>CM022298.1:66160329-66621337 GCA_011799875.1 Thinopyrum elongatum
GCCCAGCAGCAGCGATGACTTCTTCATCGAAAGCCTCCCCCTCGGTTGGCGCTCCGGTGCTTGCCGTCCCCGGGATGCTGACGAACAGATTGTCGCCAATCTTCAGGTATCTGCTTGGGGTGGGGGCTTCGGAAGCTGACGGTTGGTCTTCAACCACCGTCTCCCCAGCGGCTGAGGACCCCGGGACCGATGTAGCGCCAGGTGCTCCTGCGGCAGGGATGCCGTCAGTACGGTCGCCGGTCCCCTTGCCGGCCTCCCCAGCAGACCCCTTGGCGGCCTCGTCAGCAGCGATTTTGGCGGCCTCGGCAGCAGCGTCCTTGGAGGTCTCCTCGATGATGGCGTTGACATCCATCTGATCCGCCAAGGAGGGACCTGAAGGCCAAGAAGGAGAAACAAGATGAAACCCAGATTGAAGCTCAAAGCCAGCAAGGAAAAGAGAAAAAGATCGCACTAAAAAAGTGACAAAGGCTAGGAAGCAGGCGGTTTACCTGTGACAAGCGATGGAGGGGCGGTCCCCTCCCCGACAACGCTCGTTGCCGGGATGGAGCTGCCGGCGCCTGTGCTCACCGGCTCCTCCCACACGCGAATGGGATCGTCGGTGGGAGTCCTTGCCGGGGACCCGCCCCTGGGCGGTGTGGTTGACGGGGGCGGCATGTCGGGGGTGGCCCTCAGCGGCTCCTCCTGTCGTTGTTCCTCTCCTGCGAACCCGACAAGGTTAGCAGTAAAGATACACACCCCGACGCCCGCCAGTGGGAAATGAGTAACAGACTCACACTGGGGGCTGGGCTGGGGGCTGCGTCGTGGGCTGGAATCCGGGCTGATTGTAATCATCTCCGGCGCACCTAAGGAGCTTGCCGGGGGCTCGTTGCCCGTTGAGGTCTTGGACTTCTTCGCCATCCTCTGCGCCAACGTTTCCGTGTCTCTGCGGGGACGGGCCAGGGCGGAATTAAGATAAGATGAAGCAAATCAGAGACCCAAGACATAAAGAAAGCGGCAAGATACTTACTCATCTCCTTCTTCTGGCCCCTTTTCCCTTCTCGGCCTGAAGGAGGAGAGGTCGAAGTCGACCTCTGCTGTGGTGTCCACTTGAAGGGATGGGGAAGGGGACCTGGGCCGCTTGATGGTGGCGGGAGCGGCAGCCTGATGTGAGCTCGCCACCCCCGCTGCCTTCTTTGCCGCTGCCCTTGTCTGGCGCCCGGTTTGTTGTCGAACACCTTGCTGCTCCGCAGCCTTGCCGGCCGGCCCCTTGCCGGGAACTTCTTTGAACAAGGAGGCCTGCTGGACTGGCTCGCCGGAGACGGCTCGCCGGAGACGGCTCGCCGGAGGACGCGTTTCTTCTTTGGCATTGGGGGCTCCACTTCATCAGTCTCTTCAACTGTTTCTTCGGTGAGTGAGCCCCCGGCATCTGCGCTACTATGCCCTCTGGCAGGTTCCTCCTGCTTGGCGGGGTCCTCCTCTGCATCCGCGTCATCTCCCATGAAGCCGACGCTGCCGGCCTCCTCGGCAAGGGCCAGCTCTTCCGCCCTGCTGGCGATGTACACCAACTCTTCGTCAGTGGTCTCGCGGATGAGGCGCGGTTCTTCCCAAATGGTTCTCTCCGACAAGTTGTCGAAGAACTCTTGTGCTCGCTCCGCGGATGGCTCGACCCAGGTTTGGTCAAGGCCATGAGCATTTAACACCGGCAACATAGCGATGATCGAGTTCAGCGCAGAGTTGTTGCACAGAGGGACGATGCTTGCCGGCAGCTTGAACACGCCGTCTGGCCTAAACAGCTTGTGACAGAGGGCCGTGTGCTGAAGGACCGTCCAGTTGTTGTTTAGGCCGGGGCGCAGCCTCATGATGTCCGCCGCATTCCGGAAATCCCAGGCTGGTCTCCCCTTGTTCTGCAAAGGGGCGATGTGGCGACGGAGGAAATCGGCGCCCACCATTTCCACGGTGAGCCTGGCAGCCTTGAGGCGATGAATCCTGTTGACGGCGATAGTGAGCTTCGCGTCCTGAGGGTCGAGAGCGCTCCAATCGCCGCCACGGGTCGCCTTCGTTTGCCGGAGTGAACAGAACGGGTGCGGCTCCTCCTCTGTGATCCAGCACCACCTGCTCCGCCACTCATCCCACTTCTCGTGGTATTCCCCATCCAGATATGTGTCCTTGGTCCCTAACCTAGGGATCCAAGCGATGCCGCCAGAGAGGGCCTCTCCGGCCTGGATGCGAGGGATGAAGAAGTGGCGGAAAAGGGCTGTATTGGGGACCACCCCGGCAAAGTTTTCGCAGAGGTGAGCAAAAACAGACATGCAAGTTACGACATTTGGCGTGAAATCAAGGAGATGGAAGCCAAAGATAAATATGAGGTCGTTGAAGAAATCAGAGAAAGGGGGGCAGAGCCCGCAATAGAAATAGTCGACGAAAAAGGGGAATTTGTCCGGGCCACCCTTAGACTTGGCGGCTGGGGTCACGCGAGTGGAGGCGTGCCCATTCGTCGCCCTCCCCCACATGAGCAGGTACTTTGTGACGTCCCCGGCTTGATCGTGCACTAATCATACACGCAAATGCGCACGATCAAGCCTAAGGACTCACTTGAAGATATCACAACACAACTCTAAAACATAAATAAAGTCATACAAGCTTTATATTACAAGCCAGGGCCTCGAGGGCTCGAATACATAGCTCGATGGCATACAAGCGTCAGCGGAAGCATTAGATATCTGGGTACAGATATATTACAGAGAGAGAAATAGGCCTTCACAGAGGCGGGGTAAAATAAAATACTACGATCGAAAGGCGTAGGCCTCCTGCCCTGGACCCTCCAATCCTACTCCTGGTCGTCAAACGGCTCCTCGTAGTAGTTGTACTCGCCAGGCGGGTAGTAGTACTGGTCGTCGGCTAGGGCGTCTGACTCAGGGGCTCCGTCGTCTGGTGGCATCAAATGGAATATGGGAGAAAAAGAAAATAAAGCAAACGTGAGTACTCATCTGAAGTACTCAGCAAGCAAGGATCTACACTACAAATGCATCATTTTCAAAGGGGGCTGTATATGTGGACTGGGCTGCAGAAATGCCAGAATAGAGGGGGAAGCCTAGTCCTATCAAAGACTAGCATCTTCAACAATCTTCGACAGTCTTGCAGCATCAGGAGAGAGCAGATGAACATAATGTATAGTAGTAGTAGTAGTATCATCAACCTCGACCTGAGATCCTTTCTCGACTCCCTGCGAGAAAGCAATCCCAGAGCCGTACTATCCAGTTCTCACATCAAGTTCTAGTTGTACCGATCGGGAGACAACTCCGAGTGTCCGTTACCGTAGGACAGGCTATCGATAGAAGTTTCTTCCCTGCAGGGGTGCACCAACTTACCCACCACGCTCACTTAACTCCGGCCGGACACACTTTACTGGGTCATGCCCGGCCTCGGCCAAACAACACGCCGCAACCCGACCTAGGCTCTAAAGAGAGGTCAGCACGCCGGACTAACCTATGCCCCCGGGGGTCTTGGGCCTTCGCCCCGGGAACCCTGCACGTTGCGAGGACGTTTTGCAAGCAGACCTAGCAACCCCTTAATACAAGCGCAGTTGCGTTCCCAGTCCAATCCAAAACGGGCCGCTCCTCGCTGACGTCAATAGAGCTTTGGCTGATGTATACGACGCAGAACGCCCATACTATGCCCACGTCATGGTTAGTGCTATCGGGCCAGAGGCCCCTCGGATCAAATATCCAAACCGTAGTGGATTAGGAGCGCGCGGAATCGAGCAGAGACTCACGATCGATGTGACCCCGTCGCCCCGTCTCGAGGACTTGCGGCAAGGGCTAAGAATGCCCGGCCACGCCTCATAGTTATCTCGCGGGCACCATCCAGGTCAACCCGACTCCACATCACTTCGCGTTAAGCTCGCGCGGGTACCCCTCAGGGCCGACCCGTCTTTAGTATCATGGTTTAGTGCAAGTCCACTCATCAACAGTAACTGTGTGTCTGACACCAGGGGAGCCCTGAGGAATCACCCTCGATGGAACCCCACCTGATGTTATCATCAAGGTGAACGAAGGAGGAATCACCCTCGAGGTCCACACTTGAGGAGTTGCGCGACGACGTCGTTATCGGGGGTGGTGTAGGAGGAATCACCCTCGCTTACCACGACCGAGTAACTAACCTACAAGGTTAACATCAGAAGTGCTGGCGAGGTATCACCCTCGGCACTCGACGGTAACCCAGCAGTGTCGGCAACTAAGGGGAAGTGATGTGCGGTGCCAGGGTCTAGTCTTCAATCCCGATGATCGGGTCTTCTGATATCCAGCAGGGCAGTCGGGATCAAGTGGGGGTCTCTGTCGTGTCTCTACCCAGCCCATACTAAGCAGTCTAGGATAACCAGTAAGGTAACAAGGCAGGGTACAATAATCAGGCTATGCAGCAGATATAGGAAAACAGTAGCAGTAGCAGTTCTAATGCAAGCATAAGAGAGAAGGGAATAGGCGATATAGGCATGCTCAAAATGGGGGTGCTTGCCTGTTTGCTCGGGGGCAAGGGCAAGGTCTTCAGTGGTATCGTCGGGGACGTAGTCGTACTCCTGAGCTGCGTCTGCCTCGGGAGCTACGTCAACGTCGGGGTCTACCGAGAGAGAAGAGGGGGAAGAAACAGGTAAACATAATGCAAACAAATGCAATACGGTGCGTGTGATGCTATGATGCAGTGTAGGGTTGCCTAATTATGCATCTAAGTCATTTTAGTTATTTTTAGAATTATTCTGGGATTTAATATCCGACGTGTGTGCACTATTCATCTGCCGGATACGGGTCCGGAGTTACGAGTTCTTCTACATAGGGGGTTCCGATGGAGAAACAGACGGCACGATCAGTCTCGGCTCGTCGTTCTGAGCAACTTTCATGTTTTAACTTTTTCGATCCGAGCTATGGTTTAAAAGTTATTAATTTTTAAAGATTATTTGAATTTCTGGAATTTATTTTATTTACAGAAAAGTGAATTATGACGTCAGCCTTGCGTCACAGTGACGTCAGCAGGTCAACTGCGGTTGACCAGGGTCAAACCTGACATGTGGGTCCAGTGGGACCCACATGTCAGTCTCTGTTTAGTCTAACAGTGGATTAACTTAATCCACAGGGTTAATTAGGGGGCGGGCCCCACTTGTCAGTGAGACATTAGGCTAATTATCTAGTTTTATTTAATTAAATGTTTAATTAGTCTAATTATCGAACGGGGCCCACATGTCAGCTACAGGGGTGAACAGTGCCCGCGTTGACTCGGGTCAACGCGGTCAACTGGGCCCGTGGGACCCACTGGCAGTGACCCAGGGGTGTCCCACGTGGCAGCCACGTCGGCGGCCGGCGCCGGAGTTGCGCCGGCGACCAAAACCGCGGCGGCGCGGCTCGGACGCCCGTCGGGTTTCGCCCACAGGCCACCAAAACGGCCGGGGCTGGTCGCGTTCGAACGAGGGAAAGGCGCCGCGTCGATCTAAGGCATGAGCGCGAGCTAAAACGGCCGGAAACGAGCGCTATGACCTCGCCGGCGGCGAGGCATTTCGGGTGAGCGCGGATCCGTCGCGGCAGGGCTTGGCTAGCTACGGGGTTGGTCGCATCGGGACCGCGGAGAGGTGCTGAGCACGTTCCTGCACTCGCACGACCATGACACAGGCTGCATCGCCGGCGGCAAGCTCCACGGCGGCGACGTTTGCGGGTGCTAGTGGTGCAGCGGCTACGGGTGACGAACGGCAGCAAAGAGAGAGGGGAAAGGGGCATGTGCTCACCGGGAAGGCACAAGGTGGCCCGGTGTCAGCTTAGTAGCCGCAGAGGGTCGGGGATGCCGGAGATCGCCGGAGAGGCCGAAGACTAGGAGGAGCTCGATCCACCGCCGTCGCTGCACCCCAGCTCGAACGGAGGATACCAGGCGATGGAGAGGAGCGGGGCGGAGCTCGCTGGCTGGTCGGCTTGACGAAGGGTGGCCGGTGGCCGCGGCAACGTCGAGAACGCGACGACGACGGCGCTCGGTGGCCGAATCTTGGAGGGAGCGAGGGGCGGAGCGAGCGAGGGAGGAGAGGGGAGAGTGAACGGGGTGGCCAGGGAGGACGGCTCGACTTCGCCCTTATCCCCTCCGCCTCCTGTTCCGTCGGTGGGCGGCGACGTGTCGGCGCCGCGCCGGCGCGCGCGCTCGACTAGCGGGAGAACGACAGCGCGAGGGAGAGAGGTGAGTGGGCCTGCTGGGCCGGGGTTCGGGGCACTGTGCACTAAGGCCCAGTGCACAGTGCCTCGTTTTTATTTTTCTGTTTTGTTTTTCTCTTTTTCTTTTAATCTTTTCTGTTTTGAAATAGTTAGGGCACTTGTGCACTTTTGAAAAATGTGGGAGTTGGCCCAAATTTTGCAATGCAATATTAGCTCTCACCAAAAAGTGGTTTGGGCAGATTTGGAGTTCATCTGTGTTTGAAATGATTTTAAATGAATTAATATTGCTGTTTTGGGTGCTGTTTCATCTTGTTTGAGTCACTTGCCCAACTCCAAATATTTTGATATTGGTTTTAGAAATGTTCCTGAATTATTTGCCATTTAATGAACATTTTCCCAACAGTGTTTGATCAACTTTATAATTCACTTTTGAATTTGAGTTGATTTTCAGATGTGAATTTGAATTGGATCATTAACCCTTATGACTTGGCACTGCAAATGATCATGACTTGGCAGTTTTAACAGAGTGTCACAGAGCTTATTACAAGGGGGTGTTACAAGTTCTCCTCCTCTAAAAGAAATTCTCGTCCCGAGAATTTAGGAGGTAGAAGGAAAGAGTCCGGGATATTCTTCCCGAAGATGATCCTCGCGTTCCCAAGTGGCTTCATCTTCAGTGTGATTCGACCACTGCACTTTTAGGAACTTGGTTGTCTTCTGACGAGTACGGCGCTCAGCTTCGTCGAGGATGCGGATCGGATGCTCCTTATAGGAAAGATCATCTTGTAGCTCGAGCATCTCATGATCCACTGCACGGTGCGGGGATTCTTTGAAGCACTTTCGGAGTTGCGACACGTGGAAGACATCATGAATATGGGAGAATTGCGGTGGCAACTCCAATTGATATGCCACCTGTCCACGTCTAGCCATGATGCGGAAAGGACCAATATAGCGAGGAGCTAGCTTGCCCTTGATTCCGAAACGATGGGTGCCCTTCATTGGAGTGACACGAAGATAGGCTTGATCACCAGGTTGATAGATCACACCCCATCGCTTGCGATCATAATTACTCTTCTGACGGTCTTGAGCTGCTTTGAGATTCTCCCGGACAATTCGGACTTGTTCTTCGGCATGCTGAATAATGTCCGGTCCAACAAGAGGTCGTTCCCCAGTTTCTGACCAATTCAGAGGGGTTCGACATTTACGACCATAAAGAACCTCAAAGGGGGCCATTTTCAAGCTGGCTTGATAGCTGTTGTTATAAGAGATCTCGGCATACGGGTGAGATTCCTCCCATTTCTTACCGAAGGATATAACACAGGCTCGAAGCATGTCTTCAAGCACTTGATTAACACGCTCAACTTGACCTTGGGATTGGGGATGATAAGCTGAACTCCAGGTAATATGAGTTCCCATTGCTTTCTGGAAACTTTCCCAGAAATGGCCAGTGAAAATGCTGCCACGGTCTGAACTGATTTCCTTGGGAATACCATGGAGTGAAACAATTCTGGAGATATATAGCTCTGCTAACTGACTAGCAGTAATAGTCTCCTTAACTGGCAGGAAATGTGCAACCTTGGAGAGTTGGTCGACGACGACAAGAATAGCATCGTGACCCTTCTGAGACTTGGGAAGACCAGTAATGAAGTCCATTTGCACTTTATCCCACTTCCATAGAGGAATAGGGAGCGGTTGCAGAATTCCAGCAGGTTTCTGATGTTCTGCCTTCACGCGACGACAAACGTCACACTCGGCAACATAACGAGCAATATCTTGCTTCATTCTAGACCACCAGTACTTTTGACGAAGATCTCGATACATCTTGGTACTACCCGGATGGATAGATAGCGGTGTATCATGGGCCTCCTTCATGACTTTGTCAGTCATCAGCTCGAAACGAGGTACTACAATGCGGTCTCGGAAGTACAAGGTTCCATCTTCAGCAATCGAGAAATCCCTGTACTTTTGGAGGTGAAGCTCTTTCTTCATTAGACCAATTTCGGCATCTTTAGCTTGCGCAATTTTGACAGCTTTCTCAAGATCTGGTTGTATCACAAGGTTATTAAGAGAACCTTGCGGGATGATGCAGAGATTCAGCTTGCGCAATTCTTCATATAGCTGGGGTTGAGCTTGCTTTACCATAAGGTTACTGCAATATGACTTGCGGCTCAAGGCATCAGCCATCACATTAGCTTTGCCGGGAGTGTATGAAATTCCACAGTCATAATCGGTGATTGTTTCCAACCAACGCTGCTGACGAAGATTAAGTTCCGGTTGAGTGAATAAGTACTTCAAGCTCTGATGATCGGTGTAAATCTCACACCGATTACCAAGGAGGTAATGACGCCACTGCTTCAAAGCATAAATGACAGCAGCAAGTTCGAGGTCGTGCACTGGGTAATTCTCTTCATGTGGACGCAGTTGTCGCGAAGCATATGCAATTACTCTGCGCTCTTGCATTAGGACGCAACCTAGTCCTTGGCGAGAGGCGTCGCAGAAGATCACAAAATCTTTGCGAGAGTCTGGAGGAGCAAGGACTGGAGCAGAAGTCAGCTTGTCCTTGAGGGTCTGGAAGCTTTCCTGACATTTGTCTGTCCACTCAAACTTAACGCCTTTGTGAAGCAGATTAGTCAGGAGCTTGGCAATCTTGGAGAAATTCTCGATGAAACGACGACAATAACTTGCAAGCCCGAGGAAACTTCTGACTTGTTTGACATTTTTCGGAGGGGTCCAGTCAAGAATAGCCTGAACTCGCTCCGGGTTAACTGCGATACCATCCTTGGAGATGACATGTCCAAGGTAGGTTACCTCAGAAAGCCAGAATTCGCACTTAGAGTACTTGGCATATAATTGGTGCTCTCGAAGTCTCTCTAGAACAAGGCGAAGATGCTCAGCATGTTCTTCTTTGTTCTTCGAATAAACCAGAATATCATCCAGATATACCACGACGAATTTGTTGAGGTAATCCATGAATATATAATTCATTAGGCGGGAAAATGTAGCTGGAGCGTTTGTTAAGCCAAACGACATGACTATGTACTCGTAAGAGCCATAACGAGTAACGAATGCAGTCTTCGGAATATCCTCTTCGCGGACACGGATCTGGTGATAACCCAACCTCAAGTTGAGTTTAGAAAACACCGAAGATCCTGCGAGTTGGTCATATAAATCGTTGATCCGGGGAAGTGGATATTTATTCTGAATGGTGGCCTGGTTGATAGGACGATAATCTTGGACCAACCTATTCGTTCCATCTTTCTTCTTGACGAAAAGAGACGGTGCTCCCCAGGCAGAGGAACTAGGGCGAATGAAACCCTTCCTTAAGGATTTATCAATTTCCTCCTTAAGCTCAATAAGATGGTGCGGAGGCATCTTGTAGGGACGCTTCGCAATAGGAGTGGTGCCAGGCTTCAGGTCGATGACGAACTCGACAGCCCTAGCAGTGGGTATTCCTGGAAGTTCTTCTGGAAAGACATCCGGGAAGTCACAGACAACTGGGATGTTCTCAATCCCATCAAGTGGAGAAGCATTCAACACATTCAAGGCATAGATTTGAGCCTCAGCGTTCTGGGTAAGGTGAGCTTGATAGTTCACCATCTCGTTCGATGGGTGCAAGAGGTGTACAACTTTAGTGGCGCAATTGATTGAGGCATAATGGGCCTTCAACCAATCCATTCCCAAAATAAGATCAATCTTGGAAGAGCTCAAGATAATTGGGAGTGCCTGAAACTTCAACCCCTCAATTTCAATAGTAACTTCGGGGCTGAACAGGGAGGCTCGACATCTACCCGCGGGAGTATCAACTCCTAATGGATGATGCAGGTTGTTGCACTTAACGCCATGCATGAATGCAAAGTCTTCCGACATGAATGAATGCGATGCTCCTGAATCAAATAAAACAGATGCTGGTACTGAATTTACGAGAAGTGTACCCATCACAGTATCTGGTTGAACTGGAGCTTCAGACATGTTGACGTGGTAGCTCTGCCCATGACCATAAGAAGGTCTGGCATTATAATTACGCTGTTGAGGAATACCACGGCCAATTCCACGGCCAGCAGAAGGAAGAGCCAGTTGATTCTGATTCTGAGAACAATCTCTAGCACGGTGACCTGGCTTGCCACACTTGAAGCATAGTCCGCTGTCAGGACGAGGTAATGGAGCTCGAGGTGCTGGAGTTGGCAGAGGCTGTCTCGGTGGTGGAGGTGGCAGGCGTGGTGCAGCATAAGAGGGCCTGTTTACAGGGGCTGCTGAAGGAACATGCCTTGGGGAAACCAGATGTGTCGCTTCTGGGAAGACGAGCCCGAAGATGAGCCCGACTCACGGGTGCGTTTGGACGCTTCCTTATGCTTCTTCAGTCTAGTTTCAACCATGATAGCCTTATTCACCAAGGTGGCGAAATCAGGATAGTCTTGGACAAGCAGGGCCAACTGTATATCATGGTGCAGTCCTTCACGAAACTTCTCTTGTCTACGTTCATCAGTAGGAATGTCCTCTTCAGCGTAGCGAGATAAGTCCAGAAACTCGCGCTGATAGACTTCCACAGTCTTGTTTCCTTGAACAAGGCTACGGAACTCGGCCTTCTTCCTAGCTATGACAGCTAGAGGAATGTAGCGGGCACGGAAAGCAATCTTGAACTCTGCCCAAGTGACGACAGTACCAGGCGGCAGAGTCTGTCGGTGAGTGGCCCACCATTGAGCTGCGGGACCCTTCAGAAGATAAGTCGCAAAAGTGACATAGTTAACTTCGGCGACACCAGCAGACTCCATCTCATGAGAGATGTCACGCAGCCAGTCATCTGCATCTAGTGGGTTGACTGTGTTGCGGAAAAACGATGGACTGAGCCTCATGAACTCTGGCAGGGTGATGGATGGTGGCTGCTGATTAGCATCAGGACGAGGGAATTGCTGCATAATCCCTGTCATAAACTGGCGGTTGAGTTCAAATTGTTGCATCATCGCTGCCATGTAATCAGGTGGTGGCGGCGGTGGCGGGTTGTTGTCAGCCATCCTGCTATTCCAACAGGGGTATTTCAGCGATAGCTTATGCAAGTGTTTAACAATAAACATGATGTAACTCGACATTATTGAAAGAGTGCAATAGATGCTTAAAGTAGTCATTAAGACATTCAGATCCATACACAGTCGGTTAAAATCGGGCAGCATAACGGCGCAAATTGAAAAACTAGAGACACACTAGGCGGCACGCAGGCACGCGGTAAGGAAGTACACAACGTGACATAGCAAAGGCTACATCAGCGTCGAAGAAAACCACTGAAACGGAGTAACTACAAGTGCGGACGACGAATGTTCGTCGCGGCAGGATCCTGTGCTCCATGTGCACTCTGATGCAGAACCCGGTCTCGAACTGTAAGAAGAGGTCCACGTGCAGGCGTGTGACCTCCCACTGCAGGCCAATCAATACCTGGCGGCATCTCGGTCCTGCGTGGGTAAAGAATATACTCCGGATGTATCCCTGCACGAACAGCTGGTAGCAACTGTGTCATAGCCTCGTAGTAGCGTGCTCGAGTGGCGAACAACTCAACGGCAAGAGCCCGAACAGTGCGATCCAGAGCCTGAGTGCACTGAATCAGAACCTGCGGGTCGTAGCGTCGAGACTCATACGGGGCACAAATAGCTGTGTAAAATCCAGTAGCATCTCCAACAGGTGCATACGGAATGTACCGAAACACAGTATCATCCAAGTTAGCATTGTGCTCTCCTCGGAGACGTGCGACAGCAGAGTAGGCGGCATCATGTACTGCCATCTCAATCGTCACGGCTATTCCGTGAAAAAGATGTAGCTCAGTGTCTGAGTTGTTCTGCTGATCATAAATCCGAACTTCAGCATAGTACTGTTCCTGGTTGAACTCGCGGTAAACCTCATAGACCATGTACTCGGGATACCAGTGGTAACCCAGTCTACTCAGGAGGGCGATCAGAACAGCTGGAAATCCAGGGGCGTCACGAGCCCAAGTGCGAAGCACAAGCTGGGTCATAGGCCGCGGTGGAAACAGTCGATCCATCTGAAACAGAGAAGTTCAGGGTTGTCATAAGACAATGAGAAGTATAACCGATCCGAGAAGGAAAGGTTAAACAAAACAATGGAAAGGAGAATGATTATCAGACTAATCAGATCAAAGACAGGGAAATCACACTGAATCCAGCTCTCCGGGTGGATAGAACTAACGAGAACCTAAATATCGGTGTTAGTAAATATCGAAGATGAGAGATTAGAGTCCCAGAGTAAAGACGAGGAATAAAAGATCCTAATACCACCCAGTTGGCGACGTGGGCCCGTAAACCACACAGCCAAGTTAGTAAAATAGTTTTTGACCACTAGACTCAACTTCGGCCAAGGAATTGGTAAGGGGGATTCCTAGAGGCAGTCGGCTCTGATACCAACCTGTGACGACCCAGGCTTAATCGTGCACTAATCATACACGCAAATGCGCACGATCAAGCCTAAGGACTCACTTGAAGATATCACAACACAACTCTAAAACATAAATAAAGTCATACAAGCTTTATATTACAAGCCAGGGCCTCGAGGGCTCGAATACATAGCTCGATGGCATACAAGCGTCAGCGGAAGCATTAGATATCTGGGTACAGATATATTACAGAGAGAGAAATAGGCCTTCACAGAGGCGGGGTAAAATAAAATACTACGATCGAAAGGCGTAGGCCTCCTGCCCTGGACCCTCCAATCCTACTCCTGGTCGTCAAACGGCTCCTCGTAGTAGTTGTACTCGCCAGGCGGGTAGTAGTACTGGTCGTCGGCTGGGGCGTCTGACTCAGGGGCTCCGTCGTCTGGTGGCATCAAATGGAATATGGGAGAAAAAGAAAATAAAGCAAACGTGAGTACTCATCCGAAGTACTCAGCAAGCAAGGATCTACACTACAAATGCATCATTTTCAAATGGGGCTGTATATGTGGACTGGGCTGCAGAAATGTCAGAATAGAGGGGGAAGCCTAGTCCTATCGAAGACTAGCATCTTCAACAATCTTCGACAGTCTTGCAACATCAGGAGAGAACAGATGAACATAATGTATAGTAGTAGTAGTAGTATCATCAACCTCGACCTGAGATCCTTTCTCGACTCCCTGCGAGAAAGCAATCCCAGAGCCGTACTATCCAGTTCTCACATCAAGTTCTAGTTGTACCGATCGGGATACAACTCCGAGTGTCCGTTACCGTAGGACAGGCTATCGATAGAAGTTTCTTCCCTGCAGGGGTGCACCAACTTACCCACCACGCTCGCTTAACTCCGGCCGGACACACTTTACTGGGTCATGCCCGGCCTCGGCCAAACAACACGCCGCAACCCGACCTAGGCTCTAAAGAGAGGTCAGCACGCCGGACTAACCTATGCCCCCGGGGGTCTTGGGCCTTCGCCCCAGGAACCCTGCACGTTGCGAGGACGTTTTGGAAGCAGACCTAGCAACCCCTTAATACAAGCGCAGTTGCGTTCCCAGTCCAATCCAAAACGGGCCGCTCCTCGCTGACGTTAATAGAGCTTTGGCTGATGTATACGACGCAGAACGCCCATACTATGCCCACGTGATGGTTAGTGCTATCGGGCCAGAGGCCCCTCAGATCAAATATCCAAACCATAGTGGATTAGGAGCGCGCGGAATCGAGCAGAGACTCACGATCGATGTGACCCCGTCGCCCCGTCTCGAGGACTTGCGGCAAGGGCTAAGAATGCCCGGCCACGCCTCGTAGTTATCTCGCGGGCACCATCCAGGTCAACCCGACTCCACATCACTTCGCGTTAAGCTCGCGCGGGTACCCCTCAGGGCCGACCCGTCTTTAGTATCATGGTTTAGTGCAAGTCCACTCATCAACAGTAATTGTGTGTCTGACACCAGGGGAGCCCTGAGGAATCACCCTCGATGGAACCCCACCTGATGTTATCATCAAGGTGAACGAAGGAGGAATCACCCTCGAGGTCCACACTTGAGGAGTTGCGCGACGACGTCGTTATCGGGGGTGGTGTAGGAGGAATCACCCTCACTTACCACGACCGAGTAACTAACCTACAAGGTTAACTTCAGAAGTGCTGGCGAGGTATCACCCTCGGCACTCGACGGTAACCCAGCAGTGTCGGCAACTAAGGGGAAGTGATGTGCGGTGCCAGGGTTTAGTCTTCAATCCCGATGATCGGGTCTTCTGATATCCAGCAGGGCAGTCGGGATCAAGTGGGGGTCTTTGTCGTGTCTCTACCCAGCCCATACTAAGCAGTCTAGGATAACCAGTAAGGTAACAAGGCAGGGTACAATAATCAGGCTATGCAGCAGATATAGGAAAACAGTAGCAGTAGCAGTTCTAATGCAAGCATAAGAGAGAAGGGAATAGACGATATAGGCATGCTCAAAATGGGGGTGCTTGCCTGTTTGCTCGGGGGCAAGGGCAAGGTCTTCAGTGGTATCGTCGAGGACGTAGTCGTACTCCTGAGCTGCGTCTGCCTCGGGAGCTACGTCAACGTCGGGGTCTACCGAGAGAGAAGAGGGGGAAGAAACAGGTAAACATAATGCAAACAAATGCAATACGGTGCGTGTGATGCTATGATGCAGTATAGGGTTGCCTAATTATGCATCTAAGTCATTTTAGTTATTTTTAGAATTATTCTGGGATTTAATATCCGACGTGTGTGCACTATTCATCTGCCGGATACGGGTCCGGAGTTACGAGTTCTTCTACGTAGGGGGTTCCGATGGAGAAACAGACGGCACGATTAGACTCGGCTCGTCGTTCTGAGCAACTTTCATGTTTTAACTTTTTTGATCCGAGCTATGGTTTAAAAGTTATTAATTTTTAAAGATTATTTGAATTTCTGGAATTTATTTTATTTACAGAAAAGTGAATTATGACGTCAGCCTTGCGTCACAGTGACGTCAGCAGGTCAACTGCGGTTGACCAGGGTCAAACCTGACATGTGGGTCCAGTGGGACCCACATGTCAGTCTCTGTTTAGTCTAACAATGGATTAACTTAATCCACAGGGTTAATTAGGGGGCGGGCCCCACTTGTCAGTGAGACATTAGGCTAATTATCTAGTTTTATTTAATTAAATGTTTAATTAGTCTAATTATCGAACGGGGCCCACATGTCAGCTACAGGGGTGAAAAGTGCCCGCGTTGACTCGGGTCAACGCGGTCAACTGGGCCCGTGGGACCCACTGGCAGTGACCCAGGGGTGTCCCACGTGGCAGCCACGTCGGCGGCCGGCGCCGGAGTTGCGCCGGCGACTAAAACCGCGGCGGCGCGGCTCGGACGCCCGTCGGGTTTCGCCCACAGGCCACCAAAACGGCCGGGGCTGGTCGCGTTCGAACGAGGGAAAGACGCCGCGTCGATCTAAGGCATGAGTGCGAGCTAAAACGGCCAGAAACGAGCGCTATGACCTCGCCGGCGGCGAGGCATTTCGGGTGAGCGCGGATCCGTCGCGGCAGGGCTCGGCTAGCTACGGGGTTGGTCGCATCGGGACCGCGGAGAGGTGCTGAGCACATTCCTGCACTCGCACGGCCATGACACAGGCTGCATCGCCGGCGGCGAGCTCCACGGCGGCGACGTTTGCGGGTGCTAGTGGTGCAGCGGCTACGGGTGACGAACGGCAGCAAAGAGAGAGGGGAAAGGGGCATGTGCTCACCGGGAAGGCACAAGGTGGCCCGGTGTCAGCTTAGTAGCCGCAGAGGGTCGGGGACGCCGGAGATCGCCGGAGAGGCCGAAGACTAGGAGGAGCTCGATCCACCGCCTTCGCTGCACCCCAGCTCGAACGGAGGACACCAGGCGATGGAGAGGAGCGGGGCGGAGCTCGCTGGCTGGTCGGCTTGACGAAGGGTGGCCAATGGCCGCGGCAACGTCGAGAACGCGGCGACGACGGCGCTCGGTGGCCGGATCTGGGAGGGAGCGAGGGGCGGAGCGAGCGAGGGAGGAGAGGGGAGAGTGAACGGGGTGGCCAGGGAGGACGGCTCGACTTCGCCCTTATCCCCTCCGCCTCCTGTTCCGTCGGTGGGCGGCGACGTGTCGGCGCCGCGCCGGCGCGCGCGCGCTCGACCAGCGGGAGAACGACAGCGCGAGGGAGAGAGGTGAGTGGGCCTGCTGGGCCGGGGTTCGGGGCACTGTGCACTAAGGCCCAGTGCACAGTGCCTCGTTTTTATTTTTCTGTTTTGTTTTTCTCTTTTTCTTTTAATCTTTTCTGTTTTGAAATAGTCAGGGCACTTGTGCACTTTTGAAAAATGTGGGAGTTGGCCCAAATTTTGCAATGCAATATTAGCTCTCACCAAAAAGTGGTTTGGGCAGATTTGGAGTTCATCTGTGTTTGAAATGATTTTAAATGAATTAATATTGCTGTTTTGGGTGATGTTTCATCTTGTTTGAGTCACTTGCCCAACTCCAAATATTTTGATATTGGTTTTAGAAATGTTCCTGAATTATTTGCCATTTAATGAATATTTTCCCAACAGTGTTTGATCAACTTTATAATTCACTTTTGAATTTGAGTTGATTTTCAGATGTGAATTTGAATTGGATCATTAACCCTTATGACTTGGCACTGCAAATGATCATGACTTGGCAGTTTTAACAGAGTGTCACAGAGCTTATTACAAGGGGGTGTTACATACTTGTCCCTCAAGGCGTGAGCATCGAGCGTCGGGGGGAAGACGGCGAGCTGCTTCCGCATCTTCACCAGCTCACTCTCCGGCACATCCTTGCCCTTGCTCGCTCTGGGCGCCTTGGGCGGCATGGCGACTGGGAAGAGTGAGGGAAGCCGAGGATGGCGGGAGCGCGGAAGGGGCGAGCGGACGAGCAAACTTTGGTATGGGCTCGAGGGAGAAGAAGACGGCGGCGGTTCCTAGATTGGGAAAGGCAAGGGGGAAGGGTAAATGAGCAGCGCCCCTGCGGATTCCTCTTTTTATGGGGAAGGCGCGGGGCTGCCTCTTTACTGTTCGATATGAAGGCGTTTTCGCAGGCGTGCTGTGACCGTTCCATGCACGACCCCCACGTCGCGCACCCAATGCGGATCATGGGGAAGCGCAACAGACGAGATGATTACAGCAATTAATCCCTGCCACGCGTGCCCGCGCACTGTTTGGGCCTGGCCCAACGACGCTTCGTACTCGTGTGTGGCCCAGGCCCGGGGGCTCCTGTCGGTGTACTAAAGTTTGGGCCCTTTAGTACCCCTTACTTGTGCACGGGCAGTTGTAGCCGCACCTGCGGCAAGGCTTGGCGGGGGCAGTTGGAGGCAAAATACAAGACAACGAAGACGGCGTCCAAGCCAATAACTAGGGAGCAGAAGACAAGCTGGAGCCCCGGCAAGATCCTTGCCGGGGCAGCTCGCGAGGCCCTGGCAAGATCCTTGCCGGGATGACTTGCGAGGCACTGACAAGAACACCACCCTTGAGGTTGAGAGCTCTGATGCCATCGACAACGTCAAGACCAAGACTCAGGGGCACATGCGTAGTAGCATGCAGATCTTTGTGAAGACTGGTGGCATGCAGATCTTCGTAAAGACCAGAGAGCGGATTTCCCAACAAGGTTCTTGCTGGGGGCGACTGCGAGGCCCCGGCAAGGCTCTTGCTGGGGACAACTGGGAGGCCCCGGCAAGGCTCTTGCCGGGGACGATCGCGAGGCCACGACAAGGCTCCACCGCCTTGCCACCGTCCCGGCAAAGCAATAAGCCAGCCAACCTGGCGAGCACCTGTGTGGCGGCATGCAGATATTCGTGAAGATCCTGCCACCGCTCCAGCGCAGCGGCTAGCCAGTCAGCTTGGCACTCGTATGCCTCGTCATCTTGGGTGCGTGTCAGGACGGAGTGAGGCGGCGACGGATGGGACGGGCTCTGTTTCCGTCCCCGATAAAGTTAGGGGGGCACGTAAGCAGCGCATTTAATGCGCTTGTCCTAAGACGCCAGAGATAAGCACGTGCACTGTAGCACTTTACACCTCCTGTGTGCCACTGTGGCAGCCCCTTGGACGTATAAAAGGAGGCCCAAGGCATACTATAGAAGGATTCGGACTTTTTGGACTCTACGGCCCAGCTTGCATGCAGCTAGCCGAAGCTCAAGAACACATAATATACACACCAAGCAGGACTAGGGTTTTATGCTTCTCAGCGGCCCGAACCTGGGTAAAAATCCCTCGTGTTGATCTCTAGATCTGCTCTTCGTGCACCCCTCCTCCCTGCCAAACCGTAGAAGGGATCCACCCGATCCCATAGGTGTCGTTTCCCCGACAATCAGATAATTGGTTAAGAAAATATAGGGATTTAAAGGCGTTTGTGCTGGGGGGTCGAAGGTGAACACTGACTTACGGTTCTCCCTGTTAGTGTTCTACTAGAAATCTAATGCCATATAGCTATTCGGTCACTATTTGTACCATGCTCCGTTTGGTAGTTCTGTAATGTTGACTATAAGTCAGTTTTACTTCTTCTGAACTGCTACAATTCCAAAGACTTAGGTAACATAAGTGTGTGAATATGTTAAATACAGAGAGAAAACCGTAAAATGTTTGTGATAGCAAACAGACTCGGAAGATCACTATCATGTTGCATGTTGTGCTGTGCAACCGATATATGACTAGTGCTCACCTGCTCCTTTCTTTTAGTATGGATAAAACAAAACAAAAGGCCTAGAGGCAATTACTTCTTATGAACTTTAACTAGTAGTCTTAAGAAAATGAATTTTGTTCTAATTTGCTATCACTAGCTAGAAAGACATAGCTGAACTAACCCTAGCATGCCATATCATTTACAAGCCATCAAGGGGTGCCTTGAAGGTAAACAGACAGGTTCCTGATATTAACGAGAATGTCATTAGTTCAATGTTTGGTTAAGTCCGGCTACCAACATAGGACACGGCTAAATGACTTTGTGCTAATGGTGTTCAGAAAGATATTTTCGTGTTTTCATTTATTCAGTTATTGTTGGAGATACTTTGCAGGATATTTAGTTCCTCCTTTCTCTTAATTTAGTGGTTGGTGATCCTGAGGGCATACACATACCTGCGGTATTCGTATCCAAAATGGCCGGGGAAACTTTAAAGGCGTCTGAAGCGTCGGTCTTGGGCTGTTACATTGCAAAACTTCATTATGGAATCACATTCCTGGAAGGCGTGGCAAAAGAAAAATCGATACTCTGAAAATGCTACGTTCGAAAGCATTTTGGAGCACTATTTTTTTTTTTGCCACGACTTTCAGGAATGTGATTTCATGATGAAAATTTTCAAGCTCTTAGAATTTGTTAATATTTGTCACAAAAAATTCAGATTTTTTTTCGATTTTTTTTTTGTGTGTTTTCCCGAGTTCATTTGAGCTTGGGCTGAGAAGGTGACTTTTCCCTAATCATCATTTATTATCAAGATGGGTGAGCCGTAATTGTCAACGCCGTTGTATGATTATATAAATCTGTTGTTTTTCTTTATGAGATTGCTCTCTCACTCTTGAAAAAGAAAGATTGAACAAAATTAGACACGTGCGAACTCCCATCTAGGGTTTCCTTGCCTCTCGCCGGCGCCGCCGGTACGCCTCATCTCCTATGCTACGTAGCACCGATACGGTGGCACGGATACGGCGATACGGATATGGGGATACGGGATACGACAATTTCCAAAAATGACAATACGGCGATACGGCAAAGTATAGATAAATAATTAGTAAATTGCATGTTATAAAGACAAAGAATAATTAAATGCATGAGATAAGATCAAAATACTGCCCCATAAGTTGCATCCATGCCTCTTTTCATCAAGTTGTCTCGATGACTGAATGATCATCAATTTACTGAATCCTCATGCTACTTGCAAAATACATCATATGCTAATATTAGAACTTGAACTAAACATAACACTTGTGCATGAAAATCCTAAAACAGTAAAGACGTTGGCTTGTAGCTTGCTTACCCAATGATACATGCTTGATGCTTCCCAGCCTCTCAACTGAAGATTGGCCTGCAGATGTCATTGCCAGTATTTCACTCCCTAGCGCTAGCCGCAACCTCAGCAGGTCAGCAGCAAATCATAGTTGATACAACAGAGGCCAACACCCAGTGCTCAGCAGTAGCTAGCAAGCACGCACACAAGTACAGAACAAGTATGCAGACGGACACACCGAGCACGAACGCACGCACGCCGCAGCAAGCCCACACCACGCACGCACTCGGCAGCAAGCACACACAGAATTAGCACGCAGCAAGCCAGCAAGAGCGGGAGGACCAGACACCACCGAAAGAGAGCAGAGATTGGGAACGGGCCGGGGGGATACCTTGCTGGTGACGGCCAACAGGCGGCGGCGGCGGACACTCCAAGCGGCGGCGAGACGAGTCCACGGAGCGGCGAGGCGAGTCCAGATGGCCGCGACGGAATCCAGGCAGCGGCGACGGTGGTAGCAACGCGGCGGCGCACTCGTGCGGTCGCACCTGAATTCCCGATCCAATCTGCTGCATAGCAAACTGCGAGAGAGAGTGCTGGCTGTTTAGGGTTACAACTTTGCGAGTGGTGGAGTGGGCTTCTACTGGGCTTCCCGTGTCGCCGGCGTGTCGGCGCCGTCCCGGCGGCGTATCAGCATTTTTTTATTTTGTTTTAAATCGAAAATCACGATACCCCAGGATACCCGTATCGCTGCCGTATCATGCGTATCGCCGTATCGGTGACGTACAAGACGGCGATACACGGGTTTTCCTCGTATCGGTGCTTTGTAGCTCCTATGGTCCTTGCACCATGGAGGCACGATGGATCCCGGCCTTTGCTCGTGGGAGGGCTCCGTTTTTTGATGATTTTCTGAGTTTTATTAAGGTTTGTGTCATGCTCAAGAAGACGAGATGGCTGCGGCTTCTTAAAGATGGAATAAGGTTCTCCCCGCCTAGCCCCGTCCTGATGATGTTTCAAGCATTGTCGGAAGGCGTGTGGAGGTTTGTCTCCGACGGATCTCGTGGGATCCGGTCGACGTTTGTCTTCGGTGGATCCGGCTGGATCCGGTCTTCGTTCGTCTACGTCTGTGTGTCTGCAGGTTGGATCCTTCCGGTCTATGCTTCTCTTCATCGGCGGCGGTTGCTTTTCTGATGCGCTGGTCCTATGGGGACTTAGCACGACGACTTCCCGACTGTCTACTACAATAATGTTTGCCCGGCTCTGACAAGGGAGGGGTGATGACGGCGGCGCGCCTTCGGCTCGCTCCAGTGCTTGTAGTCGTCGCTAGGTGGTCTATGGATCTGGATGTAAATTTTACTTCTAGTGTTCTTTGTACTACCTTGACAATTGATAAATAGATCGAAGTTTTCTCGGAAAAAAAAAGAACGAACAACTTGTAGATCATCTCCCCTCCCCATCCCCATAGCAAGAGACAAAAATTCTATAGTACTAGCAAGCAACCGCAGCAGCAGCAGCGCAGCTAGTGCCGAACCGATGGGGAAAGAAAGAGGGAGAAAAGCGCACGAAAAGAAAGCAGAGAGAAATGAAACTGCCCTCTTGCTGAGGTCGGCCTCCTGGAGATGAGCCCCCGCCGCCGTCCCCCCCTGCTCCTCCTCGCCGCCCTCGCCTGCGCCTGCGCCGCCGCCCGCCCCTGCGCGGCCCTCGTCCGCCTCGGCGCCGCCTCCTTCGTCGACGCCCCGGCGCGCTTCGGTGAGCAATCGGGCCCGGGCCGCTCCCCTGTCCCCTTCCCCCAAAAAACCCCTCTTTTCTGAGCTCCGTCGGCGCAGGGCCCCGGGTGACCGGCGACGGGATATGCGGCTCGCTGCACGCCGCGGACCCCGCCGACGCGTGCGCGCCCGTCAGGGGCGCCCCCGGCGGGAGCGGCGGGATGGCGTTCGTGCTGATCGCGCGCGGGAACTGCAGCTTCGAGGGCAAGGTGCGGGCGGCGCAGCGGGCCGGTTTTGACGCCGCGCTCGTCCACGACGACGAGGACAAGGCCAGCCTCTACTCCAGTGAGTGCCTACCACCGCCCCTCTCCCCCTCTCCCCGCTATGCTGCTCTACTGTTTCAGCGGTGTCAGTTCACTTGGACACTCCGTAGCTGGTTCTCTTGATCTGAAGCTAGCTTGAAACTACGTAGATGCGTACTTGGTGCATGGATTTGGCTTCCACTGCCTGCCAAGTTATGATTCATAGCACAAGCACACAGTTGGACTCGGCGGTAATTGGTTTATGTTTTGGTATACATAGGTTGAAATTGAACCAAATATCTGATAATTGGTTAAGAAAATGTAGGATTTAAAGCTGTTTGTGCTGGGGGGTCGAAGGTGAACACTGACTTACAGTTCTCCCTGTCAGTGTTCTAACTGTAAGTCAGTGGTACTTGTTCTGACTTTCTATAATTTCAGTGACTTAGCTAACACAAGTATACGAATGTGTTAAATACAGAGAAAACCTTAAAAGTTTGTGATCCCAAACAGACTCAAGGATCGCTATCATGTTAGATGTTGTGCCGTGCAATCGATATATCACTAGTGCTCACCTTCTCCTTTCTGTTAGTATGGATAAAACATGACAAAAGGTCTGGATGCAATTACTTCCTATGAACTTTAACTAGTGTTAAGAAAATGAATTTTGTTCTAATTTGCTATCACTAGAAAGACATAGCTGAACTAATCCTAGCATGCCATATAATTTACAAGACATCAGGGGTGCCTTCAAGGTGAACAGACTGGTCGCTGATATTAATGAGAAATGTCATTAACTCAACGTAAGGTTAAGTCCGGCTACCAACATAGGACATGGCTAAATGACTTTGTGCTAATGGTGTTCAGAAATATATTTTTGTGTTTTCATTTATTTAGTTCTTGTTGGAGATACTTTGCAGGATATTTAGTTCCTCCTTTGTCTTAATTTAGTGGTTGGTGATCCTGAGGGCATACACATACCTGCGGTATTCGTATCCAAAATGGCTGGGGAAACCTTGAAGAAGTTTGCCAGAGGTGAAGATGGGGAATGCTGTATAAACTCGTCGATGGATGAGACTGCAGGGACAGTGTTGGTGATGTCGTTCGTATCACTTATTGTCATCATATCAGTTGTAGCTTCATTTCTTTTCGCTCGGAACTGCCGACTTTTACGCCATGGAGTTGATAATCGCCCACCTTACATCAAGAAGCATGTGGTGGAAAAGCTTCCGTCCTTGGTATATAAAGCTCCCTGCTCAAGTGGCAACAATTGTGAAGAAGCCTGTGCCATTTGTTTAGAAGACTATGATAATGGTGACATGCTTAGACTTCTCCCATGCAAACATGGTAAGAGCATGTGATATTTCAGTACTTGACCATTTGTTTATATGGCCGCTGCTTCTTTTATTGGAAATGCAAATATATACCAATATGAGTGTCTATGAAGCTAGTTTAATGATTTCAAGAATAAATTTACTACACATTGTTTTTTGCTGAATGTCAAGATAACACAGATTTAGGATCAAGTTTCACAAACTGCACTTTCCTTGGACCCTTGTTTGACTACACCATACCTTTTCCTAATCTTGGAGGGAACTCGCCTATGAGCCCTACATGGTAGTGATGGAAAAAGAGAATGGGTTGTTACATTGAGCTGGTCTAGGCTGCTTGTGTGGCATTCTTTTGGTGCCACTGCTAGGAGGGGCCAAATCTAAGTTCCACCCCAGATTCAAAAGGAGTAATTTTGTGAATCAAGTGTCACAGCTTAATCTCAAAAGGCGCAGTTTTCTCACATTTAGCCAAAAAAAGGAGTGTAGTTTTCAAGATGTCAATCAATATGTACCTCCCTGTCTTGATGCATATTTTGATCGGTTAAGACAAGGCTATGACCAACAATTACCTCATTAATATGTGGTTTATTTGATACAGAATCACAATCATTAGTAAGTAGTTCTGATTTCTGAATACAATGGTCTAATTGTTGGTTAAAGCCTTGTCTTAAACAATCAAAATCTGACCTTATATAATACATATCCAGACAGATAGAGTAATGCTTAAAATTCACAACTGACGAAAGGGGAATTTTTGAAGACCATATTTTGCATATTTGTTTAGCCATGTCACCTGACAAAATCTAGTTTAGTATCCCATACTTATGTTTCCCAATTTGAAGTGCTCATGCAAGTGATATCCAATGTTTCTTATCTTGAAAATGAACATCGACCAAAAACTGCATTTCTGTTGCAACTGGTTTTACATAGGCAACATATGTATACATTGCAAAATTTGTCGCTCATTCTTACATAGGAATACTTTTGTTGCATGTTGGAGCCAGGCAGTGATTTCCATTGTCAGCGATTATGCTTGAAACTTCTTGTTTCTGATAATTCCCTAACTATCTTGTGGTCAACAATTTTTCTACAGAATTTCATGTGGAGTGTATTGATCCCTGGCTGACAAAGTGGGGCACATTTTGCCCAGTATGCAAACTTGAAGTAACCACAGGTGAATAAGCAGGCAAGCTAGGAGTAAATCTCAGGTGAATAAGCAAGCCTCCGTTACTGCATACAGGTAGTGCTCGGCGGCGTGGCGGTTATATCCAAGTGTGCTGAACTGGTGGATCTGTTGGCTGGGTTTGCAAGATAGATCAATGCCGGACATTTTATCATGAGGATGGGGTATGGGCTGCGGTTTGTGAGACTGGGCCCGTCTTAATACCCAGTAGAAGATTGCCTTATGTTTATAACATTGAGATGAATTTTTTAATTGGGGTGTAGTATGTGGAAGCCATCTTGTAATTATATGTTAGAAGTTCAATTGTTTCTTTCCCATGCATTTCGTGATTCTCCCGAGTGGGCTGTGGGGCAGTACAAATTTGGTCTTTCGGTTCCTCGCCCATTTGCCCATGGTAAAATGTAGATGTGGTGTACTTTTTTTTTATGTGTGGTGTACTGTTGTTACCGCTCTTGCAAGCAAGTAGCTCAGGAAATTGTTACCGCTCTTGCACGCCGCGGCCTTACCCAACTGGACGACTAGCCAGGGTTAGAGCATCTACAGCTAGACTCCTTAAATTGACCGGGCGGATGCAGAACCACCGAACATGAGAGAGAGCACTTAGATCTCGGGAAGCGCGGGCGTACTAAATTGTGAAATGAAGGGAGTATAAAAGTTGACCCAGCCAGCCCCTCAAAGGTCTCCTTAAATGTCTGTGCTGTCGGACACTTCTCATATTGCCCTCATATATGAAATGAGTATATGAGGAGTGTCCAGGCGTGTCCGTTCAATGGACATGTGTCCGTCACATCGGATTGGCTCATTGTGGAGCATCTTTTTTTCTTTCTTTCTTATTTCTTTTCTTTCTCTCTCTCTCTCATTCTCCACCATCACATGTATGTGACTGGACATATAGGAAAAAAATGATGGACATGACAGACAAATAGAGAGTCAAAGCGGACACACGGACACTGATTGGCACGTCCGCGGACGTTTGAGGGGCCAAATTTGGCCCAGTCCGACTGTAGATGCTCTTAGTTGACTGAAAAAAAGTAAATTGGGCCAATCGATATTTTCTGTATCGTCCCATTCAAATTGAATGGTGAGATTTATTTGATTGATGTGTTCATCGCGGCAAATTTCCGTGTTTTGACCCTTTTGTTGAAATTTAGCCGGATCTGGCCCCGGTTTGAATTTTTTTCGACATTTGACCCTTTTGCTACCGCCGCAACCTATGGCGGTAGGCTTGCATAGCCTACCGCCAGCACCTTTAGCAGTAGGGTAACGGCAGCCGCCGTCACACAAACGGCCAGGCGCTGACCTGGCAGACATCCTACCGCCGGAGCTCTGGGCGGTAGGGTGTGCAGTCCTACCGCCAGCAGCCCTGGCGGTAGGGTATGCAACCCTACCGCAGATCAACTACCACTTCTGGTCACAGAACCCATGGCCGTGGGGTGAGGCCCCCTACCGCCTTAGACCCTGGCGGTAGGCTGTGTAAACCTACCGCCACATTCCCCGGCGGTAGGGCATGATCATAGCGCATTTTTTGCATAGCTTGTATTTTGAAGTAGTAGTTGTTGAAGAAAGTGTGCTCTTTTCAGTGTTGTAATGATTCTCTTTTTTCACATGAAAGTACACGCATATTGACAGCAACAATTGGCATGAAGTTAACTGAATGTTCAAACTGAATTTGACAGACAAACTTATGAAAAAACTGAATTTGACAGCACATAGATTCATATTCATTGAGAACATAATTGAAAGGCACAAGGCATTACAAGAGGAAACTGAATTTGGCATTACAAGAGCAAACAACCACAAGCACAACTGCACTGTAAAGTGCTTTGACAGACAAACTAATAGGAAGATCTTCAGACAAGTTCAGAGAGCGGGCAGACATCTTCAGAGCTTGTCGTATGTTAGCCCTGGCCGTGGAGACAGAAACGGTAGCGGATCCATCGGTTCAAGCGGAGGCGAAACGCTGGTCGGCATCTGACCTGCCAAGCACTCCCACCTTGCCTTGCCCGCTGGAGTTCTCGCGTCCGCCCTAGCCCAGTTGATCATCTCGAACACTGGTGCACTTGGGGGCGGCATCATGGCTCTCTCCTCCGCATTGCTCTCGAAGTAGATTCTCCGGCCCAAATTGCGCAGCTCCCAGTCGGCATGCTGCTTGGCAACTTCAATGCACCCTTCCCGGCGGACATGGGAGATAGTTGCATCTGCCTCCATCTCTGACTTCACTCTCTTCCACTCCTTAACGCTCTGCGACCAAGACCGAACATCGTCGAGGATCTGCTCTACCCTCTCCTGCCACCGCATTGCCCTCGTCGCCTCTAGGACCTCGTCTGAGACAGATCCCACCGGCTGCAGCAGCTGGGGAAAGGCCTCGTACACGTACGGGAGCGGCATGGGGGACGGGATGTGCTGGAGAGGAGTGGGAGGAGCGGGCGGTGCTGGAGTGGGCGGTGCTTGCACAAAGGTTCCGTACCTAAACATATAGATGCATCACAAAGGTTCATCACCTCCAAAAAACCTAAACCTAGGAAATATGAGTTCAATCTTTCAATAAGCATATGAAGATTTTTTTTAACATGAACATGAATTAGGGTTCATCATGTGGTAAAAAAATATATAAACATATCAAGATGCAATCACCAAGGTTCAAATGCATCATATCATATCATATTTCTCCACTATACATCATGCATCATATCATATCAACATGCATCATCACATCTAAATAAATTCCACCAACATGCATCATATAAAAAAAATTGACTCAAACTAAATCATTCCTAGGCTACAAAAAAAAATTAAATCTAGTTCAAAAAGGGGAGTGATTTGAATCAAATAATGCGACGAATCAGAAGCTATTTGACTCAAACCAATTGGAGGGATCGGAGGAGCTTACTTTTCTCGTTTCGGGGCCATCTCGATCCGCAAAAACGGTGAAGAAATGAAGAAGATCCGAGGGGGGAGTGGAGGAGATGAGAGAGGGGGCGAGAGGAAGAAGAACTCTGTTCTTCGGGCGGCTGAGTGGGGGGATAAGGGGGTGGGGCGGGCGGGCCGCGGCTTATAACTGTCCCAAACCCTACCGCCAGGGTCCCTAGCGGTAGGATCACCCTACCTACCGCCAGGACCAGCGGCGGTAGGGTGGGACGGAGGGGGACGGCGGCCGTTTGCGCTGCTGACGTGGATTAGTTTCCTACCGCCGAGCCCCATGGCGGTAGGCTATGTAACCCTACCACCGTTCCCCCTGGCGGTAGGAGAAAGGGTCAGATTTCAAAAAAAAATCGAACAGGGTCAGATCTCGTTAAAGTTCAACAAAGGGGTCAAAACACGAAATTTTGCCGTTCATCGCTTGATGCACAGGCCGTGAGAGATCCTTCCTAAAAAAAGCGATATTGCCTTCTTTCACATCTCGCCAGGCACTGTTCATCGACTTTCCCAAACCACACATGACCGCAACTTGCTTGCTGCCGCACCCGACCATCCCAGCAAACCACCCAAAATCCTTGCCGGCGTCCCTGGGCCTTGATGCGCTCATCCCAGCACTGTCGCCAATGACCTCCATGTTGCGTCATGCTACCTCCCTTCTGACAAAAATCGACAGACCCAAATATGACTTTCAGACAACTTACGTCCAGCTAAATGCTACTTCTTGAGCTTGCGTTGGTTTTTCCCTTGAAGAGGAAAGGGTGATGCAGCAAAGTAGAGATAAGTATTTCCCTCAGTTTGAGAACCAAGGTATCAATCCAGTAGGAGACAATGCACAAATCACCGAATACCTGGATAAACAATCAAACAACTTGCACCCAACGCGATAAAGGGGTTGTCAATCCCTTCACGGTTATTTGCCAAAGTGAGATCTCATAGAGATAGATAAACGGTAAAGTAAATATTTTTGGTATTTTTGGTTTATAGATCAGAAAGTAAAAGATTGCAAAATAGTAGATCGGAAACTAATATGATGGAAAATAGATACTTATATGATGGAAAATAGACCCGGGGGCCATAGGTTTCACTAGAGGCTTCTCTCAAGATAGCAAATAATACGGTGGGTGAACAAATTACTGCCGAGCAATTGATAGAAAAGCGCAAAGTTATGACGACATCTAAGGCAATGATCATGAATATAGGCATCACGTCCGTGTCAAGTAGACCGAAACGATTCTGCATCTACTACTATTACTCCACACATCGACCGCTATCCAGCATGCATCTAGAGTATTAAGTTCATAAAGAATGGAGTAAAGCATTAAATAAGATGACATGATGTAGAGGAATTAACTCAAGCAATATGATGAAAACCCCATCTTTTTACCCTCGATGGCAACAATACAATACGTGCCTTGCTGCCCCTACTGTCACTGGGAAAGGACACCGCAAGATTGAACCCAAAGCTAAGCACTTCTCCCATTGCAAGAAAAACCAATCTAGTTGGCCAAACCAAACCGATAGTTCGAAGAGAATTACAAAGATATCAAATCTTGCATAAAAGAATTCAGAGAAGATTCAAATAATATTCATAGATAAGCTGAGCATAAATCCACAATTCATCAGATCTCGGCAAACACACCGCAAAAAAGTATTACGTCGAATAGATCTCCAAGAGCATCGCGGAGAACATGGTATTGAGAATCAAAGAGAGAGAAGAAGCCATCTAGCTACTAGCTATGGACCCGTAGGTCTGTGGTAAACTACTCACGCTTCATCGGAAGGGCAATAGGGTTGATGTAGAAGCCCTCCGTGATCGAATCCCCCTCCGGCAGGGTGCCGAAAAAGGTCCCTAGATGGGATCTCACGGGTACAGAAGGTTGCGGCGGTGGAAAAGTCTTTTCGTGGATGCCTCTGGTGGTTTGGGGATATTTGGGAATATATAGCCAAAATAATTATGTCAGGAGGGACACGGGGGCCCCACAAGGGTGGGGGGCTTGCCCTCCGTCCTTGTGGCCGCCTTGTGGCTCCTCCGACTTCATCTCCAAGTCTCCTGGTTGTCTTCTGGTCCAAGAAAAATCATGGCGAAGGTTTTATTCCGTTTGGACTCCGTTTGGTATTCCTTCTCCACAAAGCTAAAAAACAAGGAAAAAACAGAAACTGGCACTGGGCTCTAGGTTAATAAGTTAGTCCCAAAAATAATATAAAATAGCATATTAATGCATATAAAACATCCAAAAGAGATAATATAATAGCACGGAACAATAAAAAAATTATAGATACGTTGGAGACGTATCAAGCATCCCCAAGCTTAATTCCTGCTCGTCCTCGAGTAGGTAAATGATAAAAACAGAATTTTTGATGTGGAATGCTACCCAACATATTTATCAATGTAATTTTCTTTATTGTGGCATGAATGTTCAGATCCATAAGATTCAAAACAAAAGTTTAATATTGACATAAAAACAATAATACTTCAAGCATACTAACAAAGCAATCATGTCTTCTCAAAATAACATGGCCAAAGAAAGTTATCCCTACAAAATCATATAGTCTGGCTATGCTCCATCTTCATCACACAAAATATTAAAATCATGCACAACCCCGATGACAAGCCAAGCAATTGTTTCATACTTTTGATGTTCTCAAACTTTTTCAACTTTCACGCAATACATGAGCGTGAGCCATGGACATAGCACTATAGGTGGAATAGAATATGGTGGTTGTGGAGAAGACAAAAAGAAGGAGATAGTCTCACATCAACTAGGCGTGTCAACGGGCTATGGAGATGCCCATCAATAGATATCGATGTGAGTGAGTAGGGATTGCCATGCAACGGATGCACTAGAGCTATAAGTTTATGAAAGCTCAAAAGAAAACTAAGTGGGTGTGCATCCAACTCGCTTGCTCACGAAGACCTAGGGCTATTTGAGGAAGCCCATCATTGGAATATACAAGCCAAGTTCTATAATGAAAAATTTCCACTAGTATATGAAAGTGACAATATAGGAGACTCTCTATCATGAAGATCATGGTGCTACTTTGAAGCACAAGTGTGGTAAACGGATAGTAACATTTTCCCTTCTCTCTTTTCTCTCATTTTATTTATTTATTTATTTGGGCCTTCTCATTTTTTTTGCCTCTTTTTTTTTTATTTTTCGTCCGGAGTCTCATCCCGACTTGTGGGGGAATCATAGTCTCCATCATCCTTTCCTCACTTGGGACAATGGTCTAATAATGAAGATCATCACACTTTTATTTACTTACAACTCAAGAATTACAACTCGATACTTAGAACAAAATATGACTCTATATGAAAGCCTCCGGCGGTGTACCAGGATGTGCAATGAATCAAGAGTGACATGTATGAAAGAATTATGAACGATGGCTTGCCACAAATACGATGTCAACTACATGATCATGCAAAGCAATATGACAATGATGGAACGTGTCATAATAAATGGAACGGTGGAAAGTTGCATGGCAATATATCTCGGAATGGCTATGGAAATGCCATAATAGGTAGGTATGGTGGCTGTTTTGAGGAAGGTATATGGTGGGTGTATGGTACCGGCGAAAGTTGCGCGGCACAAGAGAGGCTAGCAATGGTGGAAGGGTGAGAGTGCGTATAATCCATGGACTCAACATTAGTCATAAAGAACTCACATACTTACTGCAAAAATCTATTAGTTATCGAAATGAAGTACTATGCGCATGCTCCTAGGGGGATAGATTGGTAGGAAAATACCATCGCTCGTCCCCGACCACCACTCATAAGGAAGACAATCAATAAATAAATCATGCTCCGACTTCATCACATAACGGTTCACCATACGTGCATGCTACGGGAATCACTAACTTTAACACAAGTATTTATCAAATCCACAATTACTCACTAGCATGACTCTAATATCACCATCTTTATATCTCAAAACAATCATAAAGAATCAAATTTCTCATAGTATTCAATGCACTTTATATGAAAGTTTTTATTATATCCCTCTTGGATGCCTATCATATTAGGACTAAATTTATAACCAAAGAAAATTACCATGCTGTTTAAAGACTCTCAAGATAATATAAGTGAAGCATGAAAGTTCAACAATTTCTATAAAATAAAGCCACCGCTGTGCTCTAAAAAGATATAAGTGAAGCACTAGAGCAAAATTGCCTAGCTCAAAAGATATAAGTGATGCACATAGAGTATTCTAATAAATCACGATTCATGCGTGTCCCTCTCAAAAGGTGTGTACAGCAAGAATGATTGTGGCAAACTAAAAAGCAAAGACTCAGATCATACAAGACGCTCCAAGCAAAACACATATCATGTGGTGAATAAAAATATAGCCTCAAGTAAAGTTACCGATAGACGAAGACGAAAGAGGGGATGCCTTCCGAAGCATCCCCAAGCTTAGGCTCTTGGTTGTCCTTGAATATTACCTTGGGGTGCCTTGGGAATCCCCAAGCTTAGGCTCTTGCCACTCCTTATTCCATAGTCCATCAAATCCTTACCCAAAACTTGAAAACTTCACAACACAAAACTCAACAGAAAATCTCATAAGCTCCGTTAGTATAACAAAATAAATCACCACTTTTGGTACTGTTGTGAACTCATTCTTTATTTATATTGGTGTAATATGTGCTTTATTCCAACTTTTCCATGGTTCATACCCCCCGATACTACCCATAGATTCATCAAAATAAGCAAACAACACATAGAAAACAGAATCTGTCAAAAACAGAACCGTCTTTGAAGATCTGAATTTTTCTAATACTTCTGTAACTCCAAAAATTCTGAAGAATTAGGAAAACAGAGGAAATTCGTATATAAATCTTCTTTAAAAAATTTAGGGGTTTTCCATGCTCGAGTGAATCTAAACAATTCTGTGACTTGGCGCAAAAGTTTCTGTTTTTCAACAGGATCAAATCAACTATCACCGTAAGCCGTCCCAAAGGTCTTACTTGGCACAAACACTAATTAAAACACAAAACCACATCTAACCAGAGGCTATATGAATTATTTATTGCAAAACAGAACCAAAAAAGCAAAAACAAAAATAAAATTGGGTTGCCTCCCAACAAACGCTATTGTTTAACGCCCTTAGCTAGGCATAAAAACACGAATAGATCTAGGTATTGTCATCTTTGGTATGCAATCCATAAGTAGCTCTCATAATAGATTCATATGGAAATTTATTTTTCTTTCTAGGAAAGTGTTCCATGCCCTTCCTTAACGGAAATTGAAATCTAATGTTTCCTTCTTTTATATCAATAATTGCACCAATCGTTCTAAGGAAAGGTCTACCAAGAATAATAGAACATGTAGGATAGCAATCTATATCAAGAACAATGAAATCTACGGGCACATAGTTCTATTTGCAACAATAAGAACATCATTAATTCTTCTCATAGGTTTCTTAATAGTGGAATCCGTGAGATGCAAATTTAAAGAACAATCATCAAATTCACGGAAACCTAACACATCACATAAAGTTTTTGGAATCGTGGAAACACTAGCACCCAAATCACACAAAGCATGGCACTCATAATCTTTAATATTAATCTTAATAGTAGGTAACCACTCATCATAAAGTTTTCTAGGGATAGAAACATCCAATTCAAGCTTTTCTTCAAAAGATTGCATCATAGCATCAACGATATGTTTAGTAAAAGTTTTGTTTTGATTATAAGCATGAGGAGAATTTAACACAGATTGCAACAAGGAAATACAATCTATTAAAGAACAATTATCATAATTAAATTCCTTGAAATCCAAAAGAGTGGGTTCATTGCTACTTAAAGTTTTGACCTCTCCAATCCCACTTTTATCAATTTTAGCATCAAGATCTAAAAACTCCGAATCATTGGGACGCCTTTTAACTAAAGTTGACTCATCTCCAGTCCCATCTTTATCAAGATTTATATTGAAAAACAAAGATTCAATAGGAGTCACATTAATCACTTTAAGATCTTCATCATTATTTTCACGGAAACTAGAAGAACATGTTTTTACAAACCAATCTTTTTTAGCACGCATCTTAGCGGTTCTTTCTTTGCACTCATCAATGGAGATTCTCATAGCCTTTAGAGATTCATTGATATCATGCTTGGGTGGAATAGATCTAATTTTCAAAGAATCAGCATCAAGAGAAATTCTATCCACGTTTCTAGCCAAATCATCAATCTTAAGCAATTTTTCTTCAATCAAAGCATTGAAACTTTTTTGTGAAATCATAAATTCTTTAACACTATTCTAAAAATCAGAGGACATCTTATTATAATTTCCATAAGAATTGTTGTAGGAATTACCATAATTATTAGAGGAATTACTAGGAAACGGCCTAGGATTAAAATTACCTCTATACGCGTTATTACCAAAATTATTCCTACCAACAAAATTCACATCCATAGATTCATTATTATTTTCAATCAAAGTGGACAAAGGCATATCATTAGGATCCAAAGAATCACTCTTGCTAGCAAATAATTTCATAAGTTCATCCATCTTTCCACTCAAAACATTAATCTCTTCAATTGCATGCACTTTTTTACTAGTGGAAGATCTTTCGGTATGCCATTGAGAATAATTAACCATAATATTATCTAGAAGTTTAGTAGCTTCTCCTAGAGTAATTTCCATAAAAGTGCCTCCCGTGGCCAAATCTAAAAGATTTCTAGAAGCAAAATTCAATCCGGCATAAATTTTTTGTATAATCATCCACAAATTCAAACCATGAGTAGGCCAATTTCGTATCATCAATTTCATCCTCTCCCAAGATTGTGCAACATGTTCATGATCAAGTTGCTTAAAATTCATAATCTCGTTCCTAAGGGAGATGATCTTAGCGGGAGGAAAATACTTGGAAATAAAAGCATCTTTACACTTATTCCATGAATCAATACTATTTTTAGGCAAAGATAAAAACCAAGTTTTAGCATGATCTTGTAGCGAGAACGGAAATAGTTTCAATTTAACAATATCATTATCCACATCTTTCTTCTTTTGCATATCACACAAATCAACGAAATTGTTTAGATGGGATGCGGCATCTTCACTAGGAAGGCCAGAAAATTGATCTTTCATAACAAGATTCAGCAAAGCGGCATTAATTTCACAAGATTCCGCACTAGTGGCGGGAGCAATCGGAGTACAAATAAAATCATTGTTATTGGTGTTGGAAAAATCACACAATTTGGTATTCTCTTGAGCCATCGTGACAAAGCAAGCAATCCGACACATGAGCACACAAAAAGCAAACGAAGAAGACGAACGGGAAAGGGGCGAAGAAAAAGGCAAATCTTTTCGAAAATCATTTTAGAAGTGGGGGAGAGGAAACGAGAGGCAAATGGCGAATAATGTAATGCAAGAGATGAGAGTTTATGATGGGTACTTCGTATGTCTTGACTTGGCGTAGATCTCCCCGGCAACGGCGCCAGAAATTCTTCCTGCTACTTCTTGAGCTTGCGTTGGTTTTTCCCTTGAAGAGGAAAGGGTGATGCAGCAAAGTAGAGATAAGTATTTCCCTCAGTTTGAGAACCAAGGTATCAATCCAGTAGGAGACAACGCACAAATCACCGAATAACTACACAAACACTAGTAGAAAATGGCCCATTTGTACCGGTTCCAGAGGCCCATTAGCCCCGATTCTGGAACCGGGACTAAAGGGTCGGGACTAAAGCCCAACACCTTTAGTCCCGGTTCGCTTACGAACCGGGACAGAAGGGGCTCCATGTGGCCGCTGCGGGGAGCCCAGGCAGGAGGACCTTTAGTCCTGGTTGGTAACACCAACCGGGACCAAAAGGCCTCCACACGTCAGCATTTGGCAGGAGCTTGGGTTTTTGTTTTTTTTAAGGGGGGGGGGTTTAGGGGGTTTTGGAGGGTTAATTTAGGGGTTTCATATTGTGTTAGCTAGCTAATAGAGAGAAGTGTCCTCTCTTTCTCCGTGCTTGGTCGACGCTAGCTACTATACATATAGAGAGAACTCGACACGGTAGCTAGTAAGCAAATGAAGGAACCATTAAGTACACAAGATCGTCATGAACATATACAGAGAGAAGTGATCGACCTCTCTTTCTCCGAGAGATTGGTCGAACAACAAGTTTTCGTATATCTATCCGACGCTACTAGCTACATATATACAATATAGGATCTCTTACGTACAATCCCTAACATCTAATGTCAAATTCCACATGGTATTCTCCGACTTTACTTATGACGTGGTCAAGAAAGAATCCTGCCAATTCCTCTTGAATTGCTCGTATGTGATCATGTGGTAGGAGTTCATCCCGCATCTGCCACAACTAATTTGAAGAAGGGGGTCAATACATATATATGAATGAAACTCAACACAAATGATGGTAATAAAATAAAATTGTGAATATTATTGCTTACGCACTTCATATTGTTTTTCAGAGTAGCCCCGCTTAGAGGTCGTCGCGTTGTAGATGAACTCGCAAACGTAGTATCCACAAAAATCATTCCCGGCTTCCTGCCACAAGCACTTTACGAGAAATAGAGTTCAATCAAACTGATAATCAAGCATTATAAATGGTATTGATGAAACTAGAATCAATGGGAGATGCGCGAAACTAGCTAGTAGTACTTACTTTTGGGTGTGTAAATCGCAGCTCCATCGGCAGTGCCGGAACAATTCTGGTGAACTTTTTCCAAACCCTGCCAGACAAAGAAAATAATTACTTGATATCAGGAAATGAACAAAGTTGCCGATATGGTGCGATAATGATCGATTGAACTTACTTCTGGAGCATTTCAGTCATGTCCGCATACTCCTGGGGATCTTTTCGTCTCGAGTCTAAGACGGTTACTACTCCCCACTCAAGCTTAATCTCTAGCAGAATAAAGTGGAACCTGCGCACACATGCATAACTCATCAATTACATTACTATAACCTCGAGTAATAAGGGAAACCGAATATGCACAAGACAGTAACACTCACTTGAAGTTGTAAGGAAAGAGTATTTTCACTTTGTTTTGATTTTTAAGCAACGATTGTAGCAAGTTGTCCTCGGTTTCTGTGACGTTCTTTTGAACCGTCCATTCATGTATGATATTTGGCTTAATGAACCCAATGTCATAGATTTGTGCATTTCTGCATTCGACGATCTTCAATCTACATAATATAGTGAGGATAATTATATATACATGCAATGAAAGAGCTGAGCTATATATAGAGACTTAATTACAGAAGTAGTACTTACAGACAGTAGCAAGTCACGAGTGTTTTGTCGAGGGCCTTTTGATTGTATAATTGGAATAACTCGTCAAATTCAACAGACAACTGATCCATTCCAACGAGGTCGTGCTCCTCTTTAATTCTCAGCGTCAAAGTATCCTTCCCAGACTTGCTGCAGGTTTTCATGTACCATTCATGGAATCTTTGCATCATCGTTGGTAGAGGAGGATGATCAGGTTTGACGAGAGGCTGCCCGTACTGGTATCTGAATTCTTCCACCTCCATTATTTCAAACTCTACATCATCGCTCAGGTAATCAGCAGGATTGGTACCGGGCACCATCCCCGGCTGATTAGCGACGATATCGCTAGACACCTTGAGCGGGGGGCACGATTGGTTCGCCTGTTCACCGAGCTGGGGAATTTTTCCCACTTCTTCGTTCTGCTAACCTTGCATGACTGCAAGTACTTCCCGACCGCTCCGCTTCCTTATATGTCCTTTCAATAATGCGCTCATAGTTGGATTGTGGCGGAGACGGTGGTGGTCGCTTCAGGGCATCGATAGTGCGCTTCCGTTTCACCGGATCTATCGTCTCCATCGGAGGTGGAGGTTTCCGTGCAAAATGTTCATGCACTTCGGCAGCACTGATTTTCGCGGTTTCCTCGTCGGTCCTCTCATATGGTAACTTTTCCAGAGGCTTGAGAGATGGACCGTATCTGAATTGCTTCCCGCCTCTGCTTGTACTGCTAGTCGCCGGAGCGGCGGCGGCTCTCTTCCGCCGTTGCTGATGAGGCGGAGGAGGAGGTGGAGTGCCCTCACGTGCCGGAGGAGGCGGAGTGCCCTGATCACTCACCAGAGGAGGAGGAGGAGTGCCCTGACTCGCCGGAGAAGGAGGAGGAGGCAGAGGCGTCCAGTTCGGAAGCTTGATGTAGTCCTTCCGCCATAGACATGTAGTCCTCAGAGCATAAACCAGCCGAGTCTCCCCTTCACCTGTAGGGTGGTCAAGCTCGAGCTCGTCAAATCCCTCCATTACTTCATCCACCGTCACAACAGCATAGCCATGTGGAATCGGACAGCAGTGAAAAGTTCCATCAGGTTGAGGAGGTGCAACAGAGCCGACAGCCGCCTTCAAGGTGAGGTTCTGACATTTTGTCATAAGCTGGCAATGTTGAGCCTCCGTGATAGCATCCACGGGGTAGCTAGGAGCCGTGAAGTCAGGCAGCTGAATGAGCTCCGTGGAAGCCACGCTGCTTCTCCGCTGAGATGGCGGGGTAGCTTCTGGGGTAGCTTCGTGTCGCTGGGATGGTTGGTCGGCAGCTCGTTGGCTCTCAACTTGTTCCTCTAGCTTTAGTACTCTTGCATTGAGCTTCTGCATTTCGCTCAGCTCCTGTTTCTTCTTCCTCTCCCGGGTTTTGTAACCGCCTGCGCCGGGAAATCCAACCTTCCATGCAACGGAGCCTGGCGTGCCTCATGTTCGTCCAGGGTGCTCAGGATTCCCGAGAGCCTCAGTCAGCTCGTCCTTCTCTCTGTCGGGAATGAACGTCCCTGCCTGCGCTGCGGCGATATACTTCTGAAGCTTCTTGACGGGTATTGCAAGTTGCTCGTCCGTCCAACAACACTTCCCTGTTTCAGGGTCCAAAGTTCCCCCAACCCCGAAGAACCAAGTCCTTGAACGGTCTGGCCAGTTCAATGTCTCTGGTTCGACCCCTTTAGCAATCAGGTCATTCTCAGCTTTGTCCCACAACGGCCGGGCTTTGAGGTAGCCGCCTGACCCCGTGCGATGGTGATAAAGCTTCTTTGCAGCATTTATCTTGTTTATCTCTGACATTTTCTTACTCTTGTCCGATGTCTTGTAGGCCACAAATGCGGGCCAGTGATCTCTTATCTTCTCAAATTGGCCGGTGAATTCTGGAGTCTTCCCTTTGTCGACAAACGTTGATTTCAACTCATTCTTCCACCTCCTAAATAGATCTGCCATCTTCTTAATAGCACACGCCTTGACCAGTGGCTCTATAACTAGCTTATTCGGATCCTCCTTTGCCGATAGGGTGAAATTTGCCTTTAGCGAGGTCCAAAGATCATCTTTCTGTCTATCGGTGACATAAGAAACTTGAGGGTCTTCGTTCTTAGGCTTATTCCATAGCTGGATGCTGATCGGGAAGCTATCCCTAACAATAGCTCCGCACTGAGCAGAAAAAGCTTCCTTGGTCCGCCTGGGTTCAATCGGTTGGCCATCGTTCGCGATTGCTGTGATCGTGAACCTTTCATCCTGGCGCAACCTTTTCTTCGGGCCTCGTCTCGTTACCGAAGTTTGGCTCGATCCAGAGGGCTATAAAAGAAGAAAGAAGAGTTAATATATGTACATACCACAACAATTAATGCATCAATTAGCTAGTCAGCATAGGCTTAATTAATATATATACCTCGCCGGACTTTGCAACAGCTCCCTCCTCCGTTCGGTCACCGGAGTCGTCATCACGGTCTCCTTCTTCCACCGGCATTCGGTCACCGGAGACATCATGATCATGTCTTTCCTCCTCCATTGTTCGATCACCGGAGCCTTCATCCTCTCCTTCCAGACCATCGGTGTCATTGAGAAACGACAAGACATCACGTCCGTCACGGATTATGTCCCCCAACAACTCTTCTTGTTCTAAGTCTCTTTGATCCATAGTTTCTGCAAATATTACAACATGGCAATTAATATACAAACATGAGAGATGGATATATTAGTGGCAAACATAGACCTAGCTAGCTAATCACAACATGGAATATTAATTAGTGGCCTCGACGCTTCTACGGTTTGGGGTGGCCTCGACAACGCTTTTAGGGTTTGGGGTGGCCATGACAACGCTCTTTTAACTTGGTAAATTTGGGTGGCCTCGACGCTTCTAGGGTTTGGGGTGGCCTCGGCAACGCTTCTAGGGTTTGGGGTGGCCTCGACGCTTCTAGGGTTTGGTCGGGCGAGAGGGGGTTGATCGACGTCCCCCTCATGTTGAAGAGTTACCGGAGTTCTCTCATGAATGTCCGACGTCCGTACCGCCTCTCTCATGAATTTCAAACAAGGGATTTAACAAAATGGCGCCATTCTGGATGTGCAGAAAATGGTCCATATTTTTCCTGATCTCATCTACCCTTCTATATGTCACGTTGTCAGTGTCAAAGGATTCAAGAAAACCATGGCTTCATCATTAGCCGGAAGTAACAGGCGCATAATGGTACGAAGCTCTCCAAAATTGTTTTGGAACGGAGTCCCGGATAGGATAATTAGTTTTTTGGTACGAAGTTCAACAAAAGCTTTTCGAATATCGCTATTTGGAAGGCCTTTGCTGAAATTCGTACCAAAAAGCGAATTATTCTATCCGGAACTCCGTTCCAAAACAACTTTGAAGAGCTTCGTAGCATCATACGCATGTTACTTTCGGCTAATGATTTCTTCAATACTTTGACAGACAACGTGACATATAGAAGAATATATATATATATATAGATGAGATTAGAAAAAATTGGATCAACTTGTGCACATCCATAATGGGGGCATTTTTGATAAATCTATGTCAAAAGTAAAACTTTGACATATGATCAAATATTGTTGCATATGTCAAAATTCAAACTTTGACATATGATCAAATATTGTTGCATATGTCAAAATTCAAACTTTGACATATGATCAAATATTGTTGCATATGTCAAAATTCAAACTTTGACATATGATCAAATGTTGCATATGTCAAAATTCAAACTTTGACATGTGATCAAACTTTGATATATGATCAAATGTTTCATATGTCAAAATTCAAACTTTGACATATGATCAAACTTTGATATATGATCAAATGTTGCATATGTCAAAATTCAAACTTTGACATATGATCAAAATTATTGCAAACTTTTAATATGACAAACTTTTAATACATTCAAACTTTCTTCAATTTGTTTTATCAAGATCATCATGATGAAGTAACCACTCATCATATGCAAATTTTAACATTTGTTTCTCTATCTAAAAACCCTAAAAAAGATTCTCTTCTTACTCGAGTCATGTAGGAGTTTTCTATTATATATGTATGCATGCATATGTTATTTGGTTCTCGGCCTCACTTTGTTGTTGTGAACTCCACCATTTCTCTAAAAAAAATCTCTATGCAAATTTCTCTAAAAAAATGTCTTTGGTCAACTTTGATAATAACCTATATATGCAAATATCTCTAACTTTGATTAATGACCTATGCAAATTTCTCTAAAAAAATGACTTTGATCATGAATATCTCTAACTGTGCAAATATCAACTATGTAAATATTTTTCTTATATTTAATAAATTCTAAAGTTGGAATTTCAATTATTCATATTTCCTTTGATTTGCAAAGGAGCTATATTCTCCCCAATTCTTTTGCATCCACAAAAATTACTCCATCTATTTGACAGTAACCACAACCCATTCCAACGAATTTTTTCTAAAAATGCACATATAAACATATACAAAGAACATACATAGATAAAACTTTTCTAAAAATGTAACTTTTGCATATATGAACATATACAGAGAACATACATACATACATACATTTTTCTAAAAATGTAAAAAAAATCATCATATGAACAAAAAAAATATATGAACAAAAAAAACATACATCATCTATCATCAACATCATCATATCTATCATCAACATCATCTAACAATCATATGAAAATAAAATGTATATGAACAGGGGAGGAGGACAGGGAGGAAAAGGGGTCCGGTCGGACCGTAGCGCGGGGCGGCGTGGACCGTCGGCGAGGGCTCTAAGCAGGGGCGCGGTGACGGCGTCGGGGGAAGGGGCGCAGCGACGGCGTCGGGCACGTTGGCGAGGGCTCGGGGCAGGGGCGTAGCAACGGCGTCGGGGGCAGGGGCGCGACGACGAGGGCTCGGGGCAGGGCCGCGGCGATGGCGTCGGGGGCAGGGGCGCGACGACGGCGACGCCAACGATGGGGCAGGGGCGACGACGGCGTCGGGGGCAGCGACGGCGGGGCAGGGGCAACCTGGCGGCGTCGTCGGAGAGATCGAAGAACTGAATGGAAATTTTCACAAGTGTTGCTTATATAGACGAAGCATTGGTCCCGGTTCGTGGCACCAACCGGGACCAATGCACCCCTTTCAGCAGCCCGAAGGGCGGGAAATAGAGACCTTTGGTCCCGGTTGGTGGCACCAACCGGGACTAAAGGTGGGCATTGGTCCCGGTTGGTGCCACGAACCGGGACCAAAGGGCGGCATTGGTCCCGGTTCGTGCCACCAACAGGGACCAATAGCCTTGCACAACGGCGTGGTGGTGGGAGTTTAGTCCCACCTCTCTAGTTGGGAGCGCCCCGCACCTGTTTATAAGCTCCGCTGCCTCTTCCATCTCGAACTCCTCTGAACTGCAGGCCTACGGGCCTGATATAACACCGCTATGCCTGTGGGCCTACTGGGCCCGCCACGGGCCTGCATCCTGGCCAAACATGCTAGTTGGGTTTCTAGTCATATGCAGGTCGTGGTGGCCCTGTAGGCGGCATTTTTTTAAACTTTTTTCTGTACTTTTTTTTTGTTTTATGCTTTACTTAATTTTTTAGAGTTTTTGAGTGATTCATTTTGCTTTAGGTAATTTTTAGGTTATTTTAAATGTCTGTTTTAATCAAAAACAGATTTTGTTATTTTAGTTTGCTATTAAAGTTTCTAACAAAAAAATTCTTTATGAAAATTCTTTTTGCTATTAATGTTTTGAACAAAAATACTTCGATAATTTAAGTTGCATAAATTTTATAAAAATTTAGTTTCAAAAATACTAGAGGTTTATAAATTCTTTTTAGTTGATTCCTTTTGCTATTAGAGTTTTATAAAAGCTTTTTAGTTGATTCTTTTTGCTATTGAAGAGTATTATAGTTTTGTTTTAGTTGATCATAACAGAATATTTTAATTGATTATCTTTAGTTCATTCTTTTTTCTATTAGAGTTTCATAAAAGTTTTCTAGTTCCATCTTTTTGCTATTAGTTCATTCTTTGAGCTAAATGCCCCTGAAATTGAAAAGCACTTCAAATGAACTGTGAAAAGGTTGAAAGTTGGCATGGTATCATCATTTCACCGACATAGCATGTGCTAAAAAGTTGAGAGGGTTACGGCAAAAGCTGGATGCACTTCGTGTACAAAATGGACAATCTCTTTCAAAGTATCAGGGTTTCGGACGAAAACTCATCTGTTACAAAGGGATTTCATTTTTTTGAACTTATTTGAACTCCAGACTTTTTGTGTGTTCAAAATGCACCATTCAAAGCCACATCATCAATTTTCAACCCTTTCTGACTTCATTTGTTATTTTTCATGCATTTACTGATTTTTTTGAGCTATATGACCCTGAAATTGAAAAGCACTACAAATGAACTCTGAAAAGGTTGAAAGTTCCCATATATCCACTATGTAACCATAATATGTGTCCTTTCCCTTCTTGGTTGCTGCATCAAAGCGGACACCGCTGTTTTGGTTGGTGCTCTTTTGATCTTGGGCGATCGTGTAAAATGTATTCCCATTTATCTCGTACCCTTTGTAAGTCAATATAGTCGAAGATGGTCCCCTGGCCAACAAGTACAGCTCATCAGAAACAGTGTTGTCACCCCGGAGACGTGTTTGCAACCAACTGCCAAAAGTCCTGATGTGTTCACATGTAATCCTGTCGTCACACTGCTCCGGGTGTTTGGAGCGCAGAATGTTCTTGTGTTCATCGACATACGGGGTCACCAAGGTAGAATTCTGTAGAACTGTGTAGTGTGCTTGAGACCAAGAATGCCCGTCCCCACATATTATTGAGTCCGCTCCTAGTGTGCCTTTTCCAGTCAGTCTCCCCTCATACCGCGATTGAGGGAGACCAATCTTCTTAAGGCCAGGAATGAAGTCAACACAAAACCCAATGACATCCTCTGTTTGATGGCCCATGGAGATGCTTCCTTCTGGCCTAGCGCGGTTACAGACATATTTCTTTAGGACTCCCATGAACCTCTCAAAGGGGAACATATTGTGTAGAAATACAGGGCCCGGAACGACAATCTCATCGACTAGATGAACTAGGACGTGCGTCATGATATTGAAGAAGGATGGTGGGAACACCAGCTCGAAACTGACAAAGACATTGTGCCACATCACTCCTTAACCTTGGTAGGATTTCTGGATCGATCACCTTCTGAGAGATTGCATTGAGGAATGCACATAGCTTCACAATGGCTAATCGAACGTTTTCTGGTAGAAGCCCCCTCAATGCAACCAGAAGCAGTTGCATCATAATCATGTGGCAAGCATGAGACTTTAGGTTCTAGAACTTTTTCTCTGGCATATTTATTATTCCCTTTATATTCGACGAGAAGCCAGATGGGACCTTCATACTGAGCAGGCATTCAAAGAAGATTTCCTTCTCTTCTTTGGTAAGAGCGTAGCTGGCAGGACCTTCATACTGCTTTGGAGGCATGCCATCTTTTTCGTGCACACGTTGCTGGTCCTCCCGTGCCTCCGGTGTATCTTTTGTCTTCCCATACACGCCCAAGAAGCCTAGCAGGTTCACGCAAAGATTCTTCGTCACGTGCATCATGTCGATTAAAGAGCGGACCTCTAGGTCTTTCCAATAGGGTAGGTCCCAAAAGATAGATTTCTTCTTCCATATGGGTGCGCGTCCCTCAGCGTCATTCGGAACAGATAGTCCGCCGGGACCCTTTCCAAAGATTACTTGTAAATCATTGACCATAGCAAGTATGTGATCACCGGTACGGATGGCGGGCTTCTTCCGGTGATCTGCCTCGCCTTTGAAATGCTTTCCTTTCTTTCGACATTGATGGTTGGTTGGAAGAAATCAACGATGCCCCAGGTACACATTCTTCCTGCATTTGTCCAGGTATATACTTTCGGTGTCATCTAAACAGTACGTGCGTGCGTGGTATCCCTTGTTTGTCTGTCCTGAAAGGTTACTGAGAGCAGGCCAATCATTGATGGTTACAAACAGCAACGCATGCAGGTCAAATTCCTGCTGTTTGTGCTCATCCCACACACGTACACCGTTTCCATTCCACAGTTGTAAAAGTTCTTCAACTAATGGCCTTAGGTACACATCAATGTCGTTGCCGGGTTGCTTAGGGCCTTGGATGAGAACTGGCATCATAATGAACTTTCGCTTCATGCACAGCCAAGGAGGAAGGTTATAGATACATAGAGTCACGGGCCAGGTGTTGTGATTGCTCCTCTGCTCCCCAAAAGGATTAATGCCATCCGCGCTTAAACCAAACCATACATTCCTTGCGTCACCTGCAAAGTCCTCCCAGTACTTTCTCTCGATTTTTCTCCACTGTGACCCGTCAGCGGGTGCTCTCAACTTCCTGTCTTTCTTACGGTCCTCTCTGTGCCATCGCATCAACTTGGCATGCTCTTTGTTTCTGAACAGATGTTTCAATTGTGGTATTATAGGAGCATACCACATCACCTTGGCAGGAACCCTCTTCCTGGGGCGCTCGCCGTCAACATCACCAGGGTCATCTCGTCTGATCTTATACCGCAATGCACCGCATACCGGGCATGCGTTCAAATCCTTGTACGCACCGCGGTAGAGGATGCAGTCATTAGGGCATGCATGTATCTTCTGCACCTCCAATCCTAGAGGGCATACAACCTTCTTTGCTGCGTACATACTGTCGGGCAATTCGTTATCCTTTGGAAGCTTCTTCTTCAATATTTTTAGTAGCTTCTCAAATCCTTTGTCAGGTACACCATTCTCTGCCTTCCACTGCAGCGATTCCAGTGTGGTACCGAGCTTTGTGTTGCCATCTTCACAATTGGGGTACAACCCTTTTTTGTGATCCTCTAACATGCGATCGAACTTCAACTTCTCCTTTTCACTTTCGCATTGTCTCTTTGCATCAACAATGACCCGGCGAAGATCATCATCGGGCACATCGTCTGGTTCCTCTTGATCTTCAGCTTCCCCCATTGCAGCATCACAGTATTCAGGGGGCACATAGTTGTCATCATCCTCTTCTTCTTCGCTGTCTTCCATCATAACCCCTCTTTCTCCGTGCTTGGTCCAAACATTATAGTGTGGCATGAAACCCTTATAAAACAGGTGGGTGTGAAGGGTTTTCGAGTCAGAGTAAGACTTCGTATTCCCACATATAGGGCATGGACAACACATAAAACCATTCTGCTTGTTTGCCTCAGCCACTTCGAGAAAATTATGCACGCCCTTAATGTACTCGGAGGTGCGTCTGTCACCGTACATCCATTGCCGGTTCATCTGCGTGCATTATATATAATTAAGTGTGTCAAAAACTATTACAGAACATCATGAATACAGAAGTGACCAAATTAATTAATAGAAGTTCATCATCACATTAAAACCAAAGTACATACATAGTTCTCATTGAACAACATATAGCTCTCTAGAGCATCTAATTAAACCATACATTGAAACTATCTAAAATATTTCAATGCAACAACAAATGCGATCATAATCGCAACTAAGGTAACAATTGATCCAACGGCATAATGATACCAAGCCTCAGTATGAATGGCATATTTTCTATACTTTCTAATCTTCAAGCGCATTGCATCCATCTTGATCTTGTGATCATCGACGACATCCGCAACATGCAACTCCAATATCATCTTCTCCTCCTCAATTTTTTTCAATTTTTCCTTCAAGTAATTGTTTTCTTCTTCAACTAAATTTAACCTCTCGACAATAGGGTCGGTTGGAATTTCCGGTTCACATACCTCCTAGATAAAAAAATCTATGTCACGTTGGTCGGCATAATTGTCATAAACACTAAATGAAACTAATAGTTATAAAAGATAATATATATACCACATCCAAATCATAGACAGGACGAGGGCCGACGGAGGCGGATACCAAAACCATCGCACTATATAATAACAAACAATAATAAAAGTAAGAAAATTACACAAGTATCTATCTAAATCATACAAGTAAGAACTTTTTTCTTTTAGAAAGAAGATAAGAACAAGAGGCTCACCACGGTGGTGCCGGTGACGAGATCGGCGCGGGCGATCGACGGCGGTGAGGACGGGGACGGGACAGGACGGACCGCCAAACCTAGACAAATCTTGAGGAAAATGAAGCTTGGACAAGGAGCTTCGAGAGGAGAAAGCTTTAGTGTGGCTCGGGCATTTCATCGAACACCTCATGTGCATAGGAGGTGAGCTAGAGCACCACAAAGCTCTCCCACGGCCAGCCAAAAAAACAGAGCACTCCACTGCTCTGCTCGCGGGGTATATATAGGCATCTCTTTGGTCCCGGTTTGTGGCTAGAACCGGGACTAAAGGACCCCATTTGGTCCCGGTTCCAGCCACCAACCGGGACCAATGGTTGTGGGCCAGGAGCGAGGCCCATTGGTCCCGGTTCGTGTCTGGAACTGGGACCAATGGGGCCACATGAACTGGGACCAATGCCCCACGAGGCCCGGCCGGCCCCCTGTCCTCACGAACCGGGACTGATGCCCCCATGGGTCCCGGTTCGTGAGTGAACCGGGATTAATGGGCTTACCCGGCCTGGACCAAAGCCCTGTTTTCTACTAGTGAAACAATCAAACAACTTGCACCCAACGCGATAAAGGGGTTGTCAATCTCTTCACGGTTATTTGCCAAAGTGCGATCTGATAGAGATAGATAAACGGTAAAGCAAATATTTTTGGTATTTTTGGTTTATAGATCGGAAAGTAAACGATTGCAAAATAGTAGATCAGAAACTAATATGATGGAAAATAGATACTTATATGATGGAAAATAGACCCGGGGGCCATAGGTTTCACTAGAGGCTTCTCTCAAGATAGCAAATAATATGGTGGGTGAACAAATTACTGCCGAGCAATTGATAGAAAAGCGCAAAGTTATGACGATATCTAAGGCAATGATCATGAATATAGGCATCACGTCCGTGTCAAGTAGACCGAAACGATTCTGCATCTACTACTATTACTCCACACATCGACCGCTATCCAGCATGCATCTAGAGTATTAAGTTCATAAAGAACGGAGTAACGCATTAAGTAAGATGACATGATGTAGAGGAATTAACTCAAGCAATATGATGAAAACCCCATCTTTTTATCCTTGATGGCAACAATACAATACGTGCCTTGCTGCCCCTACTGTCACTGGGAAAGGACACCGCAAGATTGAATCCAAAGCTAAGCACTTCTCCCATTGCAAGAAAAACCAATCTAGTTGGCCAAACCAAACCGATAGTTCGAAGAGAATTACAAAGATATCAAATCATGCATAAATGAATTCAGAGAAGATTCAAATAATATTCATAGATAAGCTGATCATAAATCCACAATTCATCGGATCTCGGCAAACACACCGCAAAAAAGTATTACATCGAATAGATCTCCAAGAGCATCGCGGAGAACATGGTATTGAGAATCAAAGAGAGAGAAGAAGCCATCTAGCTACTAGCTATGGACCTGTAGGTCTGTGGTAAACTACTCACGCTTCATCGGAAGGGCAATAGGGTTGATGTAGAAGCCCTCCATGATCGAATCCCCCTCCGGCAGGGTGCCGGAAAAGGTCCCTAGATGGGATCTCATGGGTACAGAAGGTTGCGGCGGTGGAAAATTCTTTTCGTGGATGCCTCTGGTGGTTTGGGGATATTTGGGAATATATAGGCAAAAGAATTAGGTCATGAGGGTCACGGGGGGCCCACAAGGGTGGGGGACGCGCCCTACCCCCCTGGGCACGCCCTCCATCTTTGTGGCCGCCTCGTGGCTCCTCCGACTTCATCTCCAAGTCTCCTGGTTGTCTTCTGGTCCAAGAAAAATCATCGCGAAGGTTTTATTCCGTTTGGACTCCGTTTGGTATTCCTTCTCCACAAAGCTAAAAAACAAGGAAAAAACAGAAACTGGCACTGGGCTCTAGGTTAATAGGTTAGTCCCAAAAATAATATAAAATAGCATATTAATGCATATAAAATATCCAAAAGAGATAATATAATAGCATGGAACAATCAAAAATTATAGATACGTTGAAGACGTATCACTAAACTGAGGGGAGAAAGAGTTGCGTAGCAAAGCGGTGATGTGGCAAATGCTAGCCATGCCTGCATGTAAAACTCCATGACAAAAAGGAAGAGAGCCCACACACAGTGGCGCGCCAGGTGGGATTGGGAGGCTGCTATCCGCCAAAGAAAGAAAGGCTGCCTAGAAAATATCGGGATCTAGGCAGAAAATGGGGGGTCACTTGGAAAACTTTTTGGAGGCCGGTTTGCCCGAAACGATGCCGTCTTTTTGGCTGGTTCTTTGGTTTTCCCAGTGTGAGGCGAGGTTTGGGTCATTTGCCTGAGTTATTGGCAAACCGTGCGCTGCGTTGCCTAATTTAAGATGCACGCCAAACAAGGCGTCAATATTGTTTTCTACTCCCTCTGTTTAAAATATTCAAAGTTCTAGGTTTATTCTGGGTCTAAGTTTGACCAAGTCTATAAAGAAATATAAAAAATATCAACAACAATAAACTAGCTTCATTACATTCATTATAACATATATTTTTAACTATATATATATTTGATGTTGTAGACGTATATAGTATACGAATTTGGTACGTGTTGCGTCGGTGCAAGGGTAATAGTTTCCATGACCCGTACACGTATGTTCGTGCTGACTACTTTGCTTGTCTCTGCATTGCTTCTTGTGCTGGAATTAACTAGCTTTTTGGGGGAGGGGGGGTGTGCCCCAGCCTTCGACCATTTTGTAAAGCATTTTTATGGAGGGATTACATTGGAAACTTTTTTTCATAAGCTGAACCATTTTATTGAATCATTCAAAGTATGATACTACTGGTTAATGATGAATCATTCAAAGTATAATACTGCTGGTTGATGATAAAATTCTCATCTCTTTGTTAAGATTAGGGACTTGGGGATTCTAGCCCGCCCAGGATTTGCTGCAGGATGCATTCACGGGTTCATGGTGAGCCGAACAAGACAGTGACCTGCTGAAGAAGATTACCATCGTCGCTGCTATCTGTGGTGGTTCGATCTTGACAGTGGAAGTGTGCATCCTCCTACAAAACCTCTTTGTATTTCTACACACATGGATCGCGGCACTCCGCCTAGAGCTTCCCATGGTGCTATACCCACTAGGAGGGGTGGCAACTGAGGTGGACAGTGCCTACTCGACTTGTGAGGACTGTGTGGAGGATTTTACAGCTGGGGCGGAGGTGGCGGTGCTGCCTTCCACCCACCTCTTCCACCAATTGCCCCAGGACCCAGGCAAAGAAACAGGTCAATGCACGTTGTGCCATTTGCAAAGCCCCGCTGCATTAATAAAAAATATATCTTCACTTTGAAAGTTTGTTAATAGGATAAGTAAGTACTTAGTAGATGACAGGGGGGCTGCCAGATATCTGTCGTCTTTATTTGGGGGAAATTAAGACAAGTTGGTTCATTTGAACCCTTCCCTACGTAAGAAATCTGACATCATATCGAATTTAGAGGGAGGGGGGAGGCGCTGCCCCCAGCCTTGACCATTTTGTAAAGCATTTTTATGGAGGGATTACATTGGAAACTTTTTTTTCATATGTTGAACCATTTTATTGAATCATTCAAAGTATGATACTACTGGTTAATGATGAATCATTCAAAGTATGATACTACTGGTTGATGATAAAATTCTCATCTCTTTGCTAAGATAAGGGATTTGGGGATTCTGGCCCACTCAGGATTTGCTGCAGGATGCATTCACGGGTTCATGGTAAGCCGAATAAGACAGTGACCTGCTGAAGAAGATTACCATTGTCGTGACTATTTGTGGCGCTTCAATCTTCATAGTGGAAGTGTGCATCCTCGTACGAAGCATTTTTGTATTTCTGCGCACATGGATCGCGACACTCCGCCTAGAGCTTCTCATGGCGCTATACCCGCTAGGAGGGGTGGCAGCTGAGGTGGACAGTGCCTACTCGACTTGTGTGGACTGTGTGGAGGATTTTGCAGCTGGGGCGGAGGTGGCGGTGCTGCCTTCCACCCACCTCTTCCACCAGTTGCCCCAGGACCCAGGTAAAGAAACAGGACAATGCACGTTGTGCCATTTGCAAAGCCCTGCTGCATTAATGAAAATTATATCTTCACTTTGAAAGTTGCTTAAGAGGATAAGTAAGTACTTAGTAGATCACAGGGGGACTGCCAGATATCTGTCGTCTCTATTTGGGGGAAGTTACGATGAGTTGGTTCATTTGAACCCTTCCCTAGGTAAGAAATCTGACATCATATTAAATTTTTTTGGGGGGAGGGGGCGCTGCCCCCCGCCTTGGACCATTTTGTAAAGCATTTTTATGGAGGGATTACATTGGAAACTTTTTTTCATATGCTGAATCATTCAAATTATGATACTACTGGTTAATGATGAATCATTCAAAGTATGATACTACTGGTTGATGATAAAATTCTCATCTCTTTGTTAAGATTAGGGATTTGGGGATTCTAGCCCGCCCAGGATTTGCTGCAGGATGCATTCACGGGTTCATGGTAAGCTGAACAAGACAGTGACCTACTGAAGAAGATTACCATCGTCGCGACTATCTGTGGCGGTTCAATCTTGATAGTGGAAGTGCACATCCTCCTACGACGCCTCTTTGTATTTCTACGCACATGGATCGTGGCACTCCGCCTAGAACTTCCCATGGTGCTATACCCGCTAGGAGGGGTGGCAACTGAGGTGGGGCAGTGCCTACTCGACTTGTGTGGACTGTGTGGAGTATTTTGCAGCTGGGGAGGAGGTGGTGGTGCTGCCTTCCACCCACCTCTTCCACCAGTTGCCCCAGGACCCAGGTAAAGAAACAGGACAATGCACGTTGTGCCATTTGCAAAGCCCTGCTGCATTAATGAAAATTATATCTTCACTTTGAAAGTTTGTTAAGAGGATAAGTAAGTACTTAGTAGATCACAGGGGGCTGCCAGATATCTGTCGTCTCTATTTGGGGGAAGTTACGACGAGTTGGTTCATTTGAACCCTTCCCTAGGTAAGAAATCTAACATCATATCAATTTTTGGGGGGGGGGGGGGCTCTGCTCCCAGCCTTGGACCATTTTTTAAAGCATTTTAAGGAGGGATTATATTGGAAACTTTTTTCATATGCTGAACCATTTATTGAATCATTCAAAGTATGATACTACTGGTTAATGATGAATAATTCAAAGTAGATACTACTGGTTAATGATGAATCATTCAAAGTATGATACTACTGGTTGATGATAAAATTCTCATCTCTTTGTTAAGATTAGGATTTGGGGATTCTAGCCCGCCCAGGATTGCTGCAGGATGCATTCACGGGTTCATGGTAAGCCGAACAAGACAGTGACCTGCTGAAGAAGATTACCATCGTCGCGACTATCTGTGGTGGTTCATTCTTGATAGTGGAAGTGTGCATCCTCCTACGACGCCTCTTTGTATTTCTATGCACATGGATCGTGGCACTCCGCCTAGAACTTCCCATGGTGCTATACCCGCTAGGAGGGGTGGCAACTAAGGTGGGCAGTGCCTACTCAACTTGTGTGGACTGTGTGGAGGATTTTGCAGTTGGGGAGGAGGTGGCGGTGCTGCCTTCCACCCACCTCTTCCACCAGTTGCCCCAGCACCCAGGTAAAGAAATCTGACATCATATCGAATTTGGAGGGGGGGGGGGGCTGCCCCCAGCCTTGGACCATTTTGTAAAGCATTTTAATGGAGGGATTAGATTGGAAACTTTTTTTCATATGCTGAACCATTTTATTGAATCATTCAAAGTATGATACTACTGGTTGATGATAAAATTCTCATCTCTTTTTTAAGATTAGTGATTTGGGGATTCTACCAAGCCCAGGATTTGCTGCCGGATGCATTCGCGGGTTCATGGTAAGCCGAACAAGATAGTGATCTGCTGAGGAAGATTACTATCGTCGCGGCTATTTGTGGCGGTTCAATCTTGGTAGTGGAAGTGTGCATCCTCCTACGAAGGCTCTTTGTATATCTGTCGTCTCTATTTGGGGGAAGTTACGACGAGTTGGTTCATTTGAACCCTTCCCTAGGTAAGAAATCTAACATCATATCAATTTTTGGGGGGGGGGGGGCTCTGCTCCCAGCCTTGGACCATTTTTTAAAGCATTTTAATGGAGGGATTATATTGGAAACTTTTTTTCATATGCTGAACCATTTTATTGAATCATTCAAAGTATGATACTACTGGTTAATGATGAATAATTCAAAGTATGATACTACTGGTTAATGATGAATCATTCAAAGTATGATACTACTGGTTGATGATAAAATTCTCATCTCTTTGTTAAGATTAGGGATTTGGGGATTCTAGCCCGCCCAGGATTTGCTGCAGGATGCATTCACGGGTTCATGGTAAGCCGAACAAGATAGTGACCTGCTGAAGAAGATTACCATCGTCGCGACTATCTGTGGCGGTTCAATCTTGATAGTGGAAATGTGCATCCTCCTACGAAGCCTCTTTGTATTTCTATGCACATGGATCACGACACTCCGCCTAGAGCTTCCCATGGTGCTATACCTGCTAGGAGGGGTGGCAACTGAGGCGGATAGTGCCTACTCGACTTGTGTGGAGTGTGTGGAGAATTTTGCAGCTGGGGAGGAGGTGGTGGTGCTGCCTTCCATCCACCTCTTCCACCAGTTGCCCCAGGAACCACGTAAAGAAACAGGACAATGCACATTGTGCCATTTGCAAAGCCCCGCTGCATTAATGAAAATTATATCTTCACTTTGAAAGTTCGTTAAGAGGATAAGTAAGTACTTAGTAGATCACAGGGGGGCTGCCAGATATCTGTCGTCTCTATTTGGGGGAAGTTACGACGAGTTGGTTCATTTGAACCCTTCCCTAGGTAAGAAATCTGACATCATATTGAATTTGGGGGAAGGGGGCTGCCCCCGCCTTGGACCATTTTAAAGCATTTTTATGGAGGGATTACATTGGAAACTTTTTTCATATGTTGAACCATTTTATTGAATCATTCAAAGTATGATACTACTTGTTAATGATGAATCATTCAAAGTATGATACTACTGGTTGATGATAAAATTCTCATCTCTTTGCTAAGATTGGGGATTTGGGGATTCTAGCCCGCCCAGGATTTGCTGCAGGATGCATTCACGGGTTCATGGTAAGCCGAATAAGACAGTGACCTGCAGAAGAAGATTACCATCGTCCTGACTATTTGTGGCGGTTCAATCTTGATAGTGGAAGTGTGCATCCTCCTAAGAAGCCTTTTTGTATTTCTACGCACATGGATCGCGACACTCCGCCTAGAGATTCTCATGGCTCTATACCCGCTAGGAGGGGTGGCAACTGAGGTGGACAGTGCCTACTCGACTGGTGTGGACTGTGTGGAGAATTTTGCAGCTGGGGCGGAGGTGGCGGTGCTGCCTTCCACCCACCTCTTCCACCAGTTGCCCCAGGACCCAGGTAAAGAACTAGGACAATGCACTTTGTGCCATTTGCAAAGCCCTGCTGCATTAATTAAAATTATATCTTCACTTTGAAAGTTTGTTAAGAGGATAAGTAAGTACTTAGTAGATCACAGGGGGGCTACTAGATATCTGTCGTCTCTATTTTGCGGAAGTTACGACGAGTTGGTTCATTTGAACCCTTCCCTAGGTAAGAAATCAGACATCATATTGAATTTGGGGGGGGGGGGCGCTGCCCCCCGCCTCGGACCATTTTGTAAAGCATTTTTGTGGAGGGATTACATTGGATTTTTTTTTTCATATGCTGAATCATTCAAAGTATGATACTACTGGTTAGTGATGAATCATTCAAAGTTTGATACTACTGGTTGATGATAAAATTCTCATCTCTTTGTTAAGATTAAGGATTTGGGGATTCTAGCCCGCCCAGGATTTGCTGCAGGATGCATTCACGGGTTCATGGTAAGCCGAACAAGACAGTGACCTGCTGAAGAAGATTACCATCGTCGCGACTATCTGTGGTGGTTCATTCTTGATAGTGGAAGTGTGCATCCTCCTACGACGCCTCTTTGTATTTCTATGCACATGGATCGTGGCACTCCGCCTAGAACTTCCCATGGTGCTATACCCGCTAGGAGGGGTGGCAACTAAGGTGGGCAGTGCCTACTCAACTTGTGTGGACTGTGTGGAGGATTTTGCAGTTGGGGAGGAGGTGGCGGTGCTGCCTTCCACCCACCTCTTCCACCAGTTGCCCCAGCACCCAGGTAAAGAAATCTGACATCATATCGAATTTGGAGGGGGGGGGGCTGCCCCCAGCCTTGGACCATTTTGTAAAGCATTTTAATGGAGGGATTAGATTGGAAACTTTTTTTCATATGCTGAACCATTTTATTGAATCATTCAAAGTATGATACTACTGGTTGATGATAAAATTCTCATCTCTTTTTTAAGATTAGTGATTTGGGGATTCTACCAAGCCCAGGATTTGCTGCCGGATGCATTCGCGGGTTCATGGTAAGCCGAACAAGATAGTGATCTGCTGAGGAAGATTACTATCGTCGCGGCTATTTGTGGCGGTTCAATCTTGGTAGTGGAAGTGTGCATCCTCCTACGAAGGCTCTTTGTATTTCTGCGCATATGGATCGCGGCACTCCGCCTAAAGCTTCCCATGGCGCTATATACATGATCATTGCCATGAATATTGTCATAACTATGAGCTATTTTATCAATGGTCGAACAGTAATTTGTCTACCCAGGGTATGCTATGTTTCGAGAGAGAAGCCTCTAGTGAAAACTATGGCCCCCGGGTCTACTTTAATCATATTACTAAAATCAAAAATACATTGCTGCCATTTATTTTTCTTTTCTTTTACTTTTCAATTTATATATCTATCGCTATCAGATTTAATCCTTCCAAGTAACGAGTTCAAGGGGATTGACAACCCTCTTGCCCGCGTTGGGTGCAAATATTTGCTCTTGTGTGTGTAGGTACTGCTCACTAGAATGTGCTTGGTTCTCCTATTGGTTCGATAACCTTGGTTCTCACTGAGGGAAATACTGACCGTTACTATATTGCTTCACCCTTCCTCTTCGGGGAAAATCCCAACGCAGCTCACAAGTAGCAGAAAGAATTTCTGACGTCGTTGTCGGGAGACATCATCAAATACCTACAGGTTCCTTCACACAAATTATCAATTATTTGCTCTACTTTTTATTTGCCTCTCTCTTTCATCTCCCTCCACTTCTCTAAAAATTGAAAAACACGCGGTAGAGTCGGGCCAGATATGTTCTCACCTTGTAATAAGTGGACTTCTCATCTCTCAAAAGAAACAAACTAGCTAGCCTTTGGTTGCCCTAAAAAAAGCCTTTGGCATGGTATGGAAAATTGTCTGCTTCCTCATACAAACCGAAAATCAACATACATACTCTTCCATCTGATGATTTGATTACAGAGACAATGTCGCATCCTCAGCAACATCTTTTTAAGAAAAACACAGACTAGATGCAGCTGTCACAAAATTAACATACATGCATGCATGCACTACAATAGCTGGACTGGTTTATTTGACCAGAAATGGCACTTCGTCATGCGTTGGGCTTGAGCTTACAGAAGGCCATGGTTGCGCCGTCCATTGGCCTTGGGTGTGGAAGGTAATTGATCTCTGCATTAGGATTCAACAACTCCCATCTGAATCAAATGATCACGTATATTGTTAACTATCAAATGGCAAGATACATTTAGCGAATAAGCTATACCCACTACCACACTAAGCCCCTATGCCGACGGCGGGGGCCGTCGGCATAGGCCTGATTCCCGTCGGGATAGGCCTATGCCGACGGTCGGCAACATATACGTCGGCGTACCCTGGGATGCCGTCGGCATAGATGCTATCCCGACGGCGTCCGTACATCTATGTCGACGGCCTGCGCCGTCGGCAACGTTCCACGCCTAACGGTGGCTGCCGGCGCCGCCGTCAAAGTGTTGCCCAACCAGGAGACGCCACATGGCAAAGCTATGCCGGCGGCCTTGCCGTCGGCGTAGTTTCAAATCTACGCCGACGGCCCAGCCGTCGGCATAGCTCTGCCACGTGGCGCCCTCTGGTGCCTTTTCACCTCGTTGTGATAGGCAACCCATAGCTACACCCCCGAACACGGCCCCGGCCCAACCCACCCCAAGATTCCCTCCGTGTTGGCCCGACATGGCCGTTTCCCTCCTCCGTGGCACGGCGACAGCGACGCCCGTGAGGGGGGGCACACTACGGAGCCACGTGCCGGGTGCTTGCGCCTGCCACCATGCTTCTACAAGCGTAGGAGGGCCCACCGCAACACCTGGCGGCATTGCTACCCCCCCAGGTACCCCGTCCCGTCTAACTCTTACACAGACGATCGCCGGATCTAGCCCTTTGACTTTCGCCGGGCGGGGTTTGACTAGTGGACCTTTTCACCGGGTTGTCATAGCCCAGCTCATAGCTACACCCCCGAACAAGGCCACGGACAGGCAACCACCAAACACCCAAGTCCCCTGTGCGGCCCGACGTGTCCGTTTCCCCCCTCCGTGCGACGGCGACAGCGACGCCCGTGAGGGGGGGCACACCCCGGAGCCGCGTGTCGGGTGCCTGCGCCTGCCACCACGCTTCCACAAGCATAGGAGGGCCCACCACAACACCTGGAGGCATTGCTACCCCCCTCCCAGGTACCCCGTCCCGTCTAACCCTGACACAGACGACCGCTGGATCTAGCCCTTTGACTTTCACCGGACGGGGTTTGACCGGTGGACCTTTTTCACCTGGTTGTGATAGGCAAGCCCATAGCTACACCCCCGAACACGGCCCCGGCCCAACCCACCCCAAGATTCCCTTCGTGTCGGCCCGACGTGGCCGTTTCCCCCCTCCGTGACACGGCGGTAGCGACGCCCATGAGGGAGGGCACACTACGGAGCCACGTGCCGGGTGCTTGCGCCTGCCACCACGCTTCCACAAGCGTAAGAGGGCCCACCGCAACACCTGGCGGCATTGCTACCCCCCCCCCCACGTACCCCGTCCCGTCTCCCCTCTCTGTGACACGACGGCAGTGACGCCCGTGAGGGGGGGGGGGCAATCGATATATAATCGAGATATGTTTTCTTTACATAAGGCACATTTAAGTTAATCAAATTAGTTTTGAAAAAAAATAAAAAGAAAAAATAGAGAAAATAAACAAAATATTAAAAAATTAGTAGAAATCTATGCCGGCATACCTACGGCCACGGATCGGTAGAGCCATGGATCGATGACCTGGCGTAGGGCGCGGATCGATGATGTGGCAGAGGCCATGGGCCACGTCTATGCCGACGGCATACCTATGCCACCCCACGGACTGGCGAGTGGCTCGGATCGATGACGTGGTAGAGCACGCGGATCGATGACGTCGGCAAATCTATGCCGACGGCCACCGTTAGCTCTGTCGGCGTAGGCTTCACGCCGTCAAACGGCCGTCGCCGCCCGGGTAGCCGGGCCCACAGATATGCCGACGGCCATTCCTATGCCGACGGCCGCCGTAGGCATATAGTTAGCGATGCCGACAACCGAGCTATGCCGACGGCTTATCTACGCCTACGGCTTGGCCTTGGCCGTCGGGAGACCTCTATCTATGCCGACGGGGGCCGTCGGCAGCTGTAGTTATTCTGGTAGTGACCGATCTCATATATATTATGGTGGTTAGTGGGGTGTGTGTGTGGGGGGGGGGGGGGGGGGCAAATGACTTCATTTTCTCTATCTAAGTCCCTGATTTTTATTTTGCTTCAGTGATTATATGAAGGCTGGACGCAGTGCCCCCCTAGATCCACATAGCTCCGCTTTCGATGGTAGTGATCACATACATAACATAAGAGCATAATTAGCACTCACTCGTATCCAATGGAGAGGTGATGCTGCATGATGGTGAGTTGCAGCCTAGCGAGCCTGTTGCCGGCACAGATCCTGTAGCCGCCACCGAACACCTGGTACGTCCCTGGCTTCGCCGGCTCCTGCATGCATGCATTCATTGTTTCATACATTAGTTTCTCCGGTGCCATTCGTTGTAGCTGATGCATGATTGATGCCAGAACAAGATTTCCTTTTTTGAGGATGAGAACAAGCTATAATTAACGTGCTTACATCCCATCTATCAGGGTTGAAGGTGAGGGGATCATGGTAGAAGTTGGGGTCGGTGTGCAACGACCTCACCCACACCAACACCGACCACCCCGATGGAATCGTGTACCCACCGTACTCCACGTCCTTGTTGGCCACTCGGTGCACCATTGGCGCGATATTGGCCATCCGGATCGTCTCCTCCACCACCTTCGCCGTGTACCTCATCTTCGGGAGGTCGTCGTGGGTGATCATCAACGGTGAGCCGGCTTTGCTCTCGCTCAATGCCACGTTCTCGTCTCGGAGCTTGGCAAGGGCAACGGGGGATTTGGCGAGGTGGTAGGTAGCCCACATGATGGCGCTGGCGGTGGACTCGTAGCCGGCGACGACGAGGGAGACGATGTTGTCCGCCACCTCCTCGTCGCTCAGCTTCTTCCCCTGCTCGTCCTTCATGTGCATCAGCCCGATCATCAGATCATCGCACTCCTTGTCCACCTTCTTCCTCACCTCCAGCTCCTGCCTGAAGACCGCGTTGAGCTTCCGACGGCACTACACAAGCTATTAATTTAGTACAGTATGCTAGTCTAAATAAACTTGTAAACAAGAGCAAAATGAGAACATATATACCTTGCGAGCACCATGAAATGCCGTCCCTGGAAAATCCAAGGGAAATGCCCTGAGGCCAGCAACCAAGCCGCCAAACCACTGGTCGATCTGGCACGTCAATGGTGACAGCTCCATGCTTATAAACATCTTGCAGATGTTGGCGAACGTCACCTGTCCAATGTAATTGAGTAAATTAGTGTCCAGATTGACATAGTAGAGAAAAAGGCATGCATATGGATGGATGCATGCATGCATGCTCACGGTGAACTGAACTGACTCATACTCCCAGCATTTTTGACACTAGTGTCCAAAAACACTCTTATATTACGGGACAGAGGAAGTAATTTCTTACTTTCTTGATCTCGGTTGCGGCGACGATGGTTCCCATGTCGGCCCAGGCCGCTAGCGCCGCCACGACACGCGGCTGCACAACGGTGGCGATAGTCTGTAGCGAGCTGGGACGGTTGATGGCGGCGAGGATGAACCCGCGGAGTCTGGCGTGGCTGGCGCCCTCGACGTTGACGACGGACGTGTGGCCGACGAGCTCCGGCACGGGCCACCGCACGCCGAAGCTGTCGGCGGACTGGAGCACGAACTTGTTGGCCGCCGGCGTGCACACGATGACGGCGGGGGAGCCGGAGAGGTGCGTCGGGTAGATGCCGGCCCCGGCCCGTGCGCGCGCCTCTTGGCGCCGATGAACGCGTCCCGGCGGCGCGCCAGCTTGAAGTGCCAGAGCAGGGAGAGCGTCTCGCCGAGGAATGGCAGGCCCATGTGGCCCGGCGGGAGGCGGCACCGGCCGCCGTGCCTGAGGAAGAAGGCGGCGCGGTACCAGGCATCGGCGGAGTGCCAGACGGCGAGGCAGAGCAGCGGGGCCGCGCCGAAGACGAGGCCCAGCCACCATGCCAGCTCGCCCGCGTCCATGCCTCCCACCGCCATCGCCATCGAGCTGCTAAGCTAAACTGGAGCTTGATAGATAGCTAAGCTGAAGCTTGATACTCTCTCCGTTTCAAATTAGTTGACTCAGATTTGTCTAGATACGAATATATCTAGACATGTTTTAGTGTTAGATACATCCGTATTTAGATAAATCCAAATCAACTAATTTGAAACGGAGGGAGTAGATAGCTAAGCTAAGCTAGAGCTTGGTGATGATTGGAGGTGACATATATAGACGTAGGATCGAGCGAGGATTCCGAGCGCCTGATCCGTTACAGTGTGGAGGCACATGAAAACAAAACTACTCCCTTCGTCACTAGTGTCAAAAACGCTTTTATATTATGCTGTAGAATGAAGGGAGTAGTAGGCATTTCCGTGTAGAGACGAGAAATTACGTCGCAATTGCATGATCGGCAATCTCTTTGGGTTTTGCGTTGGTTGCTTGCATTGCATACGTCGGCTAGATAGAATTTTTGTATTATTGTATTATATATGATCACGTACTTGCATTGGTGCCTATACATATGTAGTTTGGCTTGATTAGCGTGATTGCTCCGGGCGGTGGATGCCGTGTGTACCCTCGCAGCTAGGTTCCAACGCCGAGCACTCACCAATGAAGCTTAATTAATTGTTGTCATACTGCTGCTGCTTTGATACCCTGCGTGCCAGCAATTTACTATATGCTCCGAGAGGAGCTCGATCGTGATCGATCCATGTCTAAAAGCATCTACAACCACAAAATCAGGATTGCCTAATTTCGGTCCCCAAACGTTTGTGGAAGTGCATGGTGAATGACCGGACGCGTCCGTTTTGATCGTTCATTCATGCATGCATGCAACCATGTCACCTATATCCTCTTTAAATTGTTCGGTCAAATGCATGTGATTAATGGCGATGGGAAAAGAAATAGAAAAGAAATAATAATAATAATGAAGAAGTGGTCCGGGTGGGCTGCATCCTACGTGGAGGGCTGCCCAGACATCCCCATATCCTCCCCATATTTTGTGCAAATATGGGGATATACGGACAGCCCGATAATATGAGGACAAAGTGGGGAGTCCGGTTAGGTGGCTTCTTTTCCTCCTCTCTTCTCTCTATTCCTCGGCCTTCCTTCTACAGTTCTGATTCTTCTCTGTTCTTCATCTAGTTGTGTTTTCAAGCGAGAAAGGTACCGGACTGGTACGTATATTTTTCTGGTGATTTTTTCTTGCATTCTATTTGCATTTCTTCAGTTTCTTTCTTTATCTGATCTAGTCCCTCTTGCCTTTTATTTCTAAAGATGGCTGGTGATGGTTCCAAGGATGTGAAGCGCACTGCTCGTGCTGAAAGTGAATCTGCTTCCTCAAAGATGAAGGTACATCAAATTTTCTTGAATGTTCTTCCTATTCCTTTGATGAATGATGTTTCTGCTTCAGCTTCTTACTTTCTTGCTTCATCTGGTCATTTCTTGCCCCATATGGAAAATTTCCATGTAAATGATGAATGGTACATATTTTTTGAAAGATGTTTGCAGTTATAACTCCTTATTTTCTTCAATTTCGAAAGTCTTCTTGCTGTCATTGCTGTTCTGCAATTTGTGTATATTTTGTTGGGCAATTTTATTGCTATCCATAGTATGACATGCAGGTTCTAAATGCTTCCTTGTTCTCTTTTTTGCAGATGAAATGAAGGCTGTAGTTAAATGTTCTTCTGCTAGCAAAAAGGTTGCACAAACCCAAGGTAATCTCAGTTTGTTATTTCAAAATATAAGTATGGCTTAAGTAGTGTGCAAAAAGGTTTCCATGTCGTGGGCACAACAAGGTCTGCTGCCAAGGGGCGAAGGAAAGGGTTTGAAGAGCTACCGAAATCTTCCCCGCAAAAAAAAAAAGAAGAGCTACCGAAATCCTCGAGTTCCAAGAAGAGGAGGAAGAGATCGAACATGGATTCATCCTCGGAGGATGCTGCTCCCACCTTGTCTAATTCCAGCAGCAACCCCGTGGTTGATGAGAGCCAAGAAGAACAATTCTTCTTGTGGTGACATGTCAACCTAACTTCAGAGATTCAGGTTCATAGGACGCTGGCTGATGCAGTGCCACTTGCCACCACATTTGAAAACCACCTGATTTCCTTTCTGACCCTCAGAAGGCGATGGGCCGCTTGTTCGGGCTGAGATCGAAAAAAGCTGTAGCCTGGGATGCCTTTCCCAGAACCTGAGTTTAAGTGGAATGACATCACTGTTTTGACCCTTTGAGGTAACTTTAGCACAAAATGAACCTCGCTAGAAATTTTAGCATGATCTGGCCCTTTTCTTGAAACGTCAAAGTACCCGGTGTTGCTGGTCACTAGGAAACACCGAAGTTCATGGCGTTTCATCTTTTTGCAAGACATAGTGTGTGGCATTTCTCATGGCCGAGGGGCAGCAACGTTGCATAGTATAGCAGAAACACCAGGATGCTGGGCGTTTCTAAAAAGGGTCAAATCGTCTATAGTTTTGAGCGAGGTTCATTTTGTACTAAAGTTACTCAAAAGGGTCAAAACAATGATTTTGTCCACTGTTTTGGCATCGTGGGGGAAGCTAGCACCCTAAGTAAGGATGCAGGTAGACACGTCCGTGCTGCCAAAAATAAGCTAATCTCTGCAGCTATAAAAAAGGTGATAAAGAAATGATCAATGCAGACAGATCTAGGCTTTGCGGACACGTCCACCTGCATCCCTAAACCTACATTAAGAGCACCCCAATCCTGAAAACAGCAGGAAACATAGCTTTCACAAAGTTCAGTTGGACATCCTAAGTGCACTTTCTAACTAAAATTATATACACAAATAAAGGATCAGAACAGGGAGCACTCCCTTGTAATTGATGATAAGGTTGTGCAATTATACTTGAAGCTCATGTATAAATTTGGTGCTCACAGTTACACCATTCGTGCGTGTTCTCAATGAACATCTCAGTGGTGGCTCAACAGTAGAAACTTCCAAACAATACCCAGGACTAAATCTGATACACCAGTGTAGAGATCTAGTGACCGGTTGTTTCTAATCAGTATTGCCACGAACACAGATTGTATCGTATCAGGGTGGGACCAAATCATTACAATGCATCTAACTTGTCACACTATTTCAAGATAATAGGATAATAAAGATGTAAGCGTGCATATCAACTACTGACTACAGTATAATATACCAAGCATCAGCTCTGCAGCCTGTCAGCCACAGATTGACTTATCTAGAAACCTTTTATCCTGAAGAGAGCATCGGATTATTCAGATAGTTTACTGAATACGTACTTAATTGGAGGGATTCCAATTAGGACCGGAAGTAAACCATCTCGGATGAAGCCAGCCCCAACACCTCTGTAATATGCTCCCTCTCCTCCTGGGTCCGTGGATACTTTGACGGGCTAACCTTGATCTTGGGATCCAAGTTCCCACAGCTATTACATGACTTCCTGTCGTGCAGAGATATTTCCTTCAAGTTCACTGCAGCTTCGATGACACGGTTGATGTATCCGACGAAGTTGAAGTCGGGTTGTTGGAAGCCGTAGATGGTTTCCACTCCACATTTTCTTTCTCGCAATAGCCATGTGCCTTCCGAAGCTTCTTGTCAGTTTCCATGATGCACCAATGATCCCATACCGTGACGCATAGGTCCTCCAGGAAGGGTGCAGCTTCAAGAACGAACATTGTCCAAGCAATATCACATCCCTCAGGAAGATTGTCCAGATTCACAGCCCGTAGTTTGCCGAGCAGAGGCGTGAGCAGTTTCGGACGTTCTGGTAGAATCCAAATCTGGGCCAGAAAAAGCAAATCAAGACATGAGCGCAAGCTGCGGATAAATTAGATTCTCGGATGGTAGCCAAAGAGACATACTTGTTAAAGAAACTTTAGCAGCCAGGACTTGCTTAAGTTAATAGAGTTATTACATATGGAAATGAGACAAATGATGATGGCGGTTAATTAGTATACTACCTTTTCGCTTTCAAAAATCCAGATGCAGATTGCTTATGTTGGGGGCATTAATTAGCAAGGAGCTGGCCTAACTCGAGCGTTTTGTGGGAACGAGTTCCAGCCTTGGTGAGATATAGGTTCGGGAGCCGCAGGACAAAAAAGACCGCGCGCGTACTCCTCCCGCTCCCGCTCCTCTATTTTTTTTAACACAGTACAGTACAGACGCAAGCGCTTATATACACGCACCCCTATGAACGCACACACGCACATGCTACCCCTATGAGCACCTCCGAAAGACTGAGTCGGCATATCATCTTGAAATTTACGAAGTCGGCGTAGGCACCTCGTCGTCGACGAAAATGTATCCTCCCACTGAATACGCATCGCCAGAAATCCTGAAATAAATTCTGAAATAAATGCGAGCACCAGGATTTGAACCCTAATAGGCTGGGATACCACAGTCCCTCTAACCATCCAACCACGAGTCGATTCGCCCAGCTCGACACCGCGCAACAGAGCAGACTAATCGCCGGCCAAACGAAGGATCGAACCCCCTCGTCCCGTGACAGCCGCGGAACGAAAGAACCAATCGATCCTTGCCTTTTTTTTTATTAAGCCCGTGCCCTTGTAGTACTAAACCGATCGATCGGGGAAAACAAGGAGTCTGCATGCATGGCGTCAACTGGAGTCCCTCGGCACAACATATACTGGTATTTCTGATTTTTTTCATTTTTTCATTTTTGAGGAGGTCTCGCCTCTCTCCTCGTCTCCTTTTGCCGCATGACCGACCACCCCCAGCATGCAACTCGTCAATCACCGTGAGCTCGCCTCTGCTGTGCTGCGGCCTGCTCACGTACCACCACGGATTTGCATGCCCGGCCTTCTTGCCGCCGGAGTCGGACCTCTCCTTCCGATCAGCGCCGCCACTCCGGCGACTCAGTTCCTCCTCCTTGCTCCGCGCATCGTCAATTGCAATGTATGCATGCGGACTCAACATAAAGAACGACACGAGCGCACCTTTCTCGGTTCCATCTCTCTCCTCCTTCCTTCCCGGCGACGGCGACGGGAGAATAATCGTCTGTGCCGGCCTTGGCCGCACGGCCACCTCGAACGGCCTAGCCCAAACAACGCATCTTTTCTTCTCTTTCAATACCCACAACACACACACACGGAACACCTCGGTTCCATTCCTTGCCACGCCGGCAATGGCGATTCAGGGGAGCCTTCTCGCTCCTTGCCGCTAGGCGGGCCTTGCGCCACCTCCATCGATCGCCTCCTTCCTCTCCGGTCACCACGGAATCGTCGGTTCCGGCCGGCAGCTCCGGCACCTTTGTTGATTCCTCGCGCGTAGAGACCTCGCTCGGTTCCACAAATCCGTCTCCGCGCGCGGGCTTCCTCCGGCGCCTTCGCCGCCGGCCGGCCACCTCTGCCGAATCCCACCACCATCCTCTCCGAATCTGAGTACTAGTACCAATTTGTGGTCTCCGCACGCTGTGTGCTTCGCCGCCGGAACCGGAAAGAACCATTTTTTTTCCCACCGCCCGCCTTGTTCCTCTCACTGTCGCTGCCGACGCACACGAATCGATATTTTCCCTTGACTTGCGCGTGCATGCATGCGTGCGACGTGGAGCGCGAGCTTTCGACCGGCCGTTTACTGCTCTCCCTCGCTATTCGCTACTCATTAGTATATACTCCCTCCGTAAACTAATATAAAAGCATTTAGATCACTATTTTAATTATCTAAACGGTCTTATATTAATTTACAGAGGGAGTACTTGACACTTCTCTAATCAATCCTAGTAGAGTAGTACAAAACAAACACCGATAAATCGTTCTCTTTCCCTAACTAAATTCTTCTTCAAATGCGCATCTCTATCAAACAGTTCCATTTTCATGAAATTTCAATTTCCTAAAACTTTTATCAGTTAATGATACTGCTATTTTTTTTAAGATTACAAAAAATGGTCTCACGAATAATTGTCTTTTCTTTTAGGGAAAGCGAATAGTAATTGTCTTGACAACGCAGGTTACTTTGTAAGCGATCAAGACGAGACGCTTGGTATCACACTAGCACTCCCTTGGCCGGCATGCGTCAAATAGGTGTAGTCGGCACCACGGTAGACGGCAGCGCAACTGAGCTGCCTTGTTGCTGCCGCATGCGTGTGCGGATGCCATCGCGGCGGCGGTAGCGAAAGGTGCTCGAGAACGCTCTCATTGATGCCCGGAAGAGGACGGAGCGAGGTCTATCAAGCTAGTGGCGGGCGGGTTGCTGGCGAGATTGAATCTTGATGTTGAAATCGAAGTCGCTGCGCTCACTTTTTTTCTTTTGTGAAATTTCAGTTGGCGCCCTTGAATTTGAATGAATGCCGCCCTCGTGCTAAAAAATAAATAAAATTTGGGGCCCAACCAGACCAACAAAACAAACAAGCTCTTGAAAGCCCATCGCCACACCCAACGCAAACCCAAAACTCAAACTCAAACCCTAATCCATCCATTCCCCTTCCCCTTCTCCCAGCCGCCAGCCCCCCGCTCCGGCGACGGCGACTCCTCCTCCGCCTCGGCCTCCCCGGCCACGCATCTCCTTTACCTCCCTGCCTCCACACCCGTAGCTCCTTCAACCTCCCAGCGACAAAAGCGCCATCGATCTGCACTCCCAAACGGGATCGATGCTCCGCCTCCATCCTCCACATTCCCAGACACGACGGCGGACGACGTTCGTCCATCTCCACGGGTCTCCTCCGCGGCGGACGACGGCGACGGCGGAGCCCGCGGGCCGATGGACGCCGCGGCGAACCCTAGCCGCTTCGGGTCGCCGGCGCGGCACCTCCTCGCCTCCTCCGTTGCGCGGCCTGGTTCCCACTCTTGGCCCAGCCCGTGGAACCCTTGGAGACGTACGTGTCCTGCAGGTAGCACCTTCCTCCCTGCCTTTTTCATTTCCCTGCACCATCAAATTACCTCCTTCCTTCCTTTAGCCACCAGCTGCTGCTGATCCCAACTAAGTAATTTAGTCAAAATCATTGACTAAACAACCCTGGACCTAGAACTGGAGGTGTTAATTTCTTCTGATTCAGACTGGTTTCTTGGCACCCTGTCCATGCGTGTGGTGTTAACCACTCGGTAATTAAAGTATCATGTGTTGTCAGTGTGAGCATTCTATATTTATTTATTTTGTCTGCCTTCAAGCAAGGGTCTGGACTTGCAAGATTCTATATATATTGTGATCTTGGTCTGTGATTAAGGGCCATCGGTGTTGGGATTTCATCATGGTCTTTTATTGTTGAAACTTGAGAGTGTTCATCACATCTGCCCAATCGAGCACTGCCCTAATATACTCAGAATCCAAAATGCTTTCAACAGTCCAGTAAAGTATGATATTTCTTGGATAACAAACAACATTGATCTGTAACTTTGACATCCATCTAGTCTAGTAATGAAGCACATAAGTTTCCATATCAAATGGGTTTATTTTACTTAACCTACACACTCATATATGCAGGCGAGGCAGCTCCGCTCCCCAAGATGAGGGGTCTACATGCTTGGACATGCCCAGCATGTGCCGTTTACTGGTACCACTAAGCATTTCTCCTTTCCTCTCTAACATATATGGTGATGCGCCCCAACAGTATTTTCTTATACCCCCTGACTGAATATATTTCTTGTTAAATTGGAGAGAAAGACTGCAACTTATGTTTTGCGGGAACATGGCAAATCTTTTATTTTTTTCTTCAACTTTGTGACCCCTTAGAGTTTACCATGTCTTAACTGTCGAGAGACTTGATAGCGTTCATCACATATGGCCAATCAAACGATGCCCTTATGTAGTCAGAATTCAGAATGCATTCAACAGTCCAGTACAATATGGTATTTCTTGGATAATGAGCAATATTGATCTCTAACTTTGATATCCATCTAGTCTAGTAATGAAGCAGTAAGCACATATTTCTTCATACCAAATGGGTTCATTTTACTTAACCTATATGCTCATATATGCAGGCGGTCAGCCCCGTGTTCTGCACCCCAAGATGAGGGTCTGCATGCTCGGTGATACTCAGCATGTGGGGGAGGTATGTGCTGTTACTGGTGCTACCAAGCAATTCTCTTTTTCGCTGTAACATATATGGCGGTACTAATTTTATTGTGTTGTGTCGTGGGGATTAATTTTGAGCTGTGTTCTGATCGGCCATCTTTTAGTTCACTTGCTTCATCTGGTTGGTTACTTCCCGTAGTTAATAGTTAGAACAGCCTTGTCTTCGGTCATGACTTCATGTAGAGGTGTCATATTTTTTCTTAGACTTGCTAATTTAAATAGAATTGGCCATAATAAAAATGACATTCTTGTACTTAAACTGGTTATGTTGGAACAATTTGTAGATGTGTGAGCACGCTAATGTATCGAGTTGCTGATTATGTGAGAATTTAGTATGACTAGTGTGCATGGGTATATGCTTGCACTGATATATGATTACACCTCTATTTAAATTCTTTATTGGTTTCCAAATTAGCTCCTTCCTTTACTGTTTTACTGTTGTGATTCTTGTAGTAGCAGCAGCAGTGCGCTCCCGTACTGACGCTACCTCCCTTTCTTGTTTGCTTGTTCTTGCAGGATCGGCCGCCGTCTTCCAAGCATGATAAGTTTGGGTGAGGCAAGCAGAAGGTTGAACCCCTTCCCCTCCTGCTATCTACCTCTATATCATGTTGCCCTCTCACAGCCTCATCGAGTTTATTGTTGTGCTGTGGGTGGGTTGCAGAAGTGTAGCAGGGGGGAGAGGAAGGAGACGGCAAAAAAAAAAGATGTGTTGTTTGACCATGCCACCTACGACAAGCTGCTCAACCCTTCCGTCCTCTCTGAGCGCCTCATGGTAACACCATCCTCCTCTAGATCTTACAGTCATCTCGTTCTGCATTTGCAGTTGCAACTTGGTCAAAGCATTCTGCATTCTGCATTTGTAGTTGCAAATTGGTCAAAGCATTCAGCATTCTGCATACTCAAAATTTTATAACAAGTAAGCTGAAGATGGGGGATATGTGATGCAAGGTTTGATGATCTGCTGATTGGGGGGTTGTCCCTAACTTCCTGTGAGGTTAGATGAGCAATTTATTTTATTAGACAACTTGTGATGTGAGTTGCTTGTAACCCTTGACCGCGCTGGCTAGATCTTGGTTGCAATGGTGTGCTAAGCAATCACATGTGGTGCCAGACAATCATGTCAGGCCGTGTTGTGATCATGGCCTTTGAGTCGTGGTAATTTCTAGGGTAGGTTAGGTTCGTGGTGTGGTATTTGCTCAGTCAGTTGAACAATGCCCTGCTATTGAGTTTTTCATAATTTTTTTGTTGCATAACTAAGCGGTTTTATGAACTCCACTGATTAGTGCATACGAACATGTACATTTTATTAGTTAAAAATATAAAATCTTTGTACCAAAAATTGTTGGGAAAATGAATCGTTGTTGATTATGTATAGGGTCTCTTTCCACCAAGTGTTGCGTCTTTCTAGAAATGGTCTCTTGCATGCAAATGTTCTTTGTAAGATGATAAATCCATATGTATGGGTACTTGATTGGGGTCTACAGCAATGGGCATTCTTGATATGCGCTGCCAATGTTTGTGCTTCCCGTGATTGCCTTATAATAAGAAGCGTCACCGTTTTAGTTGATTTAGCACTTGAAGTGCTAATTTTTTTGATCATTTTATGTACTAGTGATATGAGTATCTGATTCCTGGTGTTCTTGTAAGCGCGTAGGAGCATGACTTGTCAATGGGCATCTAGCAGCAGTTCTCTTCCCATGCGATGGCAGCAAGTTCACTGGTCTGCCGACGTCTCTCCTTCGACTGTGGTTCAGGTAACTACTCGGGCTCCTCCCTCCTCTACGCCATTCTCTGTGGTGACCGGCAATCGTGTTGAGGTCGTGCACTTCCTGCTTTTGAAAGTGCTTGCTTGCTTGTCTTACCCTCCCTCGAGTCTGATCTCGGGAGAGCGTTGTGATCATGGCCTTCGAGCCATGGTCATTTCTAGGGTAGGGTTTGGCTTGTGGCGTGGTCATCTGGCCATACATTGCTTTTGTGATAGTGGCTGTTGCAAATAAACCCTGTCTTATATTTTGTCAAACTGTGCAATTGTTGTCTCTTTGAAACCAAGATCCTGCTTCTCTTCAGGAGAGGTGCATGTTTTTTTGAATTTGGAAAATCATGCGTGGTACAGTAGTTGTGTGATAAATACTATGCTGCTGCTTTTGGTCCTGTACTAGTGCAGGTTTCGTAATAGTCTTTCAAAGCACCCAAAGATAACGAGGTGCACTTCCGACAAGAGCTCTGGTTTGAGTCTATATTTGTTAAACAGATTAGGGTTTGATGCAATGCTCGATACCCTAAGCGGGTACGGCTGTCATATATATATAGGAGAGAACGTACAGGTAGATGTATTGTGTTACAACACGTATATCTACAATATACCTAGTCTAACACCCTCCCTCAATCTTAACTATGTCCTGAAACACTCAGGAGGTTAAGATTGCGTCGACATCCTTCAAAAGAAGGTAAGGGCAAGGGTTTAGTGAAAATGTCAGCAAGCTGATCCTTAGAAGAAACAAACTTGATCTGAAGTAGCTTCTGTGCAACGCGTTCCCTCACAAAATGATAGTCAACTTCGATGTGTTTCGTTCGGGCATGAAATACCGGATTGGATGAAAGATATGTGGCACCAATGTTATCACACCAAAGGATAGGCGGCGGAGCTTGAGAGACCTTCAACTCTCGAAGCAATGACTGCACCCATATGATCTCAGCCGTGGCATTAGCAACTGCTTTGTACTCAGCTTCAGTACTACTCCATGACACTGTAGCTTGCTTGCGAGCTTGCCAGGCGATCAAGTTTGGACCAAGGAACACAGCATGTCCCCCCGTGGATCGCCTATCATCGGGATTACCAACCCAATCAGCATCAGAGAAGGCTGAGATCAAACCAGAAGGCGCAGGTTGCAGATGTAGACCATATGAACCAGTGTGTCGAACATAACGCAAAAGAACATAACGCAAAATGCGCTTAACAGCCGTCCAATGAGGATCACGCGGTGCATGAAGGTACTGACACACGGTTAACTGCAAATGATATATCTGGTCAAGTAACGAGCAAGTATTGCAGTCCACCAACGATGCTACGGTACTCAGTGGCATCCTCAGAGGAGAGCAAGTCTCCATCAAAAGCTGACAATTTGTCTGTGGAAGACATGGGAGTCGTAGCAGTTTTACACTGCATCATACCCGCGCGACGTAACAGATCCTGAGAGTACTTCTGTTGAGTGAGAGTCAAGCCACTGTCAGAATGAAGAACCTCCAGGCCCAAAAAATAATGTAGTCTCCCAAGATCCTTGACAGCAAAAACAGCCCCTAGAGAAGCCACGAGCCGATCTGCAGCAGTGACCGATGAGCTGACAAGTATGATGTCATCAACATAGACTAGAATGTACATAGTCACCTCAGGTCGCTGAAGAATGAACAGAGACGTGTCTGCTGTAGACGGTACAAACCCGTGCGCACGAAGAGCAGCGCCAAGGCGTGCATGCCACGCACGAGGAGCTTGCTTCAGACCATAGAGAGCCTTGTCGAGGCGACACAGATGATGTGGCTGAGCAGGGTCAACAAAACCTGGTGGCTGACGCATATATACCTCTTCTTCCAGAACTCCATGGAGAAAGGCATTCTGGACATCGAGCTGACGAAGCAACCATCCTCGAGTAACAGCCAGCGAGAGAAGAACGCGAATAGTCGTGGGTTTAATAACAGGACTAAACGTATCTTCGTAATCAAGGCCATACCTTTGTTTAAATCCCTTGGCAACCAATCGTGCCTTGTACCTCTCAATGGATCTGTCAGCATGTTTCTTCACCTTGAACACCCATTTAGAGTCAATAACATTGACACCAGATGGAGGTGGATCCCGGGGTGGCCGGCGAAGGCGGACCAGGCGAGGACGACCCACGTGGGGTGGAGATCGGGGAGGCCGCCGGCCCGGGTGACAGCACCGCAGTGTCAGCTGGGCTAGGCGAGGCCGCCGACCCATCCGATCCACGTGCATGGGGCATGCACGTGCGGTCGACGTCGAGCGCCCCGTTGAGCGACCCATCCGGCGTAACGACTACAGTTGGTGCAGTGGCAACCACGTCATCGTGAAGAAGCTCAAGCCGAGCGCCCCGTCCAGTTCCTGCACCATGGTTAGGCAACAACAGAGGAGAATATGCAGCATCTACAAATTGATCAGGCAAAACTAGAAAGGAGTGCAGCTCGGTAGCGGTAGTATCAGTGGATGGTGAGAGCGTGGAAAAAGGGAAAACAGTCTCATCGAACACAACATCACGGGAAATGTAAACACGATTCGTCGGAATGTGGAGACATTTGTAACCTTTGTGAAGAGGACTGTACCTGAGAAACACACACTTCTTAGATCGAAACTCGAGTTTGTGCTTATTGTATGGACGAAGATGTGGCCAGCATGCACAACCAAACACTTTGAGCAGGGAGTAATCTGGGGTTTCATTGAGTAATACCTCTAGAGGAGATTTCATGTGAAGAAGTCGTGTGGGAAGCCTGTTTATCAAAAAACAAGCAGTAACAAAAGCATCACTCCAGAACCGGAATGGGACAGAGGCATGTGCAAGCAGTGTTAGGCCAGTTTCAACAATGTGACGGTGCTTGCGCTCAGCTGCACTGTTCTGCTGATGTGTATGAGGGCAAGACACGTGATGAGAGATGCCAAGTTTCTGAAAGAAGGTATTAAGGTTGCGATATTCGCCCCCCCAATCAGACTGAACTTGGACAATTTTGCACTTAAGCAACCGCTCAACATGGGCTTGAAATTGCATAAAGACATGAAACACATCAGATTTGCGCTTAATAAGATAAATCCAAGTAAAGCGACTAAAAGCATCAATGAAACTGACATAGTAGTTGTGACCACTGACAGAAGTTTGGGCATAGCCCCACACATCCGAAAACACAAGTTCAAGAGGAGCCTTGACAACACGACTCGATACAGAGAAAGGTAACTGATGACTCTTGCCTTGTTGACAGGCATCACACACTAGAAACTCCTTATTGCTTGAACACCACTGAAAACTTCAGAAACAGATGGCACATCGAGAGCATATAGGCCATGGCGAGCTCGACCACTAAGAAGAACGTCCCTTGTGTCCCGGTCCTTAACAAAAAAATGGAATGGGTGAAACTCAACAAACACATTGTTGTCAAGAGTTAATTTAGGAACCGAGAGCAAACTACGTGTGACTGAAGGAACACGAAGAACATCAAGGAGACGCAAGGTTTTAGTGGTACGTGAAAGAAGAGATGCCTGACCAATATGTGAGATGAGCATACCTGATCCATTGGCAGTGCGGACCTGGTCATGACCAGTGTAGGGCTGGCGAGTGGCCAGCTTGTCGAGCTGGTTCGTCAGATGGTCCGTGGCACCTGTGTCCATGTACCAGGCAGGATCCACAGAATAAGGAGTAAACCCAGGCTCCTGTGTAGCGAGAGCAGCTTGTTTCTCATTGCCTTTCCTGTTGTTCCCAATGCCAAGGAAATCACGTTTGAAGCGACGATGGCAGCGAGACGCCAAGTGCCCCTCGATGCCGCAGAGCTGACACTCAACACCACCACCACACATCTGGCAGTGGAGCCGTTTGCGCCCAGCCGTCGGGGGAGTGGGAGCAGACTGGCGGGGCTGGTGGGTTGGGGCCGGCGGCTGAGGCTGTTTGGCACCACGAGGCCCTCCACGGTGAGCAACATTCGCTGACGAGCCCTCAGTATAAACCCCAATGGAGCAACGAGCAGAGAGCCGTTGTTCTGTGTTTAGGAGCCGCGCATAGAGATCACGGGGTGGCATTGGTGTGTCACGTCCATTAATATTTTCCACCAGAGAATCATAGTCCTCATCAAGGCCATTGAGAATAAAGGAGGTGAACTCCTCATCACGGAGAGGCTTCCCAATGGAAGACAGTGTATCAGCCAAACTCTTGACTTTGTTGAAGAAGGCCGTGACGGAGAGATCGTGCTTCTTGACTTCACCCAGCTGATTACGGATAGCCGATGACCGCGCCAACGACTGCGAGGAGAAGCTAGAGTCAAGAGTGGCCCATGCATCCCTCGACGTTGCGGCAAAGACCACCATGCCGGCCACGGAGGGAGTGAGCGAGGACTGAATGGCGCCCAGAATAGCTTGATCTTGAGCGATCCACCGACGATGAGCAGGGTTGGGCACCATGGCGGAGCCACCAGCGGCCGAGGGCACCGGAACCATGGCCGGAGGACACGGCAGCGTACCGTCAACATACCCCTCAAGATAGTGACTACGCATCAGTGGCAACACCTGAGCGCGCCACAGGAGGTAGTTATCAGCAGAGAGCTTCACCGTCACCAGGTGAGCGAAGTGGAACGGTCCTGGTTCGGCCACCGGCGCGGAGAGCTGCGAGTCGTACGTGGGAGGAGCACTGTACGGAATCATCGCATCGGCCGACGGAGGCGCACGGTAGTGTTGGTGATGACCGTAGGGCGTCGTAGAAGATACGCCGTAGGGCTGCAGGGGAGGCGCGACGTACGACACCGGGGCGGCGTAGGGCGCGCCATACGGCGCCTCGCAGGACACCGCGGAGGACGGCGCTGGATACGGTGCGGGCGACGGCGCGACGTACGGCTCGGGATACAGTGCGGGCGACGGCGCGGCGTACGGCGCGGGATACGGGCCGCCGTAGGGCACCTGGACGGGGGCGCCAGAGGAGCCAGCGGCGCGTCGCCGTAGGGCACCTGCGCAGATGCGCCATAGGAGGCCGGCGGATGCATCACAGGTGATCGGGGCTGCGCTGGTGGGCGCGAGCTCGACGCGGTGGAGCGAGCCCAGGCGAGCGGGGTGGGCGCCAGGAAGGGTGATTCCGTCGCCAGGGTTGAAGGAGGCGGCACGGCGGCGGAGGCCGACGCGGCGGCGGCAGAGGAGGCGGAAGCACGGCGCGGATCGAACGCATCATACCATGTTAAACAGATTAGGGTTTGATGCAATGCTCGATACCCTAAGCGGGTACGGCTATCATATATATATAGGAGAGAACGTACAGGTACATGTATTGTGTTACAACACGTATATCTACAATATACCTAGTCTAACAATATTTTTTTTGTACCAAGTATTGGTATTCCAAAATATGAAATGTGGTGTCTGATAAAATAGTGTCAGACTGTTGTTCTTCATAGTAGTATACCGACCTTGTTTGATTGTTCAGGTCTGGCATTCCAGTGCTCACTAGTGTGCTTTGAATGTCCAAAGGATGTCTCAGGAGGTCCTGTCATGACATACAAATTAGTAATGTTTTGTTCTTACTTTAGTAATACGGATTGTCAATTCCTGCAGAACTAGTGAACGCCCTGATGGATCATCCTCTGGTTTTGCTTTCTGAATTACGAAGAGCTAACCATCTTGGTGTTTGATAAAATAAGTTCATCTTCCTTCAGTTGCCCTTGTAGTAATGGGGAAGCAGTGTCATGTTGAAAAAGGCTATGCTGGTGATTGGCCTTTAGAGTTTTGATTTCCTTCTATCGATGCATCGAGATGTGAAAATGTGTGCATTGTCTTACTGTTAAGAACTATGCCATACACGACCTACTCCCGTGTGCTGTGCTGTGCGCGTGGTCAAGATAGTAATATGATCAATCATGTGTTTTGCCAGATTTGCAAGTGACTTGTTTTAGATATTTCCTTTCGAGATTCTACACGATCTGTGATGTTATTTACTTGATGAATTTGTTTGTGCTTCAGATGGACGACGGTGGCAGCTTAGTGCGAAACCTTAGCCCATTGTTTGGTGTTGGTGCCATTGAGATTAATTGATCCTGAAAGTGGCAAAGGGGAGCACAGGATAAAAGAAATGGCAAGACAAGCCGGGCGTGCAACTTGCTACTACCTCCGATCCATAGTAAGTGTCGCAATTTTGAACTAACCTAGTTCGAAACTGCGACACTCATTTTGGATCGAAGGGAGTAATTGATATTCCTGGTGATATTGTTTAGTACATACAAAAATGATTAGATTCTTGTTTTGTTGGGGAACGTAGCATGCGATTTCAAAAAAATTCTACGCTCACGCAAGATCTATCTAGGAGATGTATAGCAACGAGAGGGTAGAGTGTGTCCACATACCCTCGTAGACCATAAGCGGAAGCGTTAGGTTAACGCGGTTGATGTAGTCGAACATCTTCATGATCCAACCGATCCAAGTACCGAATGTACGGCACCTCCGTGTTCAGCACACGTTCAGCACGATGACGTCCCTCGAGCTCTTGATTCAGTTGAGGACGAGGGAGAGTTCCGTCAGTACGATGGCGTGGCGACGGTGATGATGAAGTTACCGGCGCAGGGCTTCGCCTAAGCACTACGATGATATGACCGAGGTGTAAAACTGTGGAGGTGGGCACTGCACACGGCTAAGACAATTGATCTTGTGTGTTCTAGGGTGCCCCCCTGCCTTCGTATATAAAGGACGAGAGGGGGAGGCTGGCCCGCCCCTGTAGGGCGCGCCAAGAGAGAGGAGTCCTACTAGGACTCCAAGTTCTAGTAGGATTCCACTTGGTGGAAGGGGGAAGAAGGAAGGGAGAGGGAGAGGGAAAGGGGCCCGCGCCCCCTCCCCTAGTCCTATTCGGACTCCCCAAGGGGGGGCGTGCACCACCTCCTCATGGCCTGCCCTCTCTCTCCCCTAAGGCCCATGTTGGCCCATTACTTCCTCGGGGGGTTCCGGTAACCCTTCCGGCACTCCGATAATTACCCGATACCTCTCGGAACTCATTCGGTGTCCGAATAACATCGTCCAATATATCATTCTTTATGTCTAGACCATTTCGAGACTCCTCGTCATGTCCGTGATCTCATCCGGGACTCCGAACAAACTTCGGTCATCAAATCACATAACTCATAATACAAATCGTCATCGAACGTTAAGCGTGCGGACCCTACGGGTTTGAGAACTATGCAGACATGACCGAGAAACATCTCCGGCCAATAACCAATAGTGGAACCTGGATGCTCATATTGGCTCCTACATATTCTACGAAGATCTTTATCGGTCAAACCGCATAACAACATACGTTATTCCCTTTGTCATCGGTATGTTACTTGCCCGAGATTCGATCGTCGGTATCATCATACCTAGTTCAATCTCGTTACCGGCAAGTCTCTTTACTCGTTTCGTAATGCATCATCCCGCAACTAACTCATTAGTCACATTGCTTGCAAGGCTTCATACGATATGCATTACCGAGAGGGCCCAGAGATACCTCTTCGATACATGGAGTGACAAATCCTAATCTCGATCTATGCCAACCCAACAAACACCTTCGGAGACACCTGTAGAGCATCTTTATAATCACCCAGTTACGTTGTGACGTTTGATAGCACACAAGGTGTTCCTCCGGTATTCGGGAGTTGCATAATCTCATAGTCAGAGGAATATGTATAAGTCATGAAGAAAACAATAGCAATAAAACTTAACGATCATTATGCTAAGCTAACGGATGGGTCTTGTCCATCACATCATTCTCCTAATGATGTGATCCCATTCATCAAATGACAACACATGTCTATGGTTAGGAAACTTAACCATCTTTGATTAATGAGCTAGTCTAGTAGAGGCATACTAGGGACACTGTGTTTTGTCTATGTATTCACACATGTATCAAGTTTTTGGTTAATACAATTCTAGCATGAATAATAAACATTTATCATGATATAAGGAAATATAAATAACAACTTTATTACTGCCTCTAGGGCATATTTCCTTCAGTCTCTCACTTGCACTAGAGTCAATAATCTAGTTCACATCGCCATGTGATTTAACACCAATAGTTCACATCACCATGTGATTAACACCCATAGTTCACATCGCCATGTGATCAACATCCGAAGGGTTTACTAGAGTCAATAATCTAGTTCACATCGCCATGTGATTAACACCCAAAGAGTACTAAGGTGTGATCATGTTTTGATTGTGAGAGAAGTTTAGTCAACAAGTCTGCCACATTCAGATCCGTACGTATTTTGCAAATTTCTATGTCTACAATGCTCTGCACGGAGCTATTCTAGCTAATTGCTCCCACTTTCAATATGTATCCAGATTGAGACTCAGAGTCATTCGGATCAGCGTCAAAGCTTGCATCAACGTAACCCTTTACGACGAACTCTTTGTCACCTCCATAACCGAGAAATATATCCTTATTCCACTAAGGATAATTTTGACTGCTGTCCAGTGATCCACTCTTGGATCACTATTGTTCCCTCTTGTCAAACTCATGGTGAGGTACACAATAGGTCTTGTACACAGCATAGCATACTTTATAGAACCTATGACTGAGGCATAGGGAATGACTTTCATTCTCTTTCTATTTTCTGCCGTGATCGGGTTTTGAGTCTTACTCAACTTCACACCTTGCAACACAGGCAAGAACTCCTTCTTTGACTGTTCCATTTTGAACTACTTCAAAATCTTTTTAAGGTATGTACTCATTGAAAAATCTTATCAAGCATCTTGATCTATCTCTAGATCTTGATGCTCAATATGTAAGCAGCTTCACCGAGGTCTTTCTTTGAAAAAACTCCTTTCAAAAACTCCTTTATGCTTTTCAGAAAATTCTACATCATTTCCGATCAACAATATGTCGTTCACATATACTTATCAGAAAGGCTGTAGTGCTCTGATACGTCTCCAACGTATCTATAATTTTTAATTGTTCCATGCTATTATATTATCTGTTTTGGATGTTTAATGAGCTTTAATATGCTCTTTTATATTATTTTTGGGACTAACCTATTAACCGGAGGCCCAGTGCCAGTTTCTGTTTTTTTGCCTATTTTAGAGTTCCGCAGAAAAGGAATACCAAACGGAGTCCAAACGGAATGAAACCTTCGCGATGATCTTTCTTGGACCGAAAGCAATCCAGAAGACTTGGAGTTGAAGTCTGGAATTCCTCGAGGAGGCCACAAGGCAGGAGGGCGCGCCCAGGGGGGTAGGTGCGCCCCCCACCCTCGTGGCCCCCTCGTAGCTCCACCGACGTACTTCTTTCGCCTATATATACTCTTATACCCTAGAAACATCAGGGGGAGCCACGAAATCACTTTTCCACCGCCGCAACCTTCTGTACCCGTGAGATCCCATCTTGGGGCCTTTTCCAGCGATCTGCCGGAGGGGGAATCGATCACGGTGGGCTTCTACATCAACACCATTGCCTCTCCGATGAAGCGTGAGTAGTTTACCACAGACCTTCGGGTCTATAGTTATTATCTAGATGGCTTCTTCTCTCTCTTTGATTCTCAATACAAAGTTCTCCTCGATGTTCTTGGAGATCTATTCGATGTAATACTCTTTTGCGGTGTATTTGCCGAGATCCGATGAATTGTGGATTTATGAACAAGATTATCTATGAATATTATTTGGTTCTTCTCTGAATTCTTATATGCATGATTTGATATCTTTGCAAGTCTCTTCGAATTATCGGTTTAGTTTGGCCTACTAGATTGATCTTTCTTGCAATGGGAGAAGTGCTTAGCTTTGGGTTCAATCTTGCGGTGTCCTTTCCCAGTGACAGTAGGGGCAGCAAGGCACGTATTGTATTGTTGCCATCGAGGATAAAAATATGGGGTTTATATCATATTGCTTGAGTTTATCCCTCTACATCATGTCATCTTGCTTAATGCGTTACTCCGTTTTTATGAACTTAATACTCTAGATGCATGCTGAATAGCGGTCGATGTGTGGAGTAATAGTAGTAGATGCAGAATCGTTTCGGTCTACTTGACACGGACGTGATGCCTATATTCATGATCATTGCCTTAGATATCTTCATAACTATGCGCTTTTCTATCAATTGCTCGGCAGTAATTTGTTCACCCACCGTAATACATGCTATCTTGAGAGAAGCCACTAGTGAAACCTATGGCCCCCGGATCTCTTTTCTATTATATTGCATCTCTTTTATTTACATCGCATCTCATTTACTATTTTGCAATCTTTACTTTCCAATCTATACAATAAAAAGACCAAAAATATTTACTTTACTATCTTTATTAGATCTCACTTTTGCGAGTGACCGTGAAGGGATTGACAACCCCTTTATCGCGTTGGTTGCAAGATTCTTGATTGTTTGTGCAGGTACTAGTTGACTTGTTCGTTGTCTCCTACTGGATTGATACCTAGGTTCTCAAAAACTGAGGGAAATACTTACGCTACTTTGCTGCATCACCCTTTTCTTTTCAAGGGAAAACCAATGCATGCTCAAGAGGTAGCATGCTTTCACTCACTTTCTTGTAAATACAGGCTTCACCGCAAGTCTGTATAAAAACTATATGCTTTGATCAACTCATCAAAGCGTATATTTCAACTCCGAGATGCTTGCACTAGTCCATAAATGGATCGCTGGAGCTTGCACACTTTGTTAGCACCTTTAGGATCGACAAAACCTTCTGGTTGCATCATATACAACTCTTCTTTGAGAAATCCATTAAGGAATGCAGTTTTGACATCCATTTGCCAGATTTCATAATCATAAAATGCGGCAATTGCTAACATGATTCGGACATACTTAAGCATCGCTACGGGTGAGAAGGTCTCATCGTAGTCAACTCCTTGAACTTGTCGAAAACTTTTCGCAACAAGTCGAGCTTTTTAGACAGTAACATTACCGTCAGCGTCAGTCTTCTTCTTGAAGATCCATTTATTCTCTATGGCTTGCCGATCATTGGGCAAGTCAACCAAAGTCCACACTTTGTTCTCATACATGGATCCCATCTCAGATTTCATGGTTTCAAGCCATTTCGCGGAATCTGGGCTCATCATCGCTTCCTCATAGTTCGTAGGTTCGTCATGGTCTAGTAACATGACTTCCAGAATAGGATTACCATACCACTCTGGTGCGGAACGTACTCTGGTTGACCTACGAGGTTCTGTAGTAATTTGATCTGAAGTTTCATGATCATCATCATTAGTTTCCTCACTAATTGGTGTAGGCATCACTGGAACTGACTTCTGTGATGAACTACTTTCCAATTCAAGAGAAGGTACAATTACCTCATCAAGGTCTACTTTCCTCCCACTCACTTCTTTCGAGAGAAACTCCTTCTCTAGAAAGGATCCATTCTTAGCAACAAAGATTTTGCCTTCGGATCTGTGATAGAAGGTGCACCGAACAGTTTCTTTTGGGTATCCTATGAAGACGCACTTCTCCGATTTGGGTTCGAGCTTATCAGGCTGAAGCTTTTTCACATAAGCATCGCAACCCCAAACTTTAAGAAACGACAGCTTAGGTTTCTTGCCAAACCACAATTCATATGGTGTCGTCTCAACGGATTTAGATGGTGACATATTTAACGTAAATGCAGCTGTCTCTAATGCATAACCCCAAAACGATAGTGGTAAATCGGTAAGAGACATCATAGATCGCACCATATCTAATAAACTACGGTTACGACGTTCGGACACACCATTACGCTGTGGTGTTCCAGGTGGCGTGAGTTGCGAAACTATTCCGCATTGTTTTAAATGAAGACCAAACTCGTAACTCAAATATTCGCCTCCGCGATCAGATCGTAGAAACTTTATTTTCTTGTTACGATGATTTTCCACTTCACTCTAAAATTCTTTGAACTTTTCAAATGTTTCAGACTTATGTTTCATTAAGTAGGTATACCCATATCTGCTCAAATCATCTGTGAAGGTCAGAAAATAACGATACCCGCCGCGAGCCTCAACACTCATCGAACCACATACATCGGTATGTATTATTTCCAATAAGTCTGTAGCTCGCTCCATTGTTCTGGAGAACGGAGTTTTAGTCATCTTGCCCATGAGGCATGGTTCGTAAGTATCAAATGATTTATAATCAAGTGATTCCAAAAGCCCATCTGCATGGAGCTTCTTCTTGCGTTTTACACCAATATGACCTAAACGGCAGTGCTACAAGTATGTTGCACTATCATTATCAACTTTGCATATTTTGGCATCAATATTATGAATATGTGTATCACTACAATCGAGATTCAATAAACCATTTATATTGAGTGTATGATCATAGAAGGCTTTATTCATGTAAACAAAACAACAATTATTCTCTGACTTAAATGAATAACCGTATCGCAATAAACATAATCCAATCATATTTATGCTCAACACAAACACCAAATAACATTTATTTAGGTCCAACACTAATCCCGAAGGTAGAGGGAGTGTGCGATGGTGATCCTATCAACCTTGGAATCACTTCCAACACACATCGTCACCTCGTCATTAACTAGTCTCTGTTCATTTTGCAACTCCTGTTTCGAGTTACTAATGTTAGCAACTGAACCAGTATCAAATACCTAGGGGCTACTATGAACACTAGTAAAATACACATCAATAACATGTATATCAAATATACATTTGTTCACTTTGCCATCCTTCTTATCCGCCAAATACTTGGGGCAGTTCCGCTTCCAGTGACCAGTCCCTTTGCAGTAGAAGCACTCACTTTTAGGTTTGGGTCCAGACTTGGGATTCTTCCTGGGAGCAGTAACTTGTTTGCTGTTCTTCTTGAAGTTCCCCTTCTTTCCCTTGCCCTTTTTCTTGAAACTAGTGGTCTTGTTAACCATCAACACTTGATGCTCTTTCTTGATTTTTACCTCCGCAGCTTTGAGCATAGTGAAGAGCTCGGGAATTGTCTTATTCATCCCTTGCATATTATAGTTCATCACGAAGCCTTTGTAGCTTGGTGGCAGTGATTGAAGAACTCTGTCAATAACACAATCATCCGGAAGATTAACTCCCAGCTGAGTCAAGTGGTTATGGTACCCAGACATTCTGAGTATGTGTTCACTGACAGAACTGTTCTCCTCCATCTTGCAGCTATAGAACTTGTTGGAGACTTCATATCTCTCAACTCGGGCATTTGCTTGAAATATTAACTTCAACTCCTGGAACATCTCATATGCTCCATGACGTTCAAAACGTCTTTGAAGTCCCGATTCTAAGCCGTAAAGCATGGCACACTGAACTATTGAGTAGTCATCAGATCGAGCTTGCCAGACGTTCATAACGTCAGCATCTGCTCCTACAGCAGGCCTTTCACCCAGCGGTGCATCAAGGACATAATTCTTCTGTGCAGCAATGAGGATAATCCTCAAGTTACGGACCCAGTCCGTGTAGTTGCTACCATCATCTTTCAACTTAGCTTTCTCTAGGAACGCATCAAAATTCAAGGGAACGGTAGCACGGGCCATTGATCTACAACATAGATATGCAAAAACTATCAGGACTAAGTTCATGATAAATTAAGTTCATTTAATCATATTCCTTAAGAACTCCCACTTAGATAGACATCCCTCTAGTCATCTAAATGATCACGTGATCCATATCAACTAAACCATGTCCAATCATCATGTGAGATGGAGTAGTTTTCAATGGTGAACATCTCTATGTTGATCATATCTACTATATGATTCACGTTCGACCTTTCGGTCTGCAGTGTTCCGAGGCCATATCTGCATATGCTAGTCTCGTCAAGTTTAACCCGAGTATTCCGCACGTGCAAAACTGTCTTGCACCCGTTGTATGTGAACGTAGAGCTTATCACACCCGATCATCACGTGGTGTCTCGGCACGACGAACTGTCGCAACGGTGCATACTCAGGAAGAACACTTATACCTTGAAATTTTAGTGAGGGATCATCTTATAATGCCACCGCCGTACTAAGCAAAATAAGATGCATAAAAGATAAACATCACATGCAATCAAAATATGTGATATGATATGGCCATCATCATCTTGTGCCTTTGATCTCCATCTCCAAAGCGCCATCATGATCTCCATCGTCACCGGCTTGCCACCTTGATCTCCATCGTAGCGTCGTTGTCGCCTCGCCAACTATTGCTAACGCATAGTGATAAAGTAAAGCAATTACATGGCGATTGCATTTCATACAATAAAGCGACAACCATAAGGCTCCTGCCAGTTGCTGATAACTTTTACAAAACATGATCATCTCATACAATAACGTGTATCACATCATGTCTTGACCATATCACATCACAACATGCCCTGCAAAAACAAGTTAGACGTCCTCTACTTTGTTGTTGCAAGTTTTACATGGCTGCTACGGGCTTCTAGTAAGAACCGTTCTTACCTACGCATCAAAACCACAACCATTTTTCGTCAAGTGTGCTGTTATAACCTTCAACAAGGACCGGCCGTAGTCAAACTCGATTCAACTAAAGTTGGAGAAACAGACACCCGCCAGCCACCTGTGTGCAAAGCACGTCGGTAGAACCAATCTCATGAACGCAGTCATGTAATGTCGGTCCGGGCCGCTTCATCCAACAATACCGCCGAATCAAAGTAAGACGTTGGTGGTAAGCAGTATGACTATTATCGCCCACAACTCTTTGTGTTCTACTCGTGCATATCATCTACGCATAGACCTGGCTCTGATGCCACTGTTGGGGAACGTAGCATGCAATTTCAAAAAAATTCTACGCTCACACAAGATCTATCTAGGAGATGTATAGCAACGAGAGGGGAGAGTGTGTCCACGTACCCTCGTAGACCGAAAGCGGAAGCGTTAGGTTAACGCGGTTGATGTAGTCGAACGTCTTCACGATCCAACCGATCCATGTACCGAACGTACGGCGCACCAAGAGAGAGGAGATTCCACTTGGTGGAAGGGGGAAGAAGGAAGGGAGAGGGAGAGGGAGAGGGAAAGGGGGGCCGCGCCCCCTCCCCTAGTCCTATTCGGACTCCTCAAGGGGGGCGCGCGCCACCTCCTTGTGGCCTGCCCTCTCTCTCCCCTAAGGCCCATGTTGGCCCATTACTTCCCCAGGGGGTTCCGGTAACCCTTCCGGCACTCCGATAATTACCCGGTACCTCTCGGAACTCATCCGGTGTCCGAATAACATCATCCTGTGACTAACTCATTAGTCACTTTGCTTGCAAGTCTTCTTATGATGTGCATTACCGAGAGGGCCCAGAGATACCTCTCCGATACTCGGAGTGACAAATCCTAATCTCGATCTATGCCAACCCAACAAACACCTTCGGAGACACCTGTAGAGCATATTTATAATCACCCAGTTACGTTGTGACGTTTGATAACACACAAGGTGTTCCTCTAGTATTCGGGAGTTGCATAATATCATAGTTAGAGGAATATGTATAAGTCATGAAGAAAGCTTTAGCAATAAAACTTAACGATCATTATGCTAAGCTAACGGATGGGTCTTGTCCATCACATCATTCTCCTAATGATGTGATCCCGTTCATCAAATGACAACACATGTCTATGGTTAGAAAACTTAGCCATCTTTGATTAACGAGCTAGTCAAGTAGAGGCATACTAGGGACACTTTGTTTTGTCTATGTATTCAGACATGTATCAAGTTTTCGGTTAATACAATTCTAGCATGAATAATAAACATTTATCATGATATAAGGAAATATAAATAACAACTTTATTATTGCCTCTAGGGCATATTTCCTTCATGTTTATGCTTTGTCTTCTGCCCCAATGTTGTTGGCAGGTGGTATTGAACTTGTAAAGTTGCCTTGAACTTAAGGATGTTGCAATGCAAATGAAACTCTCTACTGGGACCGAGAGTGATATTATGTATATATTGGATTGCAAAGTGATTTATATAGGATTTTGGGTTGCTGCGGAATGTGAAAGTGATGCTGCTGGGCGAGTGCCTGATGGGCTCTTGTTTTTGGCTCGTTTGCTGTTCAAGTGCTGTCGTTTTATACTTTGGGATTTGCAAAGGCATGCCTCGTTGTGGAATGATCCCTTTGGAGTGTATGGATGGGTTTCCGAGTTTCAAACTTTGGCGCTGTTTGTTTTTTCGAATCCGAACCAGATTACGAACCCATGGGCACCTCTCAGAGAGAAAACTTTTCATGTCTTAGGGTAATTATCAAATTATATGGTAGTAAAAGAAAGTCTTCATGCGACACTGCCGAAGGATGCTTGCTTTGTAGAAGTTGTGTGCAAAATCTAGTGAAAAGTCGTCAAAATTTTTGTCACACTTTGCAGAAGCTAGTCATATGAATCTAGTACGATGCGCAAACATAAAAAGAGTTGGTAAATCTGGTGTAGAGCCTTCAAAGGTCCTGCGAGAGATTGTAGTCCAGCCATGATGGAAGAAAATTGAGTAAACCCTTCAACTCAAGCTCGAGTAAAAATACCCTATCCCAAACCACACGGAGATTTTAGTAGTAGTAAAAACAAAGTCCGTATGACTAAGTTACGGGTGGATGTGTTTAAAAAAAAAAAGTTACGGATGGATGTGGGCCCTGCCCTGTTATCTCTCTCCAAACCTCATACGGATTCCAACCAATCTCCTTAAATCTCTCTTTCGTCTTCCTCCTCGAAACAAGGCGCTCCTTCAATCCTCTCCTAGAACCAACGCAACATTAACTGCAATCGCTCCTCCCCCATGCACGCGCGCCTCCTCCCCCATTACTCCTTCCCTCTCCCCCGTTCCAGTTGCATGATCCGCGTGCTGCGATCCAACCCGCCTTGATCCATTGGCTGCAGCCTCCTCCAGCGTGCCTCACGCGGATCGTGCTCTCATCCGACGCCTCCCCGCGTTCCCCGCTCGGTCGTCGCTGGCTACGCCGCGCGCTCTTCTCCCCTCTATAAATGGACGCCCCCTCCTTGATCTCGGCCTGCCTCGCCCCAGAGGTTGATCCTCTTTCCTCCGCCAACCACCTCCGCCTCCTTCTTTCTCCTCAATCCCACATGTAGCATTACCTACATCGACGGGCTCGGCCGGCAGCCGAAGGTTGTGCCATGTCACTCCGATGCACTGTCCGGACGCCGGTCGAGAGATGGACTGCCAAGGGGCACGCTGCTAGACCAGTCAGCGTCGACATGCCCGTGCCTGCCGCCTATCGCTCGTTCAAAAATGTGAGGCATCTTGGTTTGGTCCGCCGTCTATCTAACAACACGCCGTTTCTTGATCCAATCTCCTGTTTTATAAAAACCTTGGCATGCTTGGTGGCACACCAATTGATGAGTTTTTCTTTCGTGTGAACTTGGTGTAGATGGTTCTACTGGGTGTGGAACAAAAGATATGGACAGGAAGTCGCTGGCAAGCAACAACGCTTAAACCCGTAAGCCGGTAATGTTCCAGATGATTCAGTTGAATCGTTTCAAGCTAAGGTTAGTGGAAAAAAATGTAACGCATCATCATCTGATTGATGCATCATTTCATTGGTAATGATGTTTTTCTATGCCTTCATGCATGTTTTGATTTTAAAGTTGTAACAGTAAAGCAGATGTGCGAGCAGGAAGTCATCGGACAAGAGGACAAAAAACCCGGACATTGGGCGAGACACTGTGGTACATTCCTGTTGAGGATGACAGGACAACTGTGTGCATGACATGTTTGATACAAAGATGAGCGAGTCAATTCAAGCAAAGGTTAGACATGCGAGCACTATGCGGGCTGGATGAAGCGCTGGGTGGAGGTATCCCCCTGGGCATGCTCACCCAGGTTATCAGGCCCTTGGGGAGCAGCAAGAAGCAGGTGCTTGTATGAATTTTTATGGTGTATATGCAGTGTTAGGTCCCATGTTTTTCTAAAAATTTAACTACATGAACATGCAACAATAACACTGCTGTAGAAGAAGTGGACCTTACTAAATTTTGTTTTCTGGCACTACATTACGATTTTGTTGTGGGCTGATTGCTGCACCAAGGCTAGCTAGTCCAATTTTCCATTTGTGTTATAAAAATACATTATTCATGCATGCTTTTATTAATCATGTTCGGCCCCAAGACATTACAGTTTTCCCTCTAGAGTGAATCCATGTACTATGCTAAATTGATATGTCAAGTTCAAGCCACTTACTTTCTCTTGAGTAATTTTATCATTTTATTCTCTATTTAGTTTGTATTACATTGTTGAAAGGTCTAAACACTCGGCAGTTTTGTCTGAAACGCGTACTGTTAGCAACTTTATTAGAATGATACAGGGGCTTAAAATGTAGAGTTGTGTATATTGACATTGAATCCAAGTTCTTTTCACTGAGGTATGTTAGTTACAATTTTCAACTCCCAAGTGCCAAGCTTCATGATATACTGCAAGATGGTTGAGATTGGTCAGAAAAGCTTTCCTCAAATATTTAGGCAAGAAGACCTAGCACAAAATGTTTAATCTTTCAGCTTTACAATTATGTTCTCACATACACGACTTCTCTGGCTATTGTTTCACACCTTCTTTTTTTTGTGCAGATGGCTGGCAGGACCCTAGTGATGCAACCAACATCATTATTTGATTTCACAAAGACGTACATTTTTCTCATACTCAACCAGTGGAAGGATGATGTTGAGTGATTATTGTTCTAGGGTCCATTAAGGATCAAACTTCAGTACCAATTCTTTAAATGCTCATCATCAAAGCAAAGGTTTCAAAGCTCACAAACACGAGGTGGAAGGAGAGGGTTTCGTGCTGCTCAAACTTCTGCGACTTTTTTGCTTTTTGTCTTCTTCTTTTGTTTGCTTACAAAAGGAATACGCTGGGCTTCTTGAACTTCTTTTGGGATTCTTGTACTTGCTACTCAATGTTCCCACTTGATCTAGTTTTTTTGCGTGCTATTATGGCATGTCCAGTTCTGTTAAGACTGGAGATGTTTAATGAGAGTGTCATGCTTTAGTAGATTAGTTGAATTTAGCATTGGATTTGCCATTTTTTGGTCTGAGCTACAAAGGATCATTTGTTATATCTTTTAGTTTGGCATTTTTTTGGGTCAAAACAACTTTTGCTTCTAAACAATAAAGCTTTATTCATAGGAAATGCATTCCTTGTTGTGTGTGTGTGTGTGTGTGTGTGTTGCATTTCTGTTGGCCATTGTATATACATTTACTTTCATGATGTACTTTGGTTCTGAATCTTCTTAAGAAAACTGTTTTTTATTTCATTTGATTGTCTTTGCTTATCTTTAAAAACCTAAAAACATGGGATTTTTGTTTTCTTATTTTTATTTTTAGTGTTTCTCATATTGTATGTGCAAATCCTAAATATTTAATTCTCACTATTTGAATTTTTCTCGAGTTCTTGTAACATTGAAAAAGTCAAATGGTGAGAGCAAAACAAGAAATTTAGACCCATATTGTCTTCTTCGCCCACCATTCTTTTTTTGAAACAACCTCAAGCATGTCACAACTATGATTACAACAATGAAGCAAGCCCACCAGTTCTAGTACAAGGTTTGATCAAATAATAAAAAATCTATGACCTATTTCCTATGTACAAAACCGAACATTCAACATCACCTAGGGGCGCTTCAAGCATCCCAAGTTTGTGGAACCAGATAGCATAAAAGGCTGATTGAATCATTGTGTAACTTTTTGGATTAAAGATTAAGAGACGTTTAGGCCAAAGTGTTTTTCATTGCTGCATACTTGTAGCTACAGATTGACTGCATTTATGCGTTTTTTCATTTGGATTTCCACATCACTGAAACCCTCTACTCTTGTCGTTAGCATGCGTGCGACTAAAGATTATTGAAATAACTCTATCATTGGTGTCATGATGTTGCACACAGAAGTTTATTTAGAAACTATGTAGTTTTTCACTGAGTCGTTAGATCTTACATATTGGTACCATACTCTTCAATCATGTACATGCATCCTTTTATGTGAAGTACAAGACAGAAGACATGGTCGTGGAGCGATTGTTGTGTTGTTGTGCATGCATTTCTTCCCCTCGTGTCATGCTGCCGAAGTTTATAGGAAAGATTCACACGACCTTTCTTGTTTGTTTGTTTGAATGGTTGGTTCTGCTTTTGCGTTGTTTCTGTTTTAGTTTATGCAGATGATTATTCCTTGCTTTAGTTTCCAGAAAACGTTGTGGATAACAGTTGAAAGAGATGGGTCCATAACACTTCCGTCGAGAGGTATCCATTCCTTGTTGTAGGTTGTTTTGCTCCTGCAATGTTGCGTTTATCAAGATTTTTTTAATTTGAAGCTGGAGTTGCCGTTGTTGGTTTTGAGCTACAATGGAATACTTTTATTTTATTGTGGTAGTCTATGAAAGATCATAACATTTTGGTTTGTTGCTTGACTGGTGAAATTATTTTTTGCTTCTAAAAAGTAAAGCTTTATTTACAGAAATCACTGGACTTTTTGTATGTTTAGTTTGTATCAGCCGTTGTAGGTAGAAAGTAATGAAGCCATCATATATTCTTCCACTAGTAGAAAAAGTCACATCTGTCCCGGTTCCAGAGGCCCATTTGTCCCGGTTCTGGAACCGGGACTAAAGGGTCGGGACTAAAGCTCAACACCTTTAGTCCCGGTTCGCTCGGGACAGATGTGGCTCCACGTGGCCACTGCGGCGAGCCCAGGCAGGAGGGCCTTTAGTCCCGGTTAGTAACACCAACCGGGACCAAAGAGCATCCACGCGTTAGCAGCTCAGAAGCTGGGGTTTTTGTTTTTTTTTTGAAGGGGGGGGGGGGGGGGGGGGGTGGGGGGGGGGGGGGGGGTTTGGGGGTTTTGTAGGGTTAATTTAGGGGTTTCATATATTGTGTTAGCTAGCTAATAGAGAGAATTGTCCTCTCTTATCTCGTGCTTGGTCGACGCTACGTACTATACGTATATAAGGACTCGACACGCTAGCTAGTAAGCAAATGAAGGAAACCATTAAGTACACAAGATCGTCATGAACATATACAGAGAGAAGTGATCGACCTCCTCCTTCTCCGAGAGATTGGTCGAACAACAAGTTTTCGTATATCTATCCGACGCTACTAGCAACATATATACAATATAAGATCTCTTACAATCCCTAACATCTGATGTCAAGTTCCACATGGTATTCTCCGGCCGGATTGATGATGTGGTCAAGAAAGAATCACGCCAATTCCTCTTGAATTGCTTTTATGCGATCTTGTGGTAGGAGTTCATCCCGCATCTGCCAAATCTAATTTGAAGAAGGGGGTCAATACATATATATGAATGAAAATCAACACAAATGATGATAATAAAATAAAATTGTGAATATTATTGCTTACGCACTTCATATTGTTTTTCAGAGTAGCCCCGCTTAGAGGTCGTCGCGTTGTAGATGTACTCGTAAACGTAGTATCCACAAAAATTATTCCCGCCTTCCTGCCACAACCACTTTACGAGAAATAGAGGTCAATCAAACTGATAATCAAGCATTATAAATGGTATTGATGAAACTAGCTAGAATAAATGAGAGATGCGCGGAACTAGCTAGTAGTACTTAATTTTGGGTGTGTAAATCACAGCTCCCCCGGCAGTCTCGGAACTTCTGCGGTGAACACTTTCCAAACCCTGCGAGACAAAGAAAATAATTACTTGATATCAGTAAATGAACAAAGTTGCCGATATGGTGCGATAATGATCGATTGAACTTACTTCTGAAGCATTTCAGTCATGGCCGCATACACCTTGGGATCTTTTCGTTTTGAGTCTAAGACGGTTACTAGTCCCTGCTCAAGCTTAATCTCTAGGAGAATAAAGTGGAAGTTGCGCACGCATGCAAAACTCATCAATTACATTACTATAACCTCGAGTAATAATGGAAACCGAATATGCAGAAGACAGTAACACTCACTTGAAGTTGTAAGGAAAGAGTATTTTATCTTTGTTTTGATTTTTAATCAACGATTGTAGCAAGTTGGCCTCGGTTTCTTTCGCATTATATTTAACCGTCCATTCATCTATGAGATTTGTGTTAATGAACCCAATACCATAGATTTGTGCATTTCTGCATTCGACGATCTTCAATCTGCATAATATAGTGAGGATAATTATATATACATGCAATGAAAGAGCTGAGCTATATATAGACTTAATTACAGAAGTATAGTACTTACAGACAGTAGCAAGTGATGATTATTTTATCGAGGTCCTTTTGATTGTAAAATTGGAAGAACTCCTCAAATGAAATAGACAACAGATCAATTCCAACGAGGTCGTGCTCCTCTTAAACTCTCAGCGTCAAAATATCCTTCCCAGACTTGCAGGTGTCCATGTACCACTTATGGAATCTTCGCATCATCGTTGTTAGAGGAGGATCACCAGGTCTGACGAGAGGCTTTCCGTACTGGTATTTGTGTTCGTCCACCTTCATTGTATCAAAATGTGCATCGTCGGGCAGGTAATCACCAGGATTGGTACCGGGCAGCATCCCCGGCAGATTTGCGACGATATCGCTAGACACCTTGAGCGGGGGCACGATTGGTTTGCCTTTTCGCCAAGCTGGGGAATTTTGTTCCCACTTCTTCGTTCTTGTAACCTTTTGTCACTTGAAGTAGTTCCTGACCGGCGCGCTCCTCCCACTGCCTTTTTAAGAGCGCGGACATGGTTGTCATCCGACGGAGGCGGTGGTGGTCGCTTCAGGTTCTCCAAAGTGCGCTTCAATTTCACCGGATCTATCTTCTCCTTCGGAGGTGGATTTTTCTTTGCAAAAAAGTCCTTCACTTCGGCTTGACAGATCTGCACGTTTTCCTCCTCGGTCATCTCGTGTGGTAACTTCTCTAGAGGCTTGAGAGATGGACCGAATATGTATTGCCTCCCGCCTCTGCCTGTACTGCTAGACGCCGGAGCAGCCGGAGCGGCTGCGGCTGTCTTTCTTTGTTGCTTACGAGGCGGAGAAGGAGGCGGAGTGCTACGATGCGCCGGAGCAGCCGGAGCAGCGGCGGCTGTCTTCCGCTGTTGCTGACGAGGCGGAGGAGGAGACGGGCTGCTCGGATGCGCCGGCGTAGGCGGAGAAGGAGGCGGAGTGCCACCACGCGTCGGAGCAGCCGGAGAAGCCCTGATCACTCGCCAGAGGAGGAGGCGGAGGAGGAGGCGGAGTGCCCTGACTCGCTGGAGGAGGAGGCGGAGGCGTCCAGTTCGGAAGGTTGATGAGCTCCTTCCGCCATAGACATGGAGTCTTCAGAGCAAGACCCAGCTGAGTCTCCCCTTCACCGGTAGGTTGGTCAAGCTCGAGCTCCTCAAATCCCTCCGTTATTTCATTGACCATCACAACAACATAGCCTTCTGAAATCGGAAGGCAGTGAAAAGTTGCGCCGGGTTCAGGAGGTGCAACAGAGCCGACAGCCGCCTTAGCTTTGAGGTGCTGCCATTGCGCCATAAGGTGGCAATCTTGAGCCTCCGTGATAGCATCCACGGGGTAGCTGGGAGCCGTGAAGTGAGGCTGCTGAAGGAGCTCGGTGGAAGCCACGCTGCTTCTCCGCTAAGATGGCGGGGTAGCTTCTGGGGTAGCTCCGGCAGGTCGCTGCCTCTGAACTAGTGCTTGTTCCTCTAGCGCTCGTACCCTTGCATTCAGCTTCTGCAGTTCAGTCTGCTCCACTTTCCTCCTCCTCTGTAGGAGATATGCCCTAGAGGCAATAATAAATGTTATTATTTGTCTCCATGCTCATTATTATGTTTATGTTCCATGCTATAACTGATGTGGTTCCCGAGCCTGTATATCCATAAAGGCTCTGGGGAAAACCCATGTGCACGTGTGGAATAATAAATGGTAAAATGTATTCCTAGTCATGCCTCTAAGACTAGATCAAATGTTGCATGATGATTATGTTTTCCCAATCATGGGCATGTCTATGCTAGCAGCTTTGAGGGCACAATGTTAGAAGAACATTTGTGTTGAATCGACCCGATTGATGTTATGCGATGAGTTACATTCGTCACAAGTTAATGGTTAATAACACAGAGATGGTTAACGTTTGCATGATTCCTTAGACCATGAGAGTATCGAGTTTCTTCATGCTTGCTTCATGAACTTTGGGGTTTGTTAAACGTCATCCGTAAATGGGTGGCTATTACGGCGGCTTATGGGTTCATGGAAAAGTATGTCAAGTAACTTGATAGCTCAAGATTGAGATTTGCTCCTCCGACGATGGAGAGATATCTCTGGGCCCTCTCGGTGTTACGGTATCCATCATCGTCTGGCCAGACACTTTGTGATTTGATCACGGGGATGCCGGAACACGGTAACGAGAAAAGAGAACAATACCGGTAACGAGGTAACTAGCATAGTGGACAAGTTGTTGATCCACGGGAATGCCAACATGTCTCACCTCGGGTATTTGTAACATATCATGAAGCAAAAGGAATAGCACACGGCAACTGGAGGTTCACTCGATTATTCATTCGTGTGGGTATAGGGGTCAATATGGGTGTCCACGGCTCCGATGTTGATCATTGATCGGAAGGGATTCCGTGTCATGTCTATACTTCATCGAACCTATATGGTCACACGCTTAAGGGTCATCTATCTGCTGAATACTAGACAGGGAGTCTGAGAGAAAATCACCGAAAAAGTTTCGGATACCGAAAAAGTTTCGGACAGCGGAAAAGTTCCGCAGAGAGGACACCGGATGAGTTTCGGTGAAACTGAAAAGTTGTTTCAGAGGATACCATAAAGTCAAATTGGTTTTGGCACATGCCCGATAATTCTTGAAGGGTGCTAGAATCATTCTGAAAACTTTTGGGAATTTTCTGGAAGAAAAAACGGAAATGTTCCGGAGCTGCCGGAACCGTTTCAGATGATTTTCGCAGATGAAAATCACTAATCTGGAATTGTTCCAGAATGCGTTGAAAATTATTTTAGTGGGTACTGGAAATATTCTAAGCCCACATAAATATTTTCAGTTCGAACGGACGCTGAAAAATGTCGTCGTGAATAGTGAAAGTGCTTTTTGGGATACTTTTTGGAAAGCCATTATTTTGGGCTTTGTCCCAAGATATTTTGGGATGACATGGATGGATAGGAAGGTGGTGGGGCCACCCAAGAGGGCTGCCAATTTCGTTGGTGGCATTGGGGGGCCCCCATGAGGCTTCCTTCCACCATTTGGTGCTCCACTTGCCTCCCCATTTTGCCCTTATGTATGACATAAAGCATGGGCACTTTGGGTGTTTGTGGAGGCACACTACCCCTTGGTTTTCCTATAAATAGGAGGTGAGGGGGCTGCCCAAACCTTCATCCCTTCTCACATACAAGTGCCATGCAATGATCTGGCTTCTCTCTCCCTCCCACGAAAAGAGTTTCGTAGAGCCGAAAGGCTGTCTGGGTTCCGATGGGAACTAGTTCTGGACGGCGAAGCCCTGCCGGATAGGTGACACCGTATGTGTGCAACTCTGTAGAGAGGTCATAGTTTCGATCTTAGTGCCTGAGGGGCTGTTCGAGAGTGCCTCCCGAAGGGCTGTCCAAGTGACGGTCCGAGTTCTGTGAGTCCTCCCGAAGGGCTGTCCGCGACACCGTCCGGGGGACTGTCCGACCGCCTCCCGGAGGGCTGTCCGAGTGGCGGATGAGGGTATACATCCTCGCGGTTGGGAGGTTGTAAATCCTAGCTGCGGGGATCTGCACCGCCGATCGTCATCGACTCTACTTCCGCTGCGCTACGAGTCGGTAACGAAAATGATCAAACCTTGTATGAAGTCTCCATAGTGGTCCTGGGCTGGTGCGTAGGTCGGAAAATTTTTGTTTTCTGCTGCGTTCCCCTACATCCTCTCCCGGGTTTTGTAAGCGCCTGCGCTGGGAAACCCAACCTTCCACGCAACGGAGCCTGCCATGCCTCGTGTTCGTCGTGGGTGCTCAGGATTCCCGAGTGCCTGTGTGAGCTCGTCGTTCTCTCTGTCGGGAACGAACGTCCCTTGCTGCGCTGCGGCGATATACTTCTGAAGCTTCTTGACGGGTATTTCAAGTTGCTCCTTCGTCCAACGGCACTTCCCTGTTTCAGGGTCCAAGGTTCCCCCAACCCCGAAGAACCAAGTCCTTGAACGGTCTGGCCAGTTCAATGTCTCTGGTTCGACCCCTTTATCAAGCAGGTCCTTCTCAGCCTTGTCCCACAACGGCCGGGCTTTGAGGTAGCCACCTGACCCCGTGCGATGGTGATGCTCCTTCTTTGCAGCATTTTTCTTGTTTGTCGCTGACATCTTCTTACTCTTCTCCGATGTCTTGTGGGCCACAAATGCGGGCCAGTGATCTCTTATCTTCTCAAATCGGCCGATGAATTCTGGAGTCTTCCCTTTGTCGACAAACGTTGATTTCAACTCATTCTTCCACCTCCTGAATAGATCTGCCATCTTCTTAAGAGCATGAGCCTTGACCAATGGCTCTATAACTGGCTTATCCGGATCCTCCTCTGGCGGTAGGGTGAAATTTGCCTTCAGCGCGGTCCAAAGATCATCTTTCTGTCTATCATTGACAAAAGACACTTGAGGGTCTTCGCTCTTAGGCTTATTCCATTGGTGGATGCTGATCGGGATCATGTCCCTAACAAGAACCCCGCACTGAGCAGAAAATGCTTCCTTGGTCCGGCTGGGTTCAATCGGTTGGCCATCGCCCTTGATTGCTGTGATCGTGAACCTTTCATCCTGGCGCAACCTTTTCTTCGGGCCTCGTCTCGTTACCGAAGTTTGGCTCGATCCGGAGGGCTAGAAAAGAAGAAAGAAGAGAGTTAATATGTGTACATACTTAAACAATTAATGCATCAATTAGCTAGTCAGCATAGGCTTAATTAATATATATACCTCGCCGGACTTTGCAACATCTTCTTCCTCCGTTCGCTCACCGGAGCAGTCATCACGGTCTCCTCCTTCCACCGGCATTCCGTCACCGGAGCCATCATAATCATGTCCTTCCACCTCCATTGTTCGATCACCGGAGCCTGCTTCAAACTCTCCTTCCAGACCATCGGTGTCGTTGAGATATGACAAGACATCACCTCCGCCGTGGATTATGTCCCCCAACAACTGTTCTGCTTCGATGTCTCGGTGCTCCATAGTTTCTGCAAATATTACAACATGGCAATTAATTAATATACAAACATGACAGATTGATATATTAGTGCAAACGTAGACCTATCTAGCTCGACGCTTCTACGGTTTGGGGTGGCCTCGACAACGCTTCTAGGGTTTGGGCCGGACAGCCTCTCTCATGAATGTACGACGTCCGGACCGACAAGGGATTTAACAAAATGACGCCATTCTGGATGTGCAGAAAATGGTCCTCGACAACGCTCTTTTAACTTGGTAAATTTGGGTGGCCTCGACAACTCTTCTAGGGTTTGGGGTGGCCTCGACAACGCTTTTTCAGTCCCGGTTTGGGTGGACTCCAGAGTTGGTCGGGTGAGAGGGGGTTGATCGACGTCCCCCCTCATGTCTAAGTCAATGAACAACATGAAAATTTCTAAGTGAATGAACAACTCTGAATTTTTTTACATGTACTCCTACAACATGAAAATTTCTAAGTGATTGCCAAACTGTTTGCTAAACTTTTATGCTTCATTTATATGAAGATCAATTGTCCAATATAACTATGTTCGCTATATGAGGCATTGGACATTATCTAGATCACATGCCTCAAAATCAAAGGAAAAACTCCTCTCACAACTATCCGCGGTGCCCAACAATATGAAATCATTCACAAATATTGATCAAACACATACAAGTTACAAAAATTTCTATGCTCACAAAAATATAAGCCCGAGGGGAATTGAAGTTATCGGGGTTATGTTTATACAACAAATGGACATCTCATCTCATTTCATCTCATCTGAAAAAACATAGCACATCTAAAAAAAATACATACATACATACATGGAAAAAAATTGCTATGAACAAAAAAAACATCATATATGAACATTTTCTATATCCATCCATACATACATACATACATTGAAAAAAATGCTATGAACAAACACATCAGTAGTAATTATTTTTATAATGATTTGGCCTCAAAAAATTCTTTTATTAGTATTTTCAAACTCTAGAATGACCCTGTTGCACTAGAACTATTTCAAATAATTCTTTTCAAATGCCACAAATTTTTTGAGAAGTCCTCTGATGCCTATAGATCATTTTTATGGAAAACCCCACTTTGGTCATTTGAAACTTTTGAGCACAACTTCCATTTTTCAATTTTGGTCCAATCTTGGCATTGAACTACAACCCTATTTTTTTCTTACTAAATTTTTTTGAAAAAATTAGTCCAACTTCATGACAGTACCCACACTCCATTTCACCAAAAACCTTCTGATCCATAGTTCAAATTTTTCAAATTTTGTTCAAATGAAATTTGAACCAAATTCAAATTTCTTGCTGAAAACCTATTCTAAACCACTCCAAAAATTCTGAAATTTTGCCATCACCTTTGTCTTGCATCAGTACCTCACCACACAAAAATTCAGAAATTTCAAAAATGCCCAAAGCCATCTAGCATTTCATCAAACACCTTCTATGCATTTCATCAATAAATTTCAGAAAATTCACAAGGGGGGGGGGGGAGGGGGCTGCGGCTGCTGCTCTTCACTATCCACTCCTTCTCCTCTCCTTCACGGCGTTGCTGCTGCTCTTCAATGCGTCGGGGCCGGCGGCGACCATGGAGCAGTGGCAAAGCAGCAAGGCCGAGCTCGGGGGAGCACGCGGCGACGGGGAGCAGGGGACCATGGGAAAGGGGGGGGTGCTTACTGGGGGGCGGCGATGGCTGGAGGCCGGCGATGAGGACGGCGGGCTCGGGGCGGCACGCGGCGACGGGGACGAGGACGGCAGGCTCGGGGCGGCACGCGGCGACGGGGACGAGGACGGCGGGGGAGAGAGCGCAGGATCGAAGAACCGAATGGAAATTTTCACAAGTGCTGCTTATATACACTAAGCATTGGTCCCGGTTCGTGGAACCAAACGGGACCAATGCCACCTTTAGTCCCGGTTCGTACCACCAACCGGGACCAAAGGTCTCTTTTCAGCAGCCCAAAGGGAGGGAAACAGAGGCCTTTGGTCCCGGTTGGTGCCAGCAACCGGGACTGAAGGGTGGCATTGGTCCCGGTTCGTGCCACGAACCGGTACCAATGCACCCCTTTAGTCCCGGTTGCTGGCACCAACCGGGACCAAAGGCCTTGTGCTGCCCGCGACCAAAAGTTTAGTCCCACCTCGCTAGTTGAGAGGGGCGCGGAGTGGTTTATAAACCCCACTGCCCCTGCCCTCTCGAGCTCTTCTCAAATGCAGGCTTACGGGCCTAACGTGACACTCCGCTGCCTGTGGGCCTACTGGGCCTTCTACGGGCCTGAATCCTGGCCCGTGGTTGGGTTTCTAGTCGTATTCAGGCCGTGGTGGCCCAGTAGGTGGCATTTTTTTCTTATTTTTTTCCAGTTTTTTTCTTTTTTGCTTTATTTATTTTATTTTGTTTCTACTTACAACAAAATACAAACTGTTTTTCAGTGATTCTTTTTGCTTTTAGGTAATAAAATTTTTAAAGTGCCATTAGTTTTCCAATTTGAATAGTTTAAATTTGAATTCTTTGAAATTTGTGTGAATCACTAGTTTGTGATTAACTTTACTATAAAAATAGATTTTGGAGTGATTCTTTTTCCTGCTATTTAATATTACTGTGTTTTATCATTATATTCAAAAACAGTTTTTGTTATTTTAGTTTCTAACAAAAAAAATCTTTATGATAATTCTTTTTGCTATTAAAGTTTTCTAGTTCATTCTTTTGTGTGTTCAAAATGAACCATTCAAAGCCACATCATCAATTTTCAACCCTTTCTGACTTCATCTGTTATTTTTCATGCATTTACTGATTTTTTTGAGCTAAATGACCCTGAAATTGAAAAGCACTTCAAATGAACTCTGAAGAGGTTGAAAATTGGCATGATATCATCATTTCACCCACATAGCATGTGCTAAAAAGTTGAGAGGGTTACGGCAAAAAATGGATGCACTTCGTGTACAAAATGGACAATCTCTTTGGAAGTATCAGGGTTTCGGACGAAAACTCATCTGTTACAAAGGGATTTCATTTTTTTGAACTTATTTGAACTCCAGACTTTTTGTGTGTTCAAAATGAACCATTCAAAGCCACATCATCAATTTTCAACCATTTCTGACTTCATCTGTTATTTTTCATGCATTTACTGATTTTTTGAGCTAAATGACCCTGAAATTGAAAAGCACTTCAAATGAACTCTGAAGAGGTTGAAAATTGGCATGATATCATCATTTCACCCACATAGCATGTGCTAAAAAGTTGAGAGGGTTACGGCAAAAACTGGATGCACTTCGTGTACAAAATGGACAATCTCTTTCGAAGTATCAGGGTTTCGGACGAAAACTCATCTGTTACAAAGGGATTTCATTTTTTAACTTATTTGAACTCCAGACTTTTTGTGTGCTCAAAATGAACCATTCAAAGCCACACCATCAATTTTCAACCCTTTCTGACTTCATCTATTATTTTTCATGCATTTACTGATTTTTTTGAGCTAAATGAACCTGAAATTGAAAAGCACTTCAAATGAACTCTAAAGAGGTTGAAAATTGGCATGATATCATCATTTCACCTACATAGCATGTGCTAAAAAGTTGAGAGGGTTACGCAAAAACTGGATGCACTTCGTGTACAAAATGGACATTCTCTTTCGAAATATAAGGGTTTCGGACAAAAACTCATATGTTACAAAGGGATTTCATTTTTTTGAACTTATTTCAACTCCAGACTTTTTGTGTGCTCAAAATGAACCTTTCAAAGCCACATCATCAATTTTCAACCCTTTCTGACTTCATCTATTATTTTTCATGCATTTACTGATTTTTTTGAGCTAAATGACCCTGAAATTGAAAAGCACTTCAAATGAACTCTGAAGAGGTTGAAAATTGGCATGATATCATCATTTCACCCACATAGCATGTGCTAAAAAGTTGAGAGGGTTTCGGCAAAAACTGGATGCACTTCGTGTACAAAATGGACAATCTCTTTCGAAGCATCAGGGTTTCGGACGAAAACTCATATGTTATAAAGCGATTTCATTTTTTTGAACTTATTTGAACTCTAGACTTTTTGTGTGTTCAAAATGAACCATTCAAATCCACATCATCAATTTTCAACCCTTTCTGACTTCATCTGTTATTTTTCATGCATTTACTGATTTTTTTGAGCTAAATGACCATGATATTGAAAAGCACTTCAAATGAACTCTGAAGAGGTTGAAAATTGGCATGATATCATCATTGCACCACATAGCATGTGCTAGAAAGTTGAGAGGGTTACGGAAAAAACTGGATGCACTTCGTGTACAAAATGAACAATCTCTTTCGAAGTATCAGTGTTTTGGACGAAAACTCATCTGTTACAAAGGGATTTGATTTTTTTGAACTTATTTCAAGTCCAGACTTTTTGTGTGCTCAAAATGAACCATTCAAAGCCACATCATCAATTTTCAACCCTTTCTGACTTCATCTATTATTTTTCATGCATTTACTGATTTTTTTGAGCTAAATGACCCTGAAATTGAAAAGCACTTCAAATGAACTCTAAAGAGGTTGAAAATTGGCATGATATCATCATTTCACCCACATAGCATGTGCTAAAAAGTTGAGAGGGTTACGGCAAAAACTGGATGCACTTCGTGTACAAAATGGACAATCTCTTTCGAAATATAAGGGTTTCGGACAAAAACTCATCTGTTACAAAGGGATTTCATTTTTTTGAACTTATTTCAACTCCAGACTTTTTGTGTGTTCAAAATGAACCATTCAAAGCCACATCATCAATTTTCAACCCTTTCTGACTTCATCTATTATTTTTCATGCATTTACTGATTTTTTTGAGCTAAATGACCCTGAAATTGAAAAGCACTTCAAATGAACTCTGAAGAGGTTGAAAATTGGCATGATATCATCATTTCACCCACATAGCATGTGCTAAAAAGTTGAGAGGGTTACGGCAAAAACTGGATGCACTTCGTGTACAAAATGGACAATCTCTTTCGAAGTATCAGGGTTTCGGACGAAAACTCATCTGTTACAAAGGGATTTCATTTTTTTGAACTTATTTGAACTCCAGACTTTTTGTGTGCTCAAAATGAACCATTCAAAGCCACATCCTCAATTTTGAACCCTTTTTGACTTCATCTGTCTTCACTTTTTCTTCGCTTGTGTCCTTTGCTTATTGCGCCGTAACCATGGATATTCTTCATCGCTTAACAGGGTGCTTGGGTCAGCCTTGACTTTGAAAGGAGGAATTTCATGAAACTTTTCATAATCTTCAGACATGTCTGTCTTACCCTCCAGTCCCACGATGTCTCTTTTCCCTGAAAGAACTATGTGGCGCTTTGGCTCATCGTATGATGTATTCGCTTCCTTATCTTTTCTTTTTCTTGGTTTGGTAGACATGTCCTTCACATAGAAAACCTGCGCCACATCATTGGCTAGGACGAATGGTTCATTTGTGTACCCAAGATTGTTCAGATCCACTGTTGTCATTCCGTAATGTGGCTCTACCTGTACCCCGCCTCCTGGCAGATTGACCCATTTGCACTTAAACAAAGGGACCTTAAAATCATGTCCGTAGTCAAGTTCCCATATGTCCACTATGTAACCATAATATGTGTCCTTTCCCCTCTTGGTTGCTGCATCAAAGCGGACACCGCTGTTTTGGTTGGTGCTCTTTTGATCTTGGGCGATCGTGTAAAATGTATTCCCATTTATCTCGTATCCTTTGTAAGTCAATACAGTCGAAGATGGTCCCCTAGACAACGAGTACAGCTCATCAGAAACAGTGTTGTCATCTCTGAGACGTGTTTCCAACCAACTGCCGAAAGTCCTGATGTGTTCACATGTAATTCAGTCGTCACACTGCTCCGGGTGTTTGGAGCGCAGAATGTTCTTGTGTTCATCGACATACGGGGTCATCAAGGTAGAGTTCTGTAGAACTGTGTAGTGTGCTTGAGACCAAGAATGCCCGTCCCTGCATATTATTGAGTCCCCTCCTAGCGTGCCTTTTCCAGTCAGTCTCCCCTCATACCGCGATTGAGGGAGACCAATCTTCTTAAGGTCAGGAATGAAGTCAACACAAAACCCAATGACATCCTCTGTTTGATGGCCCATGGAGATGCTTCCTTCTGGCCTAGCGCGGTTATGGACATATTTCTTTAGGACTCCCATGAACCTCTCAAAGGGGAACATATTGTGTAGAAATACGGGGCCCAGAACGACAATCTCATCGACTAGATGAACTAGGACGTGCGTCATGATATTGATGAAGGATGGTGGGAACACCAGCTCGAAACTGACAAGACATTGCGCCACATCACTCCTTAGCCTTGGTATGATTTCTGGATCGATCACCTTCTGAGAGATTGCATTGAGGAATGCACATAGCTTCACAATGGCTAATCGAACGTTTTCCGGTAGAAGCCCCCTCAATGCAACCGGAAGCAGTTGTGTCATAATCACGTGGCAGTCATGAGACTTTAGGTTCTGGAACTTTTTCTCTGCCATATTTATTATTCCCTTTATATTCGACGAGAAGTCAGACGGGACCTTCATACTGAGCAAGCATTCAAAGAAGATTTCCTTCTCTTCTTTGGTAAGAGCGTAGCTGGCAGGACCTTCATACTGCTTTGGAGGCATGCCGTCTTTTTCGTGCCAACCTTGCAGGTCCTCCCGTGCCTCCGGTGTATCTTTTGTCTTTCCATACACGCCCAAGAAGCCTAGCAGGTTCACGCAAAGGTTCTTCGTCACGTGCATCACGTCGATTGAAGAGCGGACCTCTAGGTCTTTCCAGTAGGGTAGGTCCCAAAATATAGATTTCTTCTTCCACATGGGTGCGCATCCCTCAGCGTCATTCGGAACAGACAGTCCGCCGGGACCCTTTCCAAAGATTACCTGTAAATCATTGACCATAACAAGTACGTGATCACTGGTACGCATGGCGGGCTTCTTCCGGTGATCTGCCTCGCCTTTGAAATGCTTGCCTTTCTTTCGACATTGATGGTTGGTCGGAAGAAATCGACGATGCCCCAGGTACACATTCTTCCTGCATTTGTCCAGGTATATACTTTGGGTGTCATCTAAACAATGCGTGCATGCGTGGTATCCCTTGTTTGTCTGTCCTGAAAGGTTACTGAGAGCAGGCCAATCATTGATGGTTACAAACAGCAACGCATGCAGGTCAAATTCCTCCTGTCTGTGCTCATCCCACACACGTACACCATTTCCATTCCACAGCTGTAAAAGTTCTTCAACTAATGGCCTTAGGTACACATCAATGTCGTTGCCGGGTTGCTTAGGGCCTTGGATGAGTACTGGCATCATAATGAACTTCCGCTTCATGCACAGCCAAGGAGGAAGGTTATAGATACATAGAGTCACGGGCCAGGTGCTGTGATTGCTGCTCTGCTCCCCGAAAGGATTAATGCCATCCGCGCTTAAACCAAACCATACGTTCCTTGGGTCACCTGTAAACTCAGTCCGGTACTTTCTCTCGATTTTTCTCCACTGCGACCCGTCAGCGGGTGCTCTCAACTTCCCGTCTTTCTTACGGTCCTCTCTGTGCCATCGCATCAACTTGGCATGCTCTTTGTTTCTGAACAGACGTTTCAACCGTGGTATTATAGGAGCATACCACATCACCTTGGCAGGAACCCTCTTCCTGGGGGGCTCGCCGTCAACATCACCAGGGTCATCTCGTCTGATCTTATACCGCAATGCACCGCATACCGGGCATGCGTTCAAATCCTCGTACGCACCGCGGTACTGGATGCAGTCATTAGGGCATGCATGTATCTTCTGCACCTCCAATCCTAGAGGGCATACGGCCTTCTTTGCTGCGTACGTACTGTCGGGCAATTCGTTATCCTTTGGAAGCTTCTTCTTCAATATTTTCAGTAGCTTCTCAAATCCTTTGTCAGGCACAGCATTCTCTGCCTTCCACTGCAGCAATTCCAGTACGGTACCGAGCTTTGTGTTGCCGTCTTCGCAATTGGGGTACAACCCTTTTTTGTGATCCTCTAACATGCGATCGAACTTCAGCTTCTCCTTTTCACTTTCGCACTGTCTCCTTGCATCAACAATGACCCGGCGGAGATTATCATCGGGCACATCGTCTGGTTCCTCTTGATCGTCAGCTTCCCCCATTGCAGCATCACCGTATTCAGGGGGCACATAGTTGTCATCGTCCTCTCCTTCTTCGCTGTCTTCCATCATAACCCCTATTTCTCCGTGCTTGGTCCAAACATTATAGTGTGGCATGAAACCCTTATAAAGCAGGTGGGTGTGAAGGATTTTCCGGTCAGAGTAAGACTTCGTATTCCCACATATATGGCATGGACAACACATAAAACCATTATGCTTGTTTGCCTCAGCCACTTCGAGAAAATTATGCATGCCCTTAATGTACTCGGAGGTATGTCTGTCACCGTACATCAATTACCGGTTCATCTGCGTGCATTATACATAATTAAGTGTGTCAAAAACCATTACAGAACATCATGAATAGATAAGTGACCAAATTAATAGAAGTTCATCATCACATTAAAACCAAAGTACATACATAGTTCTCATTGAACAACATATAGCTCTCCAGAGCATCTAATTAAACCATACATTGAAACTATGTAAAACATTTCAATGCAACAACAAATGCGATCATAATCGCAACCAAGGTAACAATTGATCCAACGGCATAATGATACCAAGCCTCGGTATGAATGGCATATTTTCTATACTTTCTAATCTTGAAGCGCATTGCATCCATCTTGATCTTGTGATCATCGACGACATCCGCAACATGCAACTCCAATATCATCTTCTCCTCCTCAATTTTTTTTTTATTTTTTCCTTCAAGTAATTTTTTTTTCTTCAACTAAATTTAACCTCTCGATAATAGGGTCGGTTGAAATTTCCGGTTCACATACCTCCTAGATAAATAAAATCTATGTCACGTTGGTCGGCATAATTGTCATAAACAATAAATGAATCAAATAGTTATAAAATATAATATATACCACATCCGAATCATAGACAGGACGAGGGCCGACGGGGGCGGATACCAAAACCATCGCACTATATAATAACAAAGAATAATAAAAGTAAGAAAATTATACAAGTATCTATCTAAATCATACAAGTAAGAATTTTTCTCTTTTAGAAAGAAGATAAGAACAAGAGGCTCACCACGGTGGTGCCGGCGACGAGATCGGCGCGGGCGATCGACGGCGGTGAAGACGGGGACGGGACGTGACGGACCGCTAAACCTAGACAAATCTTGAGGAAAATGGAGCTTGGAGGTCGAGTTTGGAGAGGAGAAAGCTTAAGTAGTGTGGCTAGGGCATTTCGTCGAACACCTCATGTGCATAGGAGGTGAGCTAGAGCACCACAAAGTCCTCCCCTCGCCGGCCAGAAAAAACAGAGCAGTGGAGTGCTCTGCTCGCGGGCGAGGGGTATATATAGCCACACCATTGGTCCCGGTTCGTGGCTGGAACTGGGACCAAAGGGTGGCCTTTAGTCCCGGTTCCAGCCACGAACCGGGACCAATGGATGTGGGCCAGGAGCGAGGCCCATTGGTCCCGGTTTGTGTTTGGAACCGGGACAAAAGTGTCCAGACGAACCGGGACCAATGCCCCACGAGGCCCGGCCGGCCCCCTGGGCGCATGAACTGGGACGTATGCCCCCATGGGTCCCGGTTCGTGACTGAACCGGGACTAATGGGCTGGGCAGGCTTGAACCAAAGCTCTGTTTTCTACTAGTGTTCTTGGTTTCGTGGTGCACTTGGCTTCTGAATCTTTTAGGACAAATGGTTATTTCATTTGGGTTTCTTTGCTCATCTTTAAAGCAAAAAAAATGGGGATCCTTTACCATATTTTCATTTTAATGTCCTTAACCATCCTTAAAGGAAAAAAATAGGGGATACTTTACCATATTTTCATTTGGATGTCCTTGCTCATATTCCGACAATTAAGCAACCAAACTAGTTCTGGTACAAGTTCAATCAGATGATAGAAAACCTACTAGTGGATCACATCCTATTGCGCGTAGTCACTAGTCATGTTGTATTTGGTTTCAGAATCTTGTTAAGGAAAAATTTGGTCTCGAATGAACACAAATTTTGGCAAGGAGAAGATGTATATTTTTGGGGAGGAGAAAAATGAGAGAGAGGAGAGGGATCTGATGCTTTGTTGCTTGTGTCATTTTCTTTGCTGCGACGGATTGCGACTGTTGATCTATACAAAAGAGAGACTATCTCATAAGTGAGACTTTTAGAGTTGTTGGCCAGAGCTGTGCAAATGACCTCAAAAGGGCTGCAGAAGTTTGTATGCCTCTCATATTCAGGGTAAAATTAGTATGCAGGTTCTTCCAAGGAAGAATTGAAGCACGTTAGGAAGGCTGCTATATTCCTTGTAAGTGTTCTATACTGACTGGATGTAATCTAACAAATTTTATTATTAGACTATGCATGAAAAGCAAAAGAAAGCATGGCCATTTGTGCCCTGAACTGCTATTTGAGATCTTTGAAGTCGAGTTAGTTGTTACCACGCTTGTTGGATATGACATACCACAACCCTGCCAACCAATATACTTTATCAGGATGACATATATGGCACCCATGATATTACACCCCTTATTTGCATAAGCTAGTATGAAAACCAATTGTTAGTGAGATTTATTTAGTACCAAGTCATCAAAAGCATTTGTCTAGATTAGCAGAAGTTGATCTTATTAGTCAAGGTCTCCACATTTATTTAGCAGAATTTTTGCAATGAACAAATTTTGGTTCTTATAATGAAGAAAAGTGTGAGTGTAGGTCTTGCACAGTATAGAATGAATATTCTTTGTTGTCGGATGATGACTTAGAAGGTTAATTCCCAACCAGACTTGTCCTTTCGATCTCCTATTACGTACAAGGCAACAACTGACCTCTTCATTTTCTATCTCTGCGTGCCTAGGACCAAATGTGTTGTTAATCTTGCGGCTGAGATAAATCTGCAAGATTGCATTAGACCCGTTGAGGTGACAAATGTACATCTGCATTAGATGGCCAACCCGTATGCATGACCTCTACGGTTGTCAGCTAAAATGAAGGAGCCGGTGCTGGAGACTTTTTTTTAGTTAGCGATGGTGGAGTTCTTGTAATGTTATCCGGTGTTTTCATCCCATGTGAAATAAAGACATGGCCATGGAACGACTGTAGTGCCATTGTGCATGCATTTCTTCCCAAAGTGTAACGCTGCCGAAATTTCTAGCAGAAGTCCACCTGACTTCTGCATTTCTTCCCAATGTAGTTTAGTGACAGTGCACTGTCCCGCTTCGCCTGTTTGCTGTCAGTTGCGTATGAAATCAACCACGTACAAAGGGGAAGCGATATGGCTGTCAGAAATCGCTATTTGTTTTCTCAATATTTCTCTCGTTGATCATCATTAATTAGGATTTTTTTAAATTATTCAGCAGACATGTCGAGTAGAAGGCCAATCCCCTTTTGATTTTCTAATATCGATTCATACAAGGCCTAGTTTGGTGCATAAATAGTTTGTATGTATTACAATACTAACTTTTGGATCATGTTTGTATTGTAGTAGCTTATTAGTACAAAGCACGTACACTCATATATTCATATTATAGTATAGGGTAAATCTAACCGCCACACCACATCTTTCATGAGGAAATCTTGGCATGTTATCCCTCGATTGAATTGATGAATTTTTGTGTGAACCTTGTGATGCAGATGCTAGCAGCAAGTGACAAGAGAAGAACGGAAGTCCAGACACTGGGCCGGATATGGATTGAGCTATGCTCCTGTCAAGGATGATGGTCCAGCCGACAGGTGTTTGTTTCTAAAGATCCACACGAGCCAATGCAAGCATAGGTTAGTGGAAAAATAATATATGCATCAGCATGCATTTGTTCTATGATTTGTTCCTTGCATTGGTAAATAGGCTTTCCTATTGCCACATGTCTTGATCTTAAAAGTTGTAGCAGTGGTTGAACTATTTAGCGTTATGTATAATTGAGCCAATAGGGGATGAAATCCACATTCATTCCTTGCCTCACAAGAAAACATACACTTGTTTCAGGTTCCGTGCACTTGCTATCCAATGTTCGTACACACATGCATAGGAAATATACACTCCCGCATAAGACGAATTCAAGAGGAAAACTAGAAATTATACTCTATAAAAAACATGCCTATGAGCTTCTTTTTTTTTTTTGCGGGTGATGCCTATGAGCTTTTGGTAATACTACATGGTCGCTTATGCTCATGCCATGCATAGATCATAAGAGGTATATCCTTAATTTGTGTTACATGATTTTTTGCTCCCATGGGCATATATTAACCTTTTTTCACGTAATCAAGTACCAAATTTATATCCTTATTAAATTTGTGTTACATGGTGCTTTGCTCCCATAGATGATAAGTGAATTTGGCATGTAGTAGAATTTTATTCAGGAAGTAATATGACCATGTTGACATGTTTGGTACCAGATGGCTTTCCGCTCATGCATGTAGTGCGGTTGTGGATGCGTTTGTTCTCGACCGTTATGCTGCCGAAATTTCTAGCGAAAACTCCCACGACTTGTCGAAATTTTGTCCTTGTTTGCGAGGAAACGAAAGTTCTAGGGTGTTGGCTGCAGAAATTGTGTCCTTGTTTGCGAGGAAAACAAAAGATCTAGGGCGTTGGTTGCAAAAAGATTGTCTCAACTGTCCACATCCTCTACTCCGAGCCTCATCCCCTGTCTTGCTTTGTACTCCCTCCGTTCCTAAATATAAGTTTTTTAGACATTTTAAATGGACTACAACATACGGATGTATGTAGACATATTTTAGAGTGTAGATTCACTCATTTTACTCCGTATGTAGTCACTTGTTCGAATCTCTAGAAAGACTTATACTCCCTCCGTCCCAAAATTCTTGTCTTAGAATTTTGGGACGGAGGGAGTATTTGGGAACGGAGGGAGTATCTCACATGGCTTGCTCTTTTCTTCTTCTTGTTCCTGCACCCCCACCCCCAAGCTGTAACGTGAACTTGCATCCTGATCGAGAGAGGCTCTGCTGTGGAAGAGTGATTCTTGCGTACTCGTGCTTGTTTGAAACGGCAAAGAAGATGAAACATCAAGTAGTACACATGAAGAGCAGGCACGCACACACGTGAACATTCACTCGGTCCAAACAAGCTGGTTCAGCAACTAGTTGGGCGAGCCACGTACGTACGTATGCGTCAACTAAATTAATTCGGTGGATGGAATCGAAAACAAAGACGCGCGCGTGCACTGCGGTTTTGACAAAGTACGAAAATCAACCTGGCGCAACGTGGCGAACCAACATGTGGTTAAATGGTTAGAGAGACAGTGGTATCCTCAGCCCACCAGGGTTCAAGTTCTGGTGCTCGCATTGTTCCTGGATTTATTTCAGGATTTCTGACGACGCGTGTTCAGTGGGAGGAGACGTTCCCGTCGACGACGAGGCGCCTACGGTAACTTCGTAAATCTCAAGATGATATGCCGACTCAGTCTCTCGAAGGTGCTAATAGGGATAGGGTGTGCGTGTGTGCGTTCATAGGGGGTGAGTGTATGCGTCTCTCGAAGGTGCTAATAGGGATAGGGTATGCATGTGTGCGTTTATAGGGATGAGTGTATGCGCGTATGTATGAGCGCCTGCGTCTGTACTGTGTTAAGAAAAATGTGGCGCAACGTGTAATGGGCGCGGATCCATCGGCGCCTTGAAACCTCAAGGCACGCACGTGTAATGGGCAGTTGCCGTAGTACCTAGGCCGCGCCTGGCCCCGACGTACCGCCGCGCGTTCACCGCGAAGTAGAGCGGCACGGGCTCCTCCGGGCTGGACGACAGCCCGACCGCGCGGGTGCGGCACTGCCACAGCAGCGCGGCCACCGCCTCGAACGTCGTGCACGGCGGCCTTGACCTTGATGATCCCCTGGCGTTGCAGCCGTCCTTAATGCGGTTGATTAAGCCCCATGGCATGGTGACGTCGAGCGCGGCCATGTCGGCCGGCTGGAGCGTCATCATCAGCTCCACGAAGCCGTCGGTGGGCGGAGGCACCGCCGTCAGCGCGTCGTCCCACCTGACCGTGGCCACGGACGGCGACGGCAGCCCGCGCGCGAGCTCGCCGACGGCCTGCAGGAACTGGCCGACCCCGGCCGCTTTGGCGACGACGTGGTTCCAGGTTACCCCGACGACGAACCCGCCGCACGAGAACTCGGTAACCTGCATCATGAGCAGAGGGTCACCGAAGCCGCAGTGCTCGGCCGGGTAGTAGATGGCCAGCTCCTCCAGCAGTGCGCCGGCCGCCGACCGGCCGAAGAGCTCGGCGTCCTTGAGAGCGCAGTCCGAGGCCGCGGCCACGAACGGGACGCCCTCGCCGGTGCACCTGATGTGGAACTCGCCCTGGTCGGCTCCGGCGGCGAGGCGGCCGGAGACTGCGGAGTAGTGGGCTAGAGCTTGGGACAGAGCCTTCTCTATGGTCGCGGCAGGTTCGGGGATCCGACTGTCGAACACCATGAACACCGCCGCTGGCACGGACATGACGTTCTTGTCCAAAGGCGAGAGGTTGATGTCGACGGTGGCCGTCACCGGCTCCGGTGGCCTCACGACCACCGTCGACGATTTCCTTACCACGACGCCCATTTCCAGTGTAGCTGGCTTCTTGTTGGTGGCTCTGTTATCTGAACCCATCCTTTACTAGTAGGCTCAATAGCACGTGCAGAAGGAGGTGACCCCTCCAGACAGACCATTAAAAAAAATGTAATACTCCTGTCATCTAGATAGCTAGTTGCTGGCGCGTGTGTGTGTATATATATATATATATATACTAGTACAATGCCCGTGCGTTGCCACGGGCTAGAATGCATATAAATAAATCGAATAAATGATTAAATTTGTCCCAAGGTCGAAATTCATTTACTCCTCATATGTCCGTGCGTGTTCGGATAAACTTGTGCCCAGTTAGCTCCTCAAAATTCAACCGTCTATACAATTCTAGCTCCCCCAAATCCAGCCCATCTGTCTCTGTGTGTGTGGGGGGGGGGGGGGGGGGGGGGGGGGTGTCCGGACTATCCAACATGTGGTCCTAACACAAAACCCTTCCATTTTTCTATCGGACCCTCCCCTTCGTGCTCGGTTTCATAGCGGGACAATTCTCGCTTGAGCCCTCTCCCTTTAAACCGATGTTGCGTACCTCACATTTGCCATGGCACCCTCACTTCTTCATGTCGCACTTCCCCACGGATCATCCAGGAGGAGTCTTCTACCAACCGCCCCTCTATCCGCTCTAATCCCTTCCATCCGTGTTCGTGTCGACCCGGCACCGCCATCAAGGGGGCCGAAGCGTCCACCACTCGTGATGCCTTCGAGCCAAGAAGACACATCCGATGTCTCCTGAGCCATTGCCACGTTGTAACATCAAGTTGAATGTCGTCCATGACCACGAAACAAAAATATAATGTTCATTGTCAGGCATGCAACTGATACACCATTGTGTCCGTTATTGACTCTTGAAGTAACCAACCAATGCATTTAACCTTCTACCCTAAACAAAAAATTCTACGACTTGATGGAAAAAAACAGAACCGCTCGCTCATGCAATTTGCTGCAAAGCCATCTCTAATGAAATGCTATTTGCTATATTTTTTAAATAGGAAAATTATTCCGATCAGCCAGCCATAACTCAACAGACCAATCTCTAATGAAATGCTATTTGCTACATTTTTTAAATGGGAAAATTATTCCGATCAGCCAGCCATAACTCAACAGACCAATCCGAAACCACATTTTCTAAAGTAAAGAAATTATTTCCCTTGATCGATCAAGATGCCAAAGTGTCGTTTGCCCGACTGCTATGTTACTACACACGCAGAGCAAATTATTTTTCAAATCAATGAATTAAGAAAAGGAAGAATATCATGATAACCACATATCCTGCTTCGATAACCACATATGAATCAACCATAGAAGCGTGAAAAGTGAATGCATTATTGATGCATATAGAGGACTACATATCACATTCTCTTGCCATCTCTCAAACTTAACGGTCACATCTCGTTACTTCTGATTCCACACTGTTCTCTCTCAAATTAATTAGTGATTGCATCACAACACAGCGGATTATCTTGATCAACTCCTAACAGGACTCAAGTCAGCATTGAAATCTACAGGAAGACCATGGATCAACAATCTGAGAAAGGAAATAGTCATGACAGAAATAATCAAGATGCTATAATCACTTGATATATAAGCGTGCTGATTACATAGTAGTGTAAAAACAACTGATTGGAACAATACAAACAGAACTGAAAATTTCCTGTTAAGTTAGGAAATCAGAACTATTGTTCAGCTTACTAAAAATCATGCTTCATTTAACAACATAAGAGGTCAAACTAAGTTCACGTGGCTTCTGTTCAAGAAAGAGTTCAGTAGTATAGTGATTATGAATTGTTCAGCACAAGAAAAAGAAGTGCATGGCGGTTTTACCAGACAATGCGGCAGCAACCGCACACACGCTGATCAGCAGCAGCAAGCACACAGCGTCACATCGATACACAGCGGCAGGGGTATACCACGCACACATGCGCAGCAGCAACAGCCACACGCGCACATCAGCAAGCAAGCGCGCATGCCAGCGGATATAAAAATCTCAATGGCGGCCTGTCTCCCTCAAACCTCCTCGGCAACCCCACTGAACTTGTCACCTCATGCCCCTCCTGTCTCTCTCACTCTCCCTTCCATCCAACAACGCCCTGCCTTCCAGCCATCGTTCTCGTCTTTCTCGGATTGATACAAAAAATAGAATAAATAATTGGATGCTTACTTAGCATGCTGTAGCAACCTTGTAAGTGACTCAATGGGACAAGCGCACGAAACATTTCAAAACATGCAGTGAAGAGCTACCAACTGTAGTAATTTTCTTAATGTATGTACTATTAGTTGGCAAAGGAAATTGATTTTGTGTCACCAAATGAATGCACATCATCTCGTCCGCTTATTCTAGATGGCTAGAGATATGCAATCCTTTTGCCGGCCAATTGACAATAATGGCTGAAGCAAGTTTATACAGATACATAGCAACGGACATAAAAAAATGATAAGGAACTAAAGCTAAGAATACCCCCTATTTCTTCAGTTTCGTCAGATTCCTCATCTTCAGCATCTTGACCATATTTGTCAAGTCGTCATCAGGCCTAAGCCTGGCTCTGTTGTTGGCTTGGCTGCTGCACGCCACAACCATTATACGTAGTATCAATTAGAGCAAACAGAAGCAGACCCTAATTAGTCCAGAGAAAAAAAATTAGAGGTAACACATACCAGAAGTCCAGCCACAACCACAACCAGAGATAACATATCATGGCAAGCGGATATCAAAAGAACATGAACCACAACCAGAGGCTCGGGATAGACCAAACGCAGTGACCGTTAACAAATCCAAATTCAGTGTTAACAACAACCACTTATATATATTTGGACGTACATAGAAATTAGATATTTCCTAATTGTTTGCATAACAAAAAACATACTGGCTGCAAGAGAATGAAAGACTAACCTATTGATGAGCACAACAGTACATACCATCCCATCATGATGTTGCCATCTCTCACACTAGATGATTACATCTTGTTATTTCTAACATGTACACCATCGGGCGGTTGCTTTATTAGAAATGTATTTACACAATATGATCAGAGCAACATCAAGGAGTCCGATGCTGGTGCACAGATTCTCCTCAAATTCTACATGCAACCCTTGTAGAGAAGAACGACATATTTTCTTAGGTGATTTTTGATCGAGCTCCTACAAAAAAATTCAAAGAAATCATGAGGAGCATGGAGCCAAGCAAACTAGTCAGAGTAAATCATGAGAGGAGAAGCCTCTCAACCTACTACAGGGAATCGAGTCTAACATTAATTCGTGTAAGAATTAAACCGTAATGTAGATCAACAATCCAATAGTTGATAAAATAACCCTGACACGACCCATTAATACAATACTCCCTCTGTTCACTTTTATAAGACCTTAAAGACATTTCAGACAATGTGCAAAACAGCCTATTTTGAGTTGTCTGAAACGACTTACAAAAGTGAACGGAGGGAGTATATAATCACAGGAAGTAGATTGAGATTGTGCAGATATCATGATCTACGAACCGTATCTACAAATATTGATTGCAAAGTCACAAACAGAGCCTCCTGACATCACAAAACAAATGTTTCATCAACAGAAACTCTAGCGAATGCCAATTGGATTATATAAGTAAGATAGAGACATCGAAAAAAGGAAAAGATAATTTAAAGAGTATATATTCTATTTTCTTGCTTGACATCACAGAGAATGCAAGTCAAAGATATTGCGATACATCTTACCCTTCTATAAATTGACTGCAAGGCACAATCCCCAGCAAAATATACAGAATGAATTGCTCCTATGGTCCAAGTATTGCATAAATAGTTATATACATACTATTCAACAGTGAGCATAAACATGGCATGTACTACCAAAATCCCTTTGCTATGGAGCTTAGTCTGCATGTCTATTCGTCTTTCTGTAAATCAGTTGTGGCCAAGATGTGCTGACAGCTCACCAGCCTCTCCCCGTTTACCAATAAAATCAAAGCAGCTCAAAGCAAAAAAAAGAACATAGATATATCTACCTGATGTAATTGCTTGTAACTCCATAGTGTTGGTAGAGTCGAGAAGAGAACACCCAGCCAATGTTACAGCAGATCGATCTGCAGTCTTTGTTAGGGACGGCACCATCATTAGAGGTCCCAATTGTAAATCAATCTGCAAGAGATGGAGATGCGACTGGAAGCTTACGGATTTGAGCCATGGCCCATGGGCAGAGGAGAAGTGCCGGCAGCTGGGGATCTGACGTGTCACAGCCAGCATGGGAAGAGGAGAGGCGGCGGCAGATCAAGCCTTGGGCGTGGCAGGCGGAAGCACACTCACCCCAACCGCGCCCTTCCTACTTCCCCGTCCTTCTTCTCCTACCTCTCCTCCTCCCTGGATCCTCCTCTGTCTCTCTTTTCTACAAGAAAAATCCTTGAGCTCTCCCTGCCAACCATGGAGGCCCACCTCCACCTGAAGGACTTCGCGCCGCCGCGCCGGATCCCTCCTTCTTCCGCGCCCGCCGTTCTTCATCAAGCAGATGTGTCATCCCCAGCTGCTCGAGCCGCCGCGTTGACCTGATCCAGAAGCTACTCTCGAGCGCCGCGGCGAGGGCGGCGAACGGGCAGAGGTGCGGCTGCGGCGGCGGGCGGGTTGAGGTCGGCCGTGGTGGCGAGCGGTGCGGCGGCTAGGGGGATTTGGCTCGGCCTGGGCGCAGGTCAGGGCCGAAGCAAGGAGGTAGATGCGTACTGTTATTTTTTCCAGCGAACCGTTTTTCTGGCAGATTAATGATGTACTGCGGGTCTAATTACCAAAAAACATGAGGATTTTTTTTTATTTTTAAAAAGCCACGACGACGGTGAGCAGGCAGAACCGCTTTATATATAACTAGCGCCGAAGACGCGCGGCGGCACGCCGCGCCCATGAGAGAGCCCGTGTAAATCTTTAGTGCTAATTTGGTTAAAGATATGGAGTGGGGAATGGAGGGAAGAGGTCCTTTTCCAGCGAAGTAGCCAAAGAGCTATTGATAAACGGCATAAATTAAAATCAATTGTATGGTATCAAATCAAAAACTACTTCACATTGGAGATAATAGTGTAGAGTCATGGTTGAAGAATATGGAACTTAAAGTTTGCTAAAGTCATAAATTAACATCAACTGAATGGTATCAAATCAAAAGCCAGCAAAGTAGCTAAAAGGCCATTGAAATATCTTGAGTTGGGCCCACTACCCACCGCAATCTCTCATACCTTCTGAAGAAGAGCCCTCCTGGATTCATGGAAACAAAATGTCGTCAAACTTCCAATGACATGGTATCATTTAAAGACTTCAAAGAATCACACATACTAAAGATTTGATTGTTCAACTGCAGATGATAGGTTAGATGCTAGATGGTGAATTAAGACAAAACTAATTTAACTGGTGTTACCTATGATTTACAGTCAAAACATTCATAAAGAAGGTTGAAGCCTTTTCAGAAATTGTGCCTAAAAAGGTTCAAACTTTTGAACAGATTCATTTTATATGCATCCTGAAATCTTCTGGATCCACTATGAAATTGAATTTGATAACTGTGGTACTAAAACATAACCATGGTTAAAAGTTACAATTAGATCAAATATGGGATGAGGACAGCAGTGTAGTCAGCTCACAGTATGAAAGATGTGCACTCGCTTCTCTCAGCAGAGCACAAAATCAAGAATCAAAACTGCAGTTACCTATGAAGCAACCTATGACACCTGTTGCCTACACTCGTTTCGAAAGTGCTCCAAACTGAGCCAATGCTCAGCCTCTCATGGTCCTTCAACAACTGTGTACACGTTGTGTATGGGAATTTGAAGTAGGGGTACACCTGCTGTAGCATGGTCTGCCTTAAATATATAGTTTGGAAGCCTACAGAATTCCACTAAAAATCAGCCACAATGGATCTTTTCTTACACGTGTGTTTTCTATGAGGTAACCACGTTATACGTAGAATCAAAAGGCAGTAATGCACAACATGTTATTCACATATAATGCACAGGTCCGTGAAGTAGCATGCGTATTTGAATGGCAATCATAAAGTTTAGTATGACTGGACTGATAAGTATAAGCTAGTTAGCTTTCTTGTATTAGCGTTCCTCGCCAAATCTAGGGCGGCTCTAGATAAAAATTCCATCTATAAGTTCTAGTAGAGGGGAGTGGCCCCAAACTGGGGATAATCTCTGAGCATTTAGTTATTTCACAATAGTTGTATCACAATTCTTTGTACACTAAAAACCAGCAATGCTTATTTGGCAAAATCTTCAGCAGAGAGCAGGATAAACACATCAATCTAAATTAAACTTGTCATATATGTGCTAGTAGTTTTAGTTTGCCTATTGGACTCCTCTACAGTTTGCCTACCAGTATCATCTCTCCCCTGAAGTGTTCCAATAGCTATAAAAATTAAACGGAAGATATATCAAATGGTTACACAGATTAAACAGATCAACTGCAATTGTGATTTGTGGTATGAAATAAAACAGCTGGAGAACTCATCAAAGAATAAAGAAACAATTTCACTGATACCACATGATGCACATCACTTTACAAAATCTTTAACCGAACTGCAGTAACTATATATATAGCAGCAAAACAAAGAAAAATATAGTGGAAGACTTGAGATATTTTTTTTCCCAACAGTTTCTACAGATGAACTGAAATTTTAATTATAATTTGAGAAACTAAAATCATGGTATATGTATGATTAGTAGCTGAGTAGATATGTGTGTTGTCCAGCTAACGATTTCTAAGCTCAAGAAATAGCAATCAGAAGTAGATATCAGAAAAGAGTACCAATAGGTACCTGCGCTACAACAAGGATTACATGGCGCTGCTGGAAGGGATGTGTATCACACGTTCTGTATCTTGTCCGCATATCTACATACACCACATCTGTAAAGCCTTCTATAAACTTGAAAGTGAATTGGCTTGCTCATGTTTGATTTGTTCATGTAGCAGCTACTACATGGATAACATACTGCAGCAGGATGAGATGCAGGCCAAACCCCTTATGTCTCTCCTCCGTCCATGTCCACTGTATCAACCATGGGGATTGCCGTTAATTGGTCGGACGTTTAGACAATAATAATACAAAACCTATCAGATTTTCCTACTGGTAAAAGTATGTTTTTCTTTTTTCTTTTTGAAAAGTTAATTTCGACCCAGCTTGATCAGAACAAACATTGTTTTTTTTTCTTTTTGTAGTAGCTTATTTAGTGGCAGAAAATAAAAATGCTCCTGCTAGAGCCTCTACACTATCTTAGTCACCCAAGAAATTGCATATATATTAATTTTTTTTACATAAAAGTAACCATATGTAGAATACATGTTTATCAAGTCTGGCCTTAACTCTCCCTGATCGGAAATGGGTGAAGTTACTTGGATTATCCCTGCTGCAGCACAGGGATAATCAGTTAAAGGGATGATGAGGATATTGTAAACATATTTGAATCTTACAGGAACATGCTAACTCGGAAGTAGTCCTCGCAATAAACCAGGCTACCGAATACAACTTTTAGTACATATGTGGTGTGTAGGCTCCAGTCTTATGAGCTGTTAATCAGATTACCAACACATTAATCTTTATCCATTTGGAATTTTGGAATATAACAAAAAATAATATTAAAGCACGTACAATAGATAAATTCCAGTTTATCGAGCAAAATGTGTAGGTTGATGTATTTTCTACAATCATATAGGGAACCTCGTTTGTGAACGGATTGGTAATGCACAAGTATTTACTCCTAAATGAAGAGGCCATATTTCAGAGTCAATCTCAGTCTATTAATAGATCACTTCGTCCTAACGCCGCTGCAAACAAAAGGAGTTTAACAACATAGCATTAATTACCAAGAATAAATTCAGTATGAACGATGTATGTGATTAGTCTGTCCAAAAAGTGCGGCCATTACCGCATAGATGAAAAAACAGTAGGGGATGCATCATATAAGTTGATCCATATACACTTGCAAATATGATCATTGTGCCTCACTATAGAAACAGCGATTAAAGAAAATATTGCCTATGACATTAGCAAATGGTGCAATCAACTTGGCATACTTTCTAATGAAGTGAAAACATATACTTCATTTTACCAGAGTTGTCATCCGGATTTCTAACAGATGAATAATTTTTCGATGATTCAGAGATAGCCCTCTTCAAAGAAACAATGTCAGCTATGGCAGTAGTCTGTTTCTCTTTTGCATCAGTAGCAACTCATTCCGCTTCATCCATGCCATCCAGTGTTTCATCTGTTCTTCTCTGGGCTAGCAAAACATCAAGCGTGTCAAGCAATTATGTATGCCATTTCTGTATTTTCTGAAAGCTCCTGGTCTTGAATAGTGAACGTGTTCTCATATGTAGAACCTTCAGGTCCTATAATCAAGGAATCAATCCAACCCCTTCGGATAGACCATGAATTAGAGTTAACTATGTATGGAGCTCCTTTGATGTTCTGATAACCAGGAGAGTAGTTTTCAGAAATTGTTTTTCAAAGTCATGAACTGGATAGTGGAGAGAACTAACATGGAAGTTGAGAAGTAACAAAAAGGCAATAATTACTTTTTTTTTCCTAAAAATGTGATACATGCCATAAAATTCATGATTTGTGAATGGGTGTTTCCGTGAATGGGCAAGAATATTAATGAACACCATCCACCCAGAACAATAGAAGAATTGGTAATAAGAAACTGCTGACCTCATGATGTTCTCGAATTTTATTGGAAACTTGGAATGTAGTTCTTTAATCTGAGAAGTGGTGGTACTTGTATAGTCTTATGGACTGTGCATCACTTGAGAGACCAAAGCGTTAGCACAGGAAAACATGCTGGCGCACACACCATTTTATAGAAATAAAATAGGGGGAGAGAATTTGTTGGACACGATACACTGCATTCCAGGATGATACTATAGATTTCACACATGATGAATACGACATAATTAAGCATATACACTTAACTGTACCTGATGAATGTACATCTTACAGATAAGAACTTCCTTTCATAGACTTTGAAGATCAGCCATGCTTAAATTTTCAAAGTATTTACTGTTTTTAGCTCATACTGAAGTCCAATTTTTTCTTGGAAGAACACAAAATTTAGGAGTATAGCACGGCAATTTGTTCGGACTAAATTGGGGAAATTTTTTTACCTGCTTCTGTTTTGACATCTGGCCAAGCACTTGACCGGCGTTGGAACCATCGGCATGCTGGGTTGTGAGCTGCTGCGCCCCAAATGGTGCTCGGGCATCGAGGAGCTCCTCCATGTCGACTTCAACCTATAGGGGCAGCTGGAGGCGTGGCCATGTGGAGCGGCCGTCGCTGTCCTCGTCATCTGGCATGTAGAGGTCCGCCGGCTGCAGCGGGGGCGAGAGTTAAGGCACAGGTGGAGGGCAGAAGGTGCCGTTGGCCGCGCCGCTGCATCCCGTGCTTGTCCGCTGCACCAGGCGACATCAATTGGCTACGTTCTCCGCCGCCGGGGCAACACGAAGCAGAAATCCATGGCGTCCGCGTCCATAGCAAGGGGAGCGGACAGGGGAGGCGCGCCAGTGATGGACGGTGGCTGGCGGCAGCGACGAACGGCGGATGCTAGCGACAGCAGTGACGAAGGTGACGGCCCAAGATTGGAGAGACCCCGCTGGTGTTAGCGAGAGACAGGTGGGAGATGAGAGTATTTCTTACCTAGGAAAGCGGTCGTGGACGTTTCGCGAAGGGTCGCACGCGAGTGAGATAACGGCGAGTAGTGGGACCTGGATTGAGATATTTCTGGAGCCTAACCGATCTACCGCATCTGTAAAACAACCCATGTAATTCCCAACAGTAGGTAGTAAAAAAAAAGTCAAAAAAAAAAGAAGGTTTAGTATTGTTACTTATAATAATCTATATATATATATATACCTACCCCTAATAATAAAGCAAATAGTGCTTCTGTTTGTCTGTCCAAATAATTAGCTATAAATTATCCGCTATGCCACCCGTAAGTTAAGAAAACGATTCGGTTTTTATTTTTAAAGGCGCCGCCGTGCTCAGTGGTTTTATAAATATGGTGCCCTGCCTATAACACAGACACACTACCAGCTTGGTGGCTAGAGCTTGTTGCTTCTACCATAGAGACCAGCGTTCGAATCTTGGTTTCTTTTCTCATTTCTGTTTTAGTTTTTTCTTCTTTAAATTAATTTCAGAATTCCAAATTATAAAAAAATTCCAGTTATAAAAAATGTTAGAGAAATTATAAAATGTGAGTGAATTCAAAAAATCTTCGTGAAATCATAAAAAATTCGATGTTTCAAAAAATGTTGGTGATTTCACGAAACTGTTCGCAAATTATAAAAAATCACAATCTGGAAAAACATGTCGGAAGTAAAATCATGTTCATGATTTTGAAAAAAATGATTGTGTATTCAAAACATATTCGTGAATCTGAAAAAAAAAATGTCCATGAAATTTTAGAAAATATTCAGAAAATCAATTTGTTTTGAGAAATTCAAAATTCATCCCCCAATTTAAAAAAAGTCATCAATCCCGGTAATACCTATTTTTTGCCTCCTTTTTTCCTGGGCACCTTCTCCACCCCCCTACGCCTTCATGGGCCGGCCTACGGGGTGTGACGCCCCTTTTTTTATTTTGTCTTTTTTTTATTTTCTCATTGCTGTTTTGGTTTTTTCTTCTTTAAATTAATTTCAGAATTCCAAAATATAAAAAAAATTCCAGTTATAAAAAATGTTAGAGAAATTATAAAATGTGAGTGAATTCAAAAAATCTTTGGGAAATCATAAAATTTTCGATGTTTCAAAAAATGTTGGTGATTTTACGAAACTGTTCGCAAATTATAAAAAATCACAATCTGGAAAAACATGTCGGAAGTAAAATCATGTTCATGATTTTGAAAAAAATGATTGTGTATTCAAAACATATTCGTGAATCTGGAAAAAAATGTCCATGAAATTTTAGAAAATATTCAGAAAATCAAATGTTTTTTGAGAAATTCAAAATTCATCCCCCAATTTAAAAAAGTCGTCAATTCAAAAAATGTTAGCTGAGTCAAAAAATATCCATGAATTCAAAAACTATTCATGCATTTCAATAAATGTTTCTCTAGACAAAATAAATGTCCATGATTTTTTAAAGATGTCCTAATTTAAAAAAGATGTTTATCGATTCGAAAAGTTGTTCGCCGATTCAGAACTATTTTATGTCTAGTAATTGATTAGTTTTTGGAAAGTCTATATGTCTAGGCATTGGGAGTAGTTCGTGGTCGATGAGATTTGTTTTTAAAGATTTAAATGTTCCCTTGCGTGAGACAATGGCAAGTGTGTCGTGCAGTGGCAAGCTCATTGCCTAGGGATTTACCACGTCGAATGCATTACGATCACGTGGACATTGTGTCCATCATCAACGACAGTGAGAAGAAAGATATGTGGCAACATGGTGAGCCACCGTGTTAAAATAGAGGACACTCATATGTCCTGATATTGTGTTATACTTATTTGGCTAGCATGTATTTTTTCTGTCTCCCGTTGCAACGCACGGGCCCCTAGGCCGATTGACTACCTACATCATAAAAAATCTTTAATCTATTTATTTTTGTCATAAATTTGATGTCTCGTGTTCTTTGCTTTCTTGCATCATTTATTCTTAATTATCAATCTGTAAAACTGATGACATATTGGTGCAATTTGCCTGAACTCGAATTATTTTATTTTTGTATATTCAAAACATATTTGTGAATCTGAAAAAAAAATGTCCATGAAATTTTAGAAAATATTCAGAAAATCAAATGTTTTTTGAGAAATTCAAAATCCATACCCCAATTTAAAAAAAGTCATCAATTCAAAAAATGTTAGCCGAGTCAAAAAATATCCATGAATTCAAAAACTATTCATGCATTTCAATAAATGTTTCTCTAGACAAAATAAATGTTCGTGATTTTTTAAACATGTCCTAATTTAAAAAAGATGTTTGTCGATTCGAAAAGCTGTTCGCCGATTCAGAACTATTTTATGTCTAGGATTTGATTAGTTTTTGGAAAGTCTTTATATGTCTAGGCATTGGGAGTAGTTCGTGGTCGATGAGATTTGTTTTTAAAGATTTAAATGTTCTCTTGCGCGAGACTGTAACATCCCCAGCCTCACACCACAGTGATCACCCTCTGATCATGCCAAGTCACCATGATTAACTATGTTTGATCATCATTTCATCATATCTCATTTCAAATTCCAATGCAAATTGCAATTCAGATTTAAAGTGAAAAATAAAAGTTGTTCAAATCAGAAACTAAAATATTCATTAAATAGTAAATAATCTATTTCTAATTATGCTTAGGAAAACAACATCACCTAAAATACTTAAGTGACTCTAACAACCTAAAACAGTAGTCAAACAACATATGTTAATCCATTTTAAATAACCCAATCTACAAATGAAATTGTATTTTACCCAAACAAGTTTTTGGTGGCAGGTAATATTGCACTGTAATATTTGGGCCAACTCTCACATTTTATAAAACTAGTTTAGAGGCTAAACAATTTGCAAAACAGACATAAAAACAAAAAAAGGAGAAGGAAATAAAAAGAAAAGAAAAAGGCTAGGACTGACTGGGCCTTAGTGCGCAGTGGCAGGCCCAGCCAGCCCAGCCTGCCCCGCGCGCAGTCGTCTCTCTCCTCCCCGTGTCACCACGCGCGCGCGCGCCCGACACCGCTCGCCGTCACCACCGCACCTGCTAGCCGCCCCGCGTCGCTACAGCGCCGCCGAGAGGATAAGGCCGCCCCCTCAGCCTCTCCCCTCCATCCTATCCACTTTTCCCTCCTCCCTCTCTCTACCTCGCTCAGATCCACCCCACCCGAATGCCGCCGTCGCCGTCGCTCGCCATTGCCGCGGCCACCGGCCACCATTCACCAAGCCGGCGAGTCCCCGAGCCTCCCCTGCCTCATCTACGTCGACCACGCGCTTCGGTTCAAGCCGGAGGCCACCGCAACGCCGCCCCGACCTCTTCTTCCCCTTTGGCTCCGGTGAGCACCATCGCCGTCGATTCGCCGCACCTTTGCACTCCCGTGCACTCGCCGGGCCTCCTTGTGCCCCCTAGGTGAGCTGCGCATCCTCTCCCCCTCTTATAGCTAGCCGTGGCGCCCCTAGCTCCGATCCCCGTCACAGCCGAGCTCACCGCCGCCGCGTACTTCACCGCCGTGGCCTCTGTCGCCGCAGCTCGTGCCTGAGCTTGCTACCGAGCTCCTGGAGCTCCTAGTAGCCGAACGCGTGCACGCACACAGCTCCCCGATGCCTCTAGCTACGCTTTCGCCCGGGCCCGTACTCCGGCCGCCGCCCGAGCTCACCGTAGCTGTCACCTCTGACCGCGACAGCCCACGCTAGTAGCTTAGATCGACGCGGCATCGAACTCTCGCCCGAGCACGGCCGAAAATGCCCGCGAAAGCGCACCCTAGCCGCTAGCCCGTGACGCGTCCGAGAGCTCCTCCGCCACCCGTCGTCGTCGGCGTCTCTCCGGCCACCCCCACGTCCAACCAGTCATCCCATGCGATGCGCGCTGCTCTACTCGTTCGAAAGAGCCCGAGAGCGGCCGAAACGATGCACCACAGAGGAAATCCGGGCTCGGCGGAGTTGCTCGCCGCCGTTCGGCCTCGCTGAAGCGCTCCGGTGGCCGACGTCTAGCTGGCGCCGACATGGCACCGCAGGCCCCACCGCACAGCCACTGCCACTGGGACCCACTGGGCCCAATTGACTTGGTCAGCGCGGCCCCGCCCGCTGACATGTGGTGCCCGGCAGGTTAAAATGTTTTTAGATAAAATATAATCTGTTAATTAATTGAATAATTAGTTTAATCACTAATTAGACGTGACAGTGGGCCCCGCTAGGTAATTAGGATTAGTTTAACTAAATTAAGTCTGTTTAATTAGTTGAGTCACTGACATGTGGGTCCCACTGGACCCACAGGTCAGATTTGACTCCAGTCAACCGCACTGTTGACTGCTGACGTCACACATACATCATACTGACGTCATCCCTTACTATTCTGGATAATGTTGATTTAAATTAATTAGATAAATTTCAGAAAATGTTAAAACCTTTGAAAATTCGTAGAAAATAAACCGTAGCTCGGATCGAAAAACTTTATACATGAAAGTTGCTCAGAACGACGAGACGAATCTGATCGTGTCGTCTGTTTCCATGTCAGAACCCCCTACGTAGGAGAACCCGTAACTTTGAGTCTGATTCCGGTAGATGAATAGTGCATACATACCGGTTAATAAATCCAACTTTAATCCTAAAATAACTTAGACAAATATTTAGGCAACCCTGCACTGCATCTTACGCATAGCATGCTCTGTGTTGCATTAATTGCTGTGTATTTATTTGTTTCCTCCCCTCTTCTCTCTCGTTAGACCCCAATACCGACGCAGTTCCCGAGACCGACGCAGCTCAGGAGCTGGACGACACCGTTGACGACCTTGCCCTTGCCACAGAGCAACCAGACAAGCACCCCCCTTTTGAGTATTCCGATATCGCCTATTCTCTTCTCTCTTATGCTTGCATTAGAAGTTGCTGCTGTTACTGTTATCCTATTTCCACTGCATAGCCTGTTTATTGTAACCTGCTGTTGTTACCTACCTGCTTATCCTAAACTGTTTAGTATAGGCTGGGTAGAGACCCATCAGAGACCCCCACGTTGTCCCGACTGCCCGCTGGATTATCAGAAGACCCGATCAACGGGATTGAAGACCAGGCCCCGGCACTGCACATCACTTCCCCCTTAGTTGGTCGACACTACTGGGTTACTATCGAGTGCCGAGGGTGATACCTCGTCAGCACTTCTGATGTTAACCTTGTAGGTTAGTTCATCGGTTATGGTCATCGAGGGTGATTCCTCCTTCCCCATTCCCGGTAACGACACTGTCGTGCAACTCCTCAAGAGTGGACCTCGAGGGTGATTCCTCCTTCGTTCACCTTGACGATAACATCAAGTGGAATTCCATCAAGGGTGATTCCTCAGGGTTCCCCCTTGGTGTTAGACACACGGTTACTATGGTTACTATGATTTTACACTGAACCATGTTACTAAAGACGGGTCGGCCCTGAGGGGTACCCGCGCGAGCTTAATTGCGAGAGATGTGGAGTCGGGTGGACCTGGAGGGTGCCTGAGAGTTGAAAACGAGGCGTGCCCGGGCATTCTTAGCCCTTGCCGCAAGTCCTCGAGACGGGGCGACGGGGTCACATCGATCGTGAGTCTCTGCTCATTACCGTGCGCTCCTAATCCACTACGATTTGGATATTTGATCCGAGGGGCCTCTGGCCCGATAGCACTAACCATCACGTGGGCATAGTATGGACGTTCTGCGTCGTATACATTAGCCGAAGCTTAATTGACGTCAGCGAACAGCGGCGCGCGCTGGTTTGGACTGGTTAAGCTCGCGCTTGTATTAAGGGGGCTAGGTCTGCTTCCGGCCACGTTCGCAATGCACAGGAGTCCCTAGGGTGAAGGCCCAAGACCGCTGGACGCATAGGTTTAGTCCGGCGTGCTGACCTCTCTATTAAGTATTCGGTCGGGTTGCGGCGTATCGTTTGGCCGAGGCCGGGCATGACCCAGTAAAGTGTGTCCGGCCGGAGTTAAGCCAGCATGGTGGGTAAGTTGGTGCACCCCTGCAGGGAAGAAAACATCTATCGATAGCCTGTCCTATGGTAAAGGACACTCGGAGTGTATCCCGATCGGTACAACTAGAAATGGATACTTGAGATGATAACTGGATAGTATGGCTCTAGGATTGCTTTCTCGCAGGGAGTCGAGGAAGAATCTCTAGGCGAGGTTTATGACACTACTACTACTTTACTTTATGCTAATATGCACTCTTCTAATGCTGCAAGACCGCTGAAGATGCTGAAGATGCTAGTCTTCGATAGGACTAGGCTTTTCCCTTCTATTCTGGCATTTCTGCAGCCCAGTCCACATATACAGCCTTCCTTTGATAATGTTGCATATGTAGTGTAGATCCTTGCTTGCTGAGTACTTCGGATGAGTACTCACGATTGCTTTGCTTTCTTTTTCTCCCCCTATCCGTTTGATGCAACCAGATGATGGAGCCCCTGAGACAGCTGCCCCCGCCGACAACTACTACTACTACCCTCCCGGCGAGTACTACTACGAGGAGCCCTCCGACGACCAGGAGTAGGTTCGGAGGGTCCCAGGCAGGAGGCCTACGCCTTTCGATCGTAGCGATTTATTTTGCCCCGCCTTTCTAAAGGCTTATTCTGTTTTATCTTTTATATCTGTACTCAGATATCTGATGCTTCCGCTGACGCTTGTATGCCATCGAGCTATGTATTCAAGCCCTCGAGGCCCTGGCTTGTAATATAAAGCTTGTATGACTTTATTTATGTTTTAGAGTTGTGTTGTGATATCTTCAAGTGAGTCCTTAGACTTGATCATGTGCATTTGCGTGTATGGTTAGTGCACGATTAAGCTGGAGTCATCACAGGTTGGTATCAGAGCCGACTGCCTGTAGGATCCCCCTTTCCAACTCCTTGGCCGAAGTTGAGTCTAGTTGTCAAAAACAGTTTTACTAACTTGGCTGTGTGACTTATGGGCCCACGTGACCGAATGGGTGGTATTAGGATCTTTTATTCCTCTTCCTTACTCTGGGACTCTGATCTCTCTTCTATTCGGGTTAAATGATTTTGCTAACTCTGGCATTAGAATCTCGTAACCACTTCCTCCCGGAGAGCCCCTTCACTACAGATGACCGTCTGCTTCATCAGAAGATTCTGAAGATACTCCTCGACGTTAACCAAGACCCTGTGCCACTGCTTTGCAATTCCTGACCACCGACAAACCCCGTGGATAACTAACCATCCTTGTCGTTTGTATCTTCATTCCCAGTTACTCCTTTATGTGCGAGATACCCCGTAATACTCCTCGTTAATCTGGGAATCCTTTGAGCCTACTGCTTTTGATATCCTTCTGATCTGCTTGCATTATGGTTAGTCCCATATGTCAAGTAAACATCGTAGATACCCCTTGTCACTATCATTCTAATCCTATTGATTCAACATATGAGCGAATACTCGCAATCATCAATTAATCCTTGGAAATTTTCTTTCCGGCTTAGACATCGTTCTGGATATGAGCTGGTTCTTGCCGAATCAAGATTTGATCGGGTGCACCTCTAAGTCTATTCAACTTACTTATCATTTGATCAGAGCCTCTGCTTCTGATCCTTTGTCTTGAAATCATAATTCCTTTGTACTCAAGCATCGAATTATTCAGACGTTTCTATAAGCCGATGCCTTTGCATCCCCTTCTTCATCTGATTGATTACCGATACTCACATCAACTCTATCGTGAATCGCCAGATCCATTATTGGGTTGTTATCCGACAGTGTCCTTAACATCCAAAATCTTGTGAGTTGTTCCCTGATACATAATGCCTTTGGTAAATTGTATCCTCTCCTTTTGTCAACCATGCTCTGCTGTCGAGCTTGTGTTAATTACTCCTGAAGTTCATGGTATATGTTCCTAAGATGCTCTGATGGGTTGAACCTATGCCTTCCATAATCCGTGTGAACCCGAGCGTCTTCATGAGTTATACTCCTCTGGTGTTTTGCCAGATAAAATTATCAACTTTGTAACTTCATCAAAAGCGAGCAGTGAATGAAAGGTTATGCATTGAAGGAGTGGGAGTCGACCTTGAACCTTGTGTTCATGCCCATGGAACCGATGTATAACTTATCATGGAAGCTGCTCGTAAAAATAATTTCCCCTTGGTATAAGTTCATCATGTATCTGTAAATTAATCCTTTACAATCGTGGTTCCGACCATAGTTTCTCTGTAATTCCATTTCCCGGACAAGTTAAAATACTTGTCTTCTGCAGATCATTTCATTTGTCCAACCTCTATCTTGATCTATCTCGAGTATTGCCCCCCTATTACCTTGAGGATATTGTGCCATTGCACTACCTCTTGTGAAATTCTCATTGGAATGATACTCCATCACATCATTCCTAGCCTGATCGGCTATAAAGCTAATTTTAACCGTGCTACCGGTCCTTCTCCCGGAGCACAACTTCCGACGACGAGCTAAGCTTACGTCGATCTTCCTCATCTTATCATTTCACCTCAAACAGCAGGCTTGATTTTGAGCTTGTGTCGAGTCCGTGGTTCCAATAACCTTTCGCTTCATCATTTCCTTGCTAAATGTCATCGCGGTTCGATTGCACCCTCTTGAAATCCCTCGACAAATGTGTCATGATCACCGACAGTATTTTGGCTTCCTTGGAGATGTCCATTGAATTCATGGCTAGAAATACCATCCCCGCCCCTCGATGATTTGTGATATCATTGATGACATCCTTGACTTTCTGCCAACACAGACCTGGTTGTGTTTGGTTAATCCTTACGTTCCGACATAATCTTGGAAGTATTCCTTTGTATCTCTTGTGATCTTTTGATCCAACCCTTACTTGAAACACCATGTTATCGCTACCTCGGAGCATGTCTATGGTATTCCGAATATCATTGAAAACAGTGGAAACTCAATGCTACATGTCCCTTAATCAATTATCAAAACACCGTTGTATGGGTAATATCATGATTCTTCCCTCGCCACTTTATCAAAATGCTTTTGAACTTGCTGCCCTATCATGTACATCCTGCTCCGCTTTTTTCCCCTGGGAATAATATACTCCCAATTTTTGTGTGTAAACACATTTTCCTTTCCATTGGTCTGTTTAATTCGATAAATTCATTTTTCCTTTCCAATGGTTTGTTTAACCTTTCTTGTGATCTATATGATAAAAGCAGAAATAAATCTCTGCCTATGAAAACATCTCGGTCTTCAACTCTGTCAGTAAGACCTTGATACCATTGTTGATGACATTCCGGTAACCACCGATGGACGAGAACTTTGCCTTATTGGTCCGACTCGTTCCACGAGCAGGAAAATGGTTCTCTTCGTCCCTCGCCCTTGGTACCGACGTTGTTACTGACATAACTGACAGACTATCCTCTGACATACCTTGTTGACGTGACCGGTAAGATGTCAACGTTCTCCCTACCTTTGATCGGCACCCCCACAGTTCCACAGGATCGTAACCTGACTCTCCTGTATATTCCTGATTCCGAAATATTCCCTGCACTTGACTTTGTGTGTTATCATGAGCCACCCTCCGAAAGATGATCTATTCCCGATGCTATGAACCCCTCATCACGCTCTGTTCAGGTATCGATCGGACGTCCATTCGTCCAAAATTTCTTATTGTACCTTCATACTTTGCTCTCGATGTTTCCTAAGTTTCAACTCGAGAGATACTTCTGCCACATTCCCTGAATTGTTCATCAGATAATCGAACCTACGAGGGTCAGCTCTCTCGAAGTTACCCTTTTCTTCCCCACTTAAATCTCGGGACGAGATTTCTTGTAGTGGAGGAGATTTGTAACATCCCCAACCTCACACCACAGTGATCACCCTCTGATCATGCCAAGTCACCATGATTAACTATGTTTGATCATCATTTCATCATATCTCATTTCAAATTCCAATGCAAATTGCAATTCAGATTTAAAGTGAAAAATAATAGTTGTTCAAATCAGAAACAAAAATGTTCATTAAATAGTAAATAATCTATTTCTAATTATGTTTAGGAAAACAACATCACCTAAAATACTTAAGTGACTCTAACAACCTAAAACAGTAGTCAAACAACACATGTTAATCCATTTTAAATAACCCAATCTACAAATGAAATTGTATTTTACCCAAACAAGTTTTTGGTGGCAGGTAATATTGCACTGTAATATTTGGGCCAACTCTCACATTTTATAAAAGTAGTTTAGAGGCTAAACAATTAGCAAAACAGAAAAAAACAAAAAAAAACAGAGAAGGAAATAAAAAGAAAAGAAAAAGGCCTGGACTGACTGGGCCTTAGTGCGCAGTGGCAGGCCCAGCCAGCCCAGCCTGCCCCGCGCGCAGTCGTCTCCCTCCTCCCCGTGTCACCACGCGCGCGCGCGCCCGACGCCGCTCGCTGTCGCCACCGCACCCGCTAGCCGCCCCGCGTCGCTACAGCGCCGCCGAGGGGATAAGGCCGCCCCCTCGGCCTCTCCCCTCCATCCTATTCACTTTCCCCTCCTCCCTCTCTCTCCCTCGCTCAGATCCACCCCACCCGAATGCCGCCATTCGCCAAGCCGGCGAGTCTCCGAGCCTTCCCTGCCTTGTCTACGCCGACCACGCGCTTCGGTTCAAGCCGGAGGCCACCGCAACGCCGCCCCGACCTCTTCTTCCCGTTCGGCTCTGGCGAGCACCATCGCCGTCGATTCGCCGCACCTCTGCGCTCCCGTGCACTCGGCGGGCCTCCTTGTGCCCCTAGGTGAGCTACGCATCCTCTCCCCCTCTTATAGCTAGCCGTGGCACCCCCTAGCTCCGATCCCCGTCACGGCCGAGCTCGCCGCCGCCGCTTACCTCACCACCGTGGCCTCTGTCGCCGCAGCTCATGCCTGAGCTTGCTACCGAGCTCCTGGAGCTCCTAGTAGCTGAACGCGCGCACGCACACAGCTCCCCGACGCCTCTAGCTACGCTTTCGCCCGGGCCCGTACTCCGGCCGCCGCCCGAGCTCACCGTAGCCGTCACCTCCGACCGCCACAGCCCACGCTTGTAGCTTAGATCGACGCGGCATCGAACTCTCACCCGAGCACAACCGAAAATGCCCGTGAAAGCGCACCGTAGCCGCTAGCCCGTGACGCGTCCGAGAGCTCCTCCGCCACCCGTCGTCGCAGGAGTCTCTCCGGCCACCCCCACGTCCAACCAGTCATCCCACGCGATGCGCGCTGCTCCACTAGTTCGAAAGAGCCCGAGAGCGGCTGAAACGATGCACCATAGAGGAAATCTGGGCTCGCCGGAGTTGCTCGCCGCCGTTCGGCTTCGCCGAAGCGCTCCGGTGGCCGGTTTCCAGCTGGCACCGACATGGCACCGCGGGCCCACCGCACAGCCACTGCCATTGGGACCCACTGGGCCCAATTGACTTGGTCAGCGCGGCCCCGCCCGCTGACATGTGGGGCCCGGCAGGTTAAAATGTTTTTAGATAAATATAATCTGTTAGTTAATTGAATAATTAGTTTAATCACTAATTAGACACTGACAGTGGGCCCCGCTAGGTAATTAGGATTAGTTTCACTAAATTAAGTCTGTTTAATTAGTTGAGTCACTGACATGTGGGTCCCACTGGACACACAGGTCAGGTTTGACTCCAGTCAACCGCACTGTTGACTGCTGACATCACACATACATCATACTGACGTCATCCCTTACTATTCTGGATAATGTTGATTCAAATTAATTAGATAAATTTCAGAAAATGTTAAAACCTTTGAAAATTCGTAGAAAATAAACCGTAGCTCGGATCGAAAAACTTTATACATGAAAGTTGCTCAGAACGACGAGACGAATCTGATCGTGTCGTCTGTTTCCATGTCAGAACCCCCTACGTAGGAGAACCTATAACTTTGAGCCTGATTCTGGTAGATGAATAGTGCATACATACCGGTTAATAAATCCAACTTTAATCCTAAAATTACTAAAATGACTTAGACAAATATTTAGGCAACCCTGCATTGCATCTTAGGCATAGCATGCTCTGTGTTGCATTGTTTGCTGTGTATTTATTTGTTTCCTCCCCCTCTTCTCTCTCGTTAGACCCCGATACCGACACAATTCCCAAGACCGACGCAGCTCAGGAGCCCGACGACACCGTTGACGACCTTGCCCTTGCCATAGAGCAACCAGGCAAGCACCCCCCTTTTGAGCATTCCGATATCGCCTATTCTCTTCTCTCTTATGCTTGCATTAGAAGTTGCTGCTGTTACTGTTATCCTATTTCCGCTGCATAGTCTGTTTATTATAACCTGCTGTTGTTACCTACCTGCTTATCATAAACCATTTAGTATAGGCTGGGTAGAGACCCATCAGAGACCCCCACCTTGTCCCGACTGCCCCGCTGGATTATCAGAAGGCCCGATCAACGGGATCAAAGACCAGGCCCCGGCACCGCACATCACTTCCCCCTTAGTTGCTCGACACTACTGGGTTACTATCGAGTGCCGAGTGTGATACCTCGTCAGCACTTCTGATGTTAACCTTGTAGGTTAGTTCATCGGTTATGGTCATCGAGGGTGATTCCTCCTTCCCCATTCCCGGTAACGACACTGTCGTGCAACTCCTCAAGAGTGGACCTCGAGGGTGATTCCTCCTTCATTCACCTTGACGATAACATCAGGTGGAATTCCATCGAGGGTGATTCCTCAGGGTTCCCCCTTGGTGTTAGACACACGGTTACTATGGTTACTATGATTTTACACTGAACCATGTTACTAAAGATGGGTCGGCCCTGAGGGGTACCCACGCGATCTTAATTGCGAGAGATGTGGAGTCGGGTGGACCTGGAGGGTGCCCGAGAGTTGAACACGAGGCGTGGCCGGGCATTCTTAGCCCTTGCCGCAAGTCCTCGAGACGGGGCAACGGGGTCACATCGATCGTGAGTCTCTGCTCGTTACCGCGCGCTCCTAATCCACTATGATTTGGATATTTGATCCGAGAGGCCTCTGGCCCGATAGCACTAACCATCACGTAGGCATAGTATGGGCGTTCTGCGTCGTATACATTAGTCGAAGCTTAATTGACGTCAGCAAGGAGCGGCGCGCGCTGGTTTGGACTGGTTAAGCTCGCGCTTGTATTAAGGGGGCTAGGTCTGCTTTCGACCGCGTTCGCAACGCACATGAGTCCCCGGGGTGAAGGCCCAAGACCCCTGGGCGCATAGGTTTAGTCCGGCGTGCTGACCTCTCTATTAAGTATTCGGTCGGGTTGCGGCGTATCGTTTGGCCGAGGCCGGGCATGACCTAGTAAAGTGTATCCGGCCGGAGTTAAGCGAGCATGATGGGTAAGTTGGTGCACCCCTATAGGGAAGAAAACATCTATCGATAGCCTGTCCTACGGTAACGGACACTCAGAGTTGTATCTATTGGGGAACGTAGTATGCAATTTCAAAAAAATTCTATGCTCACGCAAGATCTATCTAGGAGATGCATAGCAACGAGAGGGGAGAGTGTGTCCACGTACCCTCGTAGACCGAAAGCGGAAGCGTTTAGTAACGCGGTTGATGTAGTCGAACATCTTCACGATCCGACCGATCCAAGCACCGAACGTACGGCACCTCCGTGTTCAGCACACGTTCAGCTCGATGACGTCCCACGAACTCTTGATCCAGTTGAGGTCAAGGGAGAGTTCTGTCAGCACAACGGCATGGCAACGGTGATGATGAAGTTACCGGCGCAGGGCTTCGCCTAAGCACTACGACGATATGACCGAGGTGTGTAACTGTGGCGGGGGGCACCGCACACGGCTAAAAGATCAACTTGTGTGTTCAAGGGTGCCCCCCTCCCCACGTATATAAAGGAGGGAGGGGGAGGCCGGCCGGCCCTAGGGGGCGTGCCCAAGGAGGGGAGTCCTACTAGGACTCCAAGTCCTAGTAGGATTCCACCAAGAGGGAGAGAGGGGAAAGGAAGGAGAGGGAGAGGGAGTAGGAAAGGGGGGCGCTGCCCCCCTTCCCTTGTCCAATTCGGACTGCAAGGGGGGAGGGGGGCGCGGCCTGCCCTGGCTGCCCTCCCCTCTCTCCAACAAGGCCCATGGTGGCCCATTAGTTCCCCCGGGGGTTCCGGTAACCCCTCCGGCACTCCGTTTTTACCCGGAACACTTCCGGTGTCCGAATAAAATGGTCCAATATATCAATCTTTATGTCTTGACCATTTCAAGACTCCTCATCATGTCCGTGATCTCATCCGGGACTCCGAACAACCTTCGGTCATCAAATGACATAAACTCATAATACAAATCATCATCGAACGTTAAGCGTGTGGACCCTACGGGTTCGAGAACTATGTAGACATGACCGAGACACATCTCCGGTAAATAACCAATAGAGAAACCTGGATGCTCATATTGGCTCCTACATATTCTACGAAGATCTTTATCGGTCAAACCGCATAACAACATACGTCATTCCCTTTGTCATCGGTATGTTACTTGCCCGAGATTCGATCGTCGGTATCATCATACCTAGTTCAATCTCGTTACCGGCAGGTCTCTTTACTCATTCCATAGTGCATCATCCCGCAACTAACTCTTTAGTCACATTGCTTGCAAGGCTTTATATGATGTGCATTACCGAGAGGGCCCAGAGATACCTCTCCGATACTCGGAGTGACAAATCCTAATCTTGATCTATGCCAACCCAACAAACACCTTCGGAGACACCTGCAGAGCATCTTTATAATCACCCAGTTATGTTGTGACGTTTGATAGCACACAAGGTGTTCCTCCGGTATTCGGGAGTTGCATAATCTCATAGTCAGAGGAATATGTATAAGTCATGAAGAAAGCAATAGCAATAAAACTTGAACGATCAATATGCTAAGCTAATGGATGGGTCTTGTCCATCACATCATTCTCCTAATGATGTGATCCCGTTCATCAAATGACAACACATGTCTATGGTTAGGAAACTTAACCATCTTTGATTAATGAGCTAGTCTAGTAGAGGCATACTAGGGACACTGTGTTTTGTCTATGTATTCACACATGTATCAAGTTTTCGGTTAATACAATTCTAGCATGAATAATAAACATTTATCATGAAATAAGGAAATATAAAATAACAACTTTATTATTGCCTCTAGGGCATATTTCCTTCAGTCTCCCATTTGCACTAGAGTCAATAATCTAGTTCACATCGCCATGTGATTTAACACCAATAGTTCACATCACCATGTGATTAACACCCATAGTTCACATCGCCATGTGACCAACACCCAAAGGGTTTACTAGAGTCAATAATCTAGTTCACATCGCCATGTGATTAACACCCAAAGAGTACTAAGGTGTGATCATGTTTTGCTTGTGAGAGAAGTTTAGTCAACGAGTCTGCCACATTCAGATCCGTATGTATTTTGCAAATTTCTATGTCTACAATGCTCTGCACGGAGCTACTCTAGCTAATTGCTCCCACTTTCAATATGTATCCAGATTGAGACTCAGAGTCATCCGGATCAGTGTCAAAGCTTGCATCGACATAACTCTTTATGACGAACTCTTTTATCACCTCCATAACCGAGAAATATTTCCTTAGTCAACTTAGGTAAATAAGGATAATTTTGACCGCTGTCCAGTGATCTACTCCTGGATCACTATTGTACCCCTTTGCCAAACTCATGGCAAGGTACACGATATGTCTGGTACACAACATGGTATACTTTATAGAACCTATGGCTGAGGCATAGGGAATGACTTTCATTCTCTCTCTATCTTCTGCCGTGGTCGGGCTTTGAGTCTTACTCAACTTCACACCTTACAACTCAGGCAAGAACTCCTTCTTTGAATGATCCATTTTGAACTCCTTCAAAATCTTATCAAGGTATGTACTCATCGAAAGTCTTATCAAGCGTTTTGATCTATCTCTATAGATCTTGATGCCCAATATGTAAGTAGCTTCACCGAGGTATTTCATTGAAAAACTCCTTTCAAACACTCCTTTATGCTTTCCAGAAAATTCTACATCATTTCCGATCAACAAAATGTCATTCACATATACTTATCAGAAAGGCTGTAGTGCTCCCACTCACTTTCTTGTAAATACAGGCTTCACCGCAAGTCTGTATAAAACTATATGCTTTGATCAACTCATCAAAGCGTATATTCCAACTCCGAGATGCTTGCACCAGTCCATAGATGGATCGCTGGAGCTTGCACACTTTGTTAGCACCTTTAGGATTGACAAAAACCTTCTGGTTGCATCATATACAACTCTTTCTTTAATAAATCCATTAAGGAATGCAGCTTTGACATCCATTTGCCAGATTTCATAAAATGCAGCAATTGCTAACATGATTCGGACAAACTTTAAGCATCGATACGAGTGAGAAAATTTCATCATAGTCAACACCTTGAACTTGTCGAAATCTTTTTGCGACAATTCGATCTTTGTAGATAGTAACACTACTATCTGCGTCCATCTTCCTCTTGAAGATCCATTTATCCTCAATGGCTCGCCGATCATCGGGCAAGTCAATCAAAGTCCATACTTTGTTCTCATACATGGATCCTATCTCAGATTTCATGGCCTCAAGCCATTTATCGGAATCTGGGCTCATCATTGCTTCCTCATAGTTCGTAGGTTCATCATGGTCTAGTAACATGACTTCCAGAATAGGATTACCGTACCACTCTGGTGCGGAACGTACTCTAGTTGACCTACGAGGTTCTGTAGTAACTTGATCTGAAGTTTCATGATCATCATCATTAGCTTCCTCACTAATTGGTGTAGGCATCACCGGAACTGATTTCTATGATGAACTACTTTCCAATTCAAGAGAAGGTACAATTACCTCATCAAGTTCTACTTTCCTCCCACTCACTTCTTTCGGGAGAAACTCCTTCTCTAGAAAGGATCCATTCTTAGCAACAAAGATCTTGCCTTCGGATCTGTGATAGAAGGTGTACCCAATAGTTTCTTTTGGGTATCCTATGAAGACAGACTTCTCCGATTTGGGTTCGAGCTTATCAGGCTGAAGCTTTTTCACATAAGCATCGCAACCCCAAACTTTAAGAAACGACAGCTTAGGTTTCTTGCCAAACCACAGTTCATACGGTGTCGTCTCAACGGATTTAGATGGTGCCCTATTTAACGTGAATGCAGCTACCTCTAATGCATAACCCCAAAACGATAGTGGTAAATCGGTAAGAGACATCATAGATCGCACCATATCTAATAAAGTACGGTTACGACATTCGGACACACCATTACGCTGTGGTGTTCCAGGTGGCGTGAGTTGCGAAACTATTCCACATTGTTTTTAAATGAAGGCCAAACTCGTAACTCAAGTATTCGCCTCCGCGATCAGATCGTAGAAACTTTATTTTCTTGTTACGATGATTTTCCATTTCACTCTGAAATTCTTTGAACTTTTCAAATGTTTCATACTTATTTTTCATTAAGTAGATATACCCATATCTGCTCAAATCATCTGTGAAGGTCAGAAAATAACGATACCCACCGCGAGCCTCAACACTTATTGAACCGCATACATTAGTATTTATTATTTCCAATAAGTCAGTAGCTCGCTCCATTGTTCTGGAGAACGGAGTTTTAGTCATCTTGCCCATGAGGCATGGTTCGTAAGTATCAAATGATTCATAATCAAGTGATTCCAAAAGCCCATCTACATGGAGTTTCTTCATACGCTTTACATCAATATGGCTTAAACGACAGTGCCACAAGTATGTTGCACTATCATTATCAACTTTGCATCTTTTGGCATCAATATTATGAATATGTGTATCACTATGATCGAGATTCAATAAACCATTTATATTGAGTGTATGACCATAGAAGGTTTTATTCATGTAAATAGAACAACAATTATTCTCTGACTTAAATGAATAACTGTATCGCAATAAACATGATCCAATCATATTCATGCTCAACGCAAACACCAAATAACATTTATTTAGGTCCAACACTAATCCCGAATGTAGAGGGAGTGTGCGATGGTGATCTTATCAACCTTGGAATCGCTTCCAACACACATCGTCACCTCGTCATTAACTAGTCTCTGTTCATTTTGCAACTCCTGTTTCGAGTTACTAATGTTAGCAACTGAACCAGTATCAAATACCCAGGGGCTACTATGAACACTAGTAAAATACACATCAATAACTTGTATATCAAATATACCTTTGTTCACTTTGCCATCCTTCTTATCCGCCAAGTATTTGGGGCAGTTCCGCTTCTAGTGACCATTTCCTTTGCAGTAGAAGCACTCAGTTTCAGGCTTAGGTCCATCTTTGGGTTTCTTCACGGGAGTGACAACTTGCTTGTCATTCTTCTTGAAGTTCCCTTTCTATCCCTTGCCCTTTTTCTTGAAACTAGTGGTCTTGTTAACCATCAACACTTGATGCTCTTTCTTGATTTCTACCTCCGCAGCTTTGAGCATAGCGAAGTGCTCGGGAATTGTCTTATTCATCCCTTGCATATTATAGTTCATCACGAAGTTCTAGTAACTTGGTGATAGTGACTAGAGAACTCTGTCAATCACTTTCTTATCTGGAAGATTAACTCCCACTTGATTCAAGCGATTGTAGTACCCAGACATTCTGAGCATATGCTCACTAGCTGAACTATTCTCCTCCATCTTGTAGGCAAAGTACTTGTCAGAGGTCTCACACCTCTCGACACGGGCATGAGTCTGAAATACCAATTTCAACTCTTGGAACATCTTATATGCTCCGTGGCGTTCAAAACGTTTTTGAAGTCCCGGTTCTAAGCCGTAAAGCATGGTGCACTAAACTATCAAGTAGTCAACATACCGAGCTTGTCAAACGTTCATAATGTCTGCATCTGCTCCTGCAATAGATCTGTCACCTAGCGGTGCATCAAGGACATAATTCTTCTGTGCAGCAATGAGGATAATCCTCAGATCACGGACCCAGTCCGCATCATTGCTACTAACATCTTTCAACTTAGTTTTCTCTAGGAACATATCAAAAAAAACATAGGAGCTATATCGCGAGCTATTGATCTATAACATAGATATGCAAATACTATCAGGACTAAGTTCATGATAAATTAAGTTCAATTAATCATATTACTTAAGAACTCCCACTTAGATAGACATCCCTCTAGTCATCTAAATGATCACGTGATCCATATCAACTAAACCATGTCCGATCATCACGTGAGATGGAGTAGTTTTCAATGGTGAACATCTTATGTTGATCATATCTACTATATGATTCACGTTCGACCTTTCGGTCTCCAGTGTTCCGAGGCCATATCTGCATATGCTAGGCTCGTCAAGTTTAACCCGAGTATTCCGCACGTGCAAAACTATCTTGCACCCGTTGTATGTGAACGTAGAGCTTATCACACCCGATCATCACGTGGTGTCTCGGCACGACGAACTGTCGCAACGGTTCATACTCAGGGAGAACACTTATATCTTGAAATTTAGTGAGGGATCATCTTATAATGCTACCGCCGTACTAAGCAAAATAAGATGCATAAAAGATAAACATCACATGCAATCAAAATATGTGACATGATATGGCCATCATCATCTTGTGCTCATGATCTCCATCACCGAAGCACCGTCATGATCTCCATTGTCACCGGCTTGACACCTTGATCTCCATCGTAGCGTCGTTGTCGTCTCGCCAACTATTGCTTCCACGACTATCGCTACCGCTTAGTGATAAAGTAAAGCAATTACATGGCGATTGTATTTCATACAATAAAGTGACAACCATAAGGCTCCTGCCAGTTGCCGATAACTTTTACAAAACATGATCATCTCTTACAACAATTTATATATCATCACGTCTTGACCATATCACATCACAGCAAGCCCTGCAAAAACAAGTTAGATGTCCTCTACTTTGTTGTTGCAAGTTTTACGTGGCTGCTACGGGCTTCTAGTAAGAACCGTTCTTACCTACGCATCAAAACCACAACGATTTTTCGTCAAGTGTGCTGTTTTAACCTTCAACAAGGACCGGCCGTAGTCAAACTCGATTCAACTAAAGTTGGAGAAACAGACACCCGCCAGCCACCTGTGTGCAAAGCACGTCGGTAGAACCAGTCTCATGAACGCGGTCATGTAATGTCAGTCCGGGCCGCTTCATCCAACAATACCGCTGAATCAAAGTAAGACGTTGGTGGTAAGCAGTATGACTATTATCGCCCACAACTCTTTGTGTTCTACTCGTGCATATCATCTACGCATAGACTTGGCTCGGATGCCACTGTTGGGGAACGTAGTATGCAATTTCAAAAAAATTCTACGCTCACGCAAGATCTATCTAGGAGATGCATAGCAACGAGAGGGGAGAGTGTGTCCATGTACCCTCGTAGACCGAAAGCGGAAGCGTTTAGTAACGCGGTTGATGTAATCGAACATCTTCACGATCCGACTGATCCAAGCACCGAACGTACGGCGCCTCCATGTTCAGCACACGTTCAGCTCGATGACGTCCCACAAACTCTTGATCCAGTTGAGGTCGAGGGAGAGTTCTGTCAGCACGACGGCCTGGCAACGATGATGATGAAGTTACCGGCGCAGGGCTTCGCCTAAGCACTACGACGATATGACCGAGGTGTGTAACTGTGGAGGGGGGCACCGCACACGGCTAAAAGATCAACTTGTGTGTTCTAGGGTGCCCCCCTCCCCACGTATATAAAGGAGGGAGGGGGAGGCCAGCCGGCCCTAGGGGGCGCGCCCAAGGAGGGGAGTCCTACTAGGACTCCAAGTCCTAGTAGGATTCCACCAAGAGGGAGAGAGGGGAAAGGAAGGAGAGGGAGAGGGAGTAGGAAAGGGGGGCGCCGCCCCCCCTTCCCTTGTCCAATTCGGACTGCAAGGGGGGGGGGGGGGGGCGGCCTGCCCTGGCTGCCCTCCTCTCTCTCCAACAAGGCCCATGGTGGCCCATTAGTTCCCCTGGGGGGTTCCGGTAACCCCTCCGGCACTCCGTTTTTACCCGAAACCATCCAAAACACTTCCGGTGTCCGAATAACATGGTCCAATATATCAATCTTTATGTCTTGACCATTTCGAGACTCCTCGTCATGTCTGTGATCTCATCAGAGACTCCGAACAACCTTCGGTCATCAAATCACATAAACTCATAATACAATTCGTCATCGAACGTTAAGCATGCGGACCCTACGGGTTCGAGAACTATGTAGACATGACCGAGACACATCTCCGGTCAATAACCAATAGCAGAACCTGGATGCTCATATTGGCTCCTACATATTCTACGAAGATCTTTATCGGTCAAACCGCATAACAACATACGTCATTCCCTTTGTCATCGGTATGTTACTTGCCCGAGATTCGATCGTCGGTATCATCATACCTAGTTCAATCTCGTTACCGGCAAGTCTCTTTACTCGTTCCGTAGTGCATCATCCCGCAACTAACTCTTTAGTCACATTGCTTGCAAGGCTTTATATGATGTGCATTACCGAGAGGGCCCAGAGATACCTCTCCGATACTCGGAGTGACAAATCCTAATCTTGATCTATGCCAACCCAACAAACACCTTCGGAGACACCTGTAGATCATCTTTATAATCACCCAGTTACGTTGTGACGTTTGATAGCACACAAGGTGTTCCTCCGGTATTCGGGAGTTGCATAATCTCATAGTCAGAGGAATATGTATAAGTCATGAAGAAAGCAATAGCAATAAAACTTGAACGATCAATATGCTAAGCTAACGGATGGGTCTTGTCCATCATATCATTCTCCTAATGATGTGATCCCGTTCATCAAATGACAACACATGTCTATGGTTAGGAAACTTAACCATCTTTGATTAATGAGCTAGTCTAGTAGTGGCATACTAGGGACACTGTGTTTTGTCTATGTATTCACACATGTATCAAGTTTCCGGTTAATACAATTCTAGCATGAATAATAAACATTTATCATGAAATAAGGAAATATAAAATAACAACTTTATTATTGCCTCTAGGGCATATTTCCTTCAGTATCCCGATCGGTACAACTAGAAATGGATACTTGAGATGATAACTGGATAGTATGGCTCTGGGATTGCTTTCTCGCAAGGAGTCGAGGAAGAATCTCTGGGCGAGGTTGATGACACTACTATTACTTTACTTTATGCTAATATGCACTCTTCTAATGCTGCAAGACCGCTGAAGATGCTAGTCTTCGATAGGACTAGGCTTTTCCCTTCTATTCTGGCATTTCTGCAGCCCAGTCCATATATACAGCATTCCTTTGATAATGTTGCATATGTAGTGTAGATCCTTGATTGCTGAGTACTTCGGATGAGTACTCATAGTTGCTTTGCTTTCTTTTTCTCCCCATATCCGTTTGATGCAACCAGATGACGGAGCCCTTGAGACAGCTGCCCCCGCCGACAGCTACTACTACTACCCTCCCGGCGAGTACTACTACGAGGAGCCGTCCGACGACCAGGAGTAGGTTCAGAGGGTCCCAGGCAGGAGGCCTACGCCTTTCAATCGTAGCGATTTATTTTGCCCCGCCTTTCTAAAGGCTTATTCTGTTTTATATTTTATATCTGTACTCAGATATCTGATGCTTCCGCTGACGCTTGTATGCCATCAAGCTATGTATTCGAGCCCTCGAGGCCCTGGCTTGTAATATAAAGCTTGTATGACTTTATTTATGTTTTAGAGTTGTGTTGTGATATCTTCAAGTGAGTCCTTAGCCTTGATCATGTGCATTTGCGTGTATGGTTAGTGCACGATTAAGCCGGGGTCGTCACAGAGACAATGGCAAGTGTGTCGTGCAGTGGCAAGCTCATTGCCTAGGGATTTACCACGTCGAAGGCATTACGATCACGTGGACATTGTATCCATCATCAACGACAGTGAGAAGAAAGATATGTGGCAACATGGTGAGCCACCGTGTTAAAATAGAGGACACTCATATGTCTTGATATTGAGTTATACTTATTTGGCTAGCATGTATTTTTTCTGTCTCCCGTTGCAACGCACGTGCCCCTAGGCCGATTGACTACCTACATCATTAAAAATCTTTGATCTATTTCTTTTTGTCATAAATTTGATGTCTCGTGTTCTTTGCTTTCTTGCATCATTTATTCTTAATTATCAATCTGTAAAACTGATGACATATTGGTGCAATTTGCCTGAACTCGAATTATTTTATTTTGGGTCTATAAATTTTATGATTTTTTTGTTGTTCAGCCGTTGCAACGCACGGGCACTTTTGCTAGTATATATATATATATATATATATATATATATATATATATATATATATATATATATATATATATATATATATATATATATATGATCTTGTCATGTCATCTATAGCCAATCTTATAGCCGATAAGTACAATAATTACATATAAATATGTACTACTTTGTTGATACGTGGCCATACAAAATGCCACACCTAACCTTCCTCCATAATTAATCAGCCCCCCTATTTTCACTGGGTAGGACCCCCTCCTTTTTATTTTTCAATCAAACCTTTCCACCTAAGCCGGTTCGTAAGGTACGTAAAAGAATTTACGTAGGTGCAGCGTTGTCTCTAGCGTTGTCCCATGGGCCACCTCCCTCTCTCACAATGTGTCGAGAAGGACGTGCTACATCTGGGTGTTAATCAGTAGCTCGCTTCTCTTCTCTCTCCGCCAATTCATCAAATATATAATATTTAAAGTCTTACAGCCCGCTCACGTCATCCTATTATACTTGCTCTCATCCATGATCTTCTTGACACATTAGCTGATTCTGCCTTTTCTTTGTTTCGAAAGTCGTGTTTGGGGAGGACATTGTCATCCTATTATACTTGCTCTCATCTATGATCACACAGGGGTCTGTAGCTCACCCTAGCACTAGGTTCTGCAGGAATCTTGATCATAGAGTAGGACATTGTCCCTTGTTTCAGGCTTTAGCTCATATAATCATTTGCTGGGATTTGTAGCGCCTCTGTGCGCCATTGCTTGTTAAAAATTCAGTTAACAAGTGTCACAAAATTCAGTTAACAATTCTCGAAAAATTCAGTAAACAAGTGTCCACATCTTCAATTAACAGCTGCCCAAGAATTCAGATAAGTAAAATTTGGTCAAAATTACGTACGGCTGCGCGCACATGTACTGTTTTGACTGAATCACTTAGATTTTAACACATATCTGATTTGTTCATGCAAAAAAGAATGGCCCTTGTAAACCCGTGCTAAACCCTAGAGACAAATGACACTACAGATGAATGCGAGGGGGGATTTTAACATCACGCAATCTAAAAAGCATCTGCAGACGAAATCAACACGAAACTCAACGTTTCTCGCCGGGAACCAACCGATGAAAACCCTACCAAAAACAGGGGCTGCGGAGGGGGAAAGTCAAGGTCATGCTCACCGTATATAGGGGCTGCCTCGCCGGGAGCTCGCCGGCGGGGCTCCATCGTCGTCGACGCCGCCGATCAACGCCATCGTCCACATCACCGCCGCCTCCACGTTCAAACGATCGAGAGGAGAGAGACAAGAGGAAAGCTCGAGACGAGGGAGCCGAAGAGGCTGGTCATAAACGCAAAATGGAATGGCTACCTCTGTACAGCCGATGCAGGGGCTTATTTGCACAAAAAAATCAAAGGGGGTTTCCGTAAGAAGTCGGGCCACGCGCACCAGCCCATGCCCTCTGGTCACTGCTAGTGGGACCCGTGCCACGCTGGCTGCTTAGTCCAAGCTGGATTATATCTTCACTTTGAAAGTTTGTTAAGAGGATAAGTAAGTACTTAGTAGATCACATGGGGGCTGCAAGATATATGTCGTCTCTATTTGGGGGAAATAACGACGAGTTGGTTCATTTGAACCCTTCCCTACGTAAGAAATCTGACATCATATCAAAAAAGAAAATTTGGGGGGGGGGGGGGCACTGCCCCCAGCCTTGGACCATTTTGTAAAGCATTTTTATGGAGGGATTACATTGGAAACTTTTTTTCATATGCTGAACCATTTTATTGAATCATTCAAAGTATGATACTACTGGTTAATGATGAATCATTCAAAGTATGATACTACTGGTTCATGATAAAATCCCATCTCTTTGTTAAGATTAGGGATTTGGGGATTCTAGCCCGCCCAGGATTTGCTGCAGGATGCATTCACGGGTTCATGGAAAGTCGAACAAGACAGCGACCTGCTGAAGAAGATTACCATCATCGCGACTATCTGTGGCGGTTCAATCTTGATAGTAGAAGTGTGCATCCTCCTACGAAGCCTCTTTGTATTTCTACGCACATGGATCGCGGCACTCCGCCTAGAGCTTCCCATGGCGCTATACTCACTAGGAGGAGTCAAAACTAAGGTGGACAGTGCCTACTCGACTTGTGTGGACTGTGTGGAGGATTTTGTAGCTGGGGAGGAGGTGGCGGTGCTGCCTTCCACCCACCTCTTCCACGAGTAGCCCCAGGACGCAGGTAAAGAAACAGGTCAATGCACATTATGCCATTTGCAAAGCCCCGCTGCATTAATGAAAATTATATCTTCACTTTGAAAGTTTGTTAAGAGGATAAGTAAGTACTTAGTAGATCAAGGGGGGCTGCCAGATATCTGTCGTCCTTATTTGGGGGAAATTACGACAAGTTGGTTCATTTGAACCCTTCCCTAGGTAAGAAATCTCACATCATATCGAAATTGGGGGGGGGGGGGGGCGCTGCCCCCACCCTTGGACCATTTTGTAAAGCATTTTAATGGAGGGATTACATTGTAAACTTATTTTCATATGCTGAACCATTTTATTGAATCATTCAAAGTATGATACTACTGGTTAATGATGAATCATTCAAAGTATGACAGTACTGGTTGATGATAAAATTCTCATCTCATTTTTAAGATTAGGGATTTGGGGATTCTAGTCCGTGCAGGATGCATTCACGGGTTCATGGTAAGCCGAACAAGACAGTGACCTGCTGAAGAAGATTACCATCGTCGCGACTATTTGTGGCGGTTCAATCTTGATAGTGGAAGTGTGCATCCTCCTATGAAGCCTCTTTGTATTTCTAACCACATGGATCGCGGCACTCCTCCTAGAGCTTCCCATGGCGCTATACCCACTAGGAGGAGTGGCAACTGAGGTGGACAGTGCCTACTCGACTTGTGTGGACTATGTGGAGGATTTTGCAGCTGGGAAGGAGGTGGCGGTGCTGCCTTCCACCCACCTCTTCCACGAGTTGCCCCAGGACCCAAGTAAAGAAACAGGTCAATGCACGTTGTGCCATTTGCAAAGCCCCGCTGCATCAATGAAAATTATGTCCTCACTTTGAAAGTTTGTTAAGAGGATAAGTAAGTACTTAGTAGATCAAGGGGGGCTGCCAGATATCTGTCGTCTCTATTTGGGGGAAATTACGACAAGTTGGTTCATTTGAATCCCTAGGTAAGAAATCTGACATCATATCGAATTCATTGTAAACTTATTTTCATATGCTGAACCATTTTATTGAATCATTCAAAGTATGATACTACTGGTTAATGATGAATCATTCAAAGTATGATACTACTGGTTGATGATAAAATTCTCATCTCTTTTTTAAGATTAGGGATTTGGGGATTCTAGCCCGCCCAAGATTTGTTGCAGGATGCATTCGCGGGTTCATGGTAAGCCGAACAAGACAGTGACCTGCTGAAGAGGATACTATCGTCGCGGCTATCTGTGGCGGTTCAATCTTCATAGTGGAAGTGTGCATCCTCCTATGAAGGCTCTTTGTATTTCTGCGCATATGGATCGCGACACTCCTCCTAGAGCTTCCCATGGCGCTCTACCCACTAGGAGGAGTGGCAACTGAGGTGGACAGTGCCTACTCGACTTGTGTGGACTGTGTGGAGGATTTTGCAGCTGGGAAGGAGGTGGCGGTGCTGCCTTCCACCCACCTCTTCCACGAGTTGCCCTAGGACCCAAGTAAAGAAACAGGTCAATGCACGTTGTGCCATTTGCAAAGCCCCGCTGCATCAATGAAAATTATGTCCTCACTTTGAAAGTTTGTTAAGAGGATAAGTAAGTACTTAGTAGATCAAGGGGGGCTGCCAGATATCTGTCGTCTCTATTTGGGGGAAATTACGACAAGTTGGTTCATTTGAATCCCTAGGTAAGAAATCTGACATCATATCGAATTCATTGTAAACTTATTTTCATATGCTGAACCATTTTATTGAATCATTCAAAGTATGATACTACTGGTTAATGATGAATCATTCAAAGTATGATACTACTGGTTGATGATAAAATTCTCATCTCTTTTTTAAGATTAGGGATTTGGGGATTCTAGCCCGCCCAGGATTTGTTGCAGGATGCATTCGCGGGTTCATGGTAAGCCGAACAAGACAGTGACCTGTTGAAGAGGATACTATCGTCGCGGCTATCTGTGGCGGTTCAATCTTCATAGTGGAAGTGTGCATCCTCCTTCGAAGGCTCTTTGTATTTCTGCGCATATGGATCGCGGCACTCCGCCTAAAGCTTCCCATGGCGCTATATACATGATCATTGCCATGAATATCATCATAACTATGCGCTCTTTTATCAATTGTCCAACAGTAATTTGTCTACCTGCGGTATGCTATGTTTCGAGAGAGAAGCCTCTAGTCACCGGGTCTACTTTAATCATATTACTAAAATAAAAAATAATTTGTTGCTATTTATTTACTTTTTTTTTACTTTTTAATTTATCTATCTATCACTATCAGATTTAATCATTCAAAGTAACGAGTTCAAGGGGATTGACAATCCTCTTGCCCGCGTTGGGTGCAAGTATTTGCTTTTGTGTGTGTAGGTACTGCTCACTAGAATTTGCTTGGTTCTCTTATTGGTTCGATAACCTTGGTTCTCACTGAGGGAAATACTGACTGCTACTATATTGCTTCACCCTTTCTCTTCGGGGAAAATCCCAATGCAGCTCACAAGTAGCAGAAAGAAGTTCTGCCGCCGTTGCCGGGGAGACATCATCAAATACCTACATATTCCTTCACATAAATTTTCAATTATTTGCTCTACTTTTTATTTGCCTTTTTTTATTTGCTTCTCTCTTTCATCTCCCTCCGCTTCTCTAAAAATCGAAAAACACACAGTAGAGTCGGGCCAAATATGTTCTCACCTTGTAAGTGGACTTCTCATCTCTCGAAGGAAACAAACTAGCTAGCCTTTGGTTGCCCTACAAAAAAAAAGCCTTTGGTATGGTATGGAAAATTGTCTGCATCCTCATACAAACTGAAAATCAACATACATACTCCTCCATCTGATGATTTGATTACAGAGACAATGTCGCATCCTTAGCAACATCTTTGTAAGAAAAACACAGACTAGATGCAGCTGTCACAAAATTAACATACATGCATGCAGCTGGACTCGTTTATTTGACCAGAAATGCCACTTCATCATGCGTTGGGCTTGAGCTTACGGAAGGCCATGGCTGCGCCGTCCATTGGCCTTGGGTGTGGAAGGTAACTGATCTCCGCAATGGGATTCAACAGCTCCCATCTGAATCAAATGATCACTTATATTGTTAACTATCAAATGCCAAGATAAATTCAGCAAATAAGCTTCTATCTAAGTCCCCGATTTTTTTGCTTCAGTGATTATACCAAGGTTGGACGCAGTGCCCCCTAGATGCAAGGTTGGACGCAGTGCCCCCTAGATGCACACAGCTCCGTTGTCGATGGTACTGATTACATACATAGCATAGGAGTATAATTAGCACTCACTCATATCCAATGGAGAGGTGATGCAACATGATGGTGAGCTGCAGCCTAGCGAGCATGTTGCCGGCACAGATCCTGTAGCCGCCACCGAACACCTGGTACGTCCCTGGCTTCGCCGGCTCCTGCATGAACGCGTCCATTGATTCATCTATTAGTTTCTTCGTTGCCATTAACTGATGAATGATCGATGACAAAACCAGATCTAATTAACGTGCTTACATCCCATCTATCAGGGTTGAAGGTGAGGGGATCCTGGTAGAAGTTGGGGTCGGTGTGCAACGACCTCACCCACACCAACACCGGCCACCCCGTCGGAATCATGTACCCGTTGTACTCCACGTCCCTGTTGGCCACACGGTGTACCATTGGCGCGATATTGGCCATCCGGATCGTCTCCTCCACCACCTTCGCCGTGTACTTCATCTTCGGGAGGTCGTCGTGGGTGATCATCAACGGTAAGCCGGCTTTGCTCTCGCTTAGCGCCACATTCTCCTCTCGGAGCTTCGCGAGGACGGCTGGGGATTTGGCCAGGTGGTAGGTAGCCCACATGATGGCGCTGGCGGTGGGCTCATAGCCGGCGACGACGAGGGAGACAATGTTGTCTACCACCTCCTCGTCGCTCAGCTTCTTCCCCTGCTCGTCCTCCATGTGCATCAGCCCGTTCATCAGATCATCGCACTCCTTGTCCACCTTCTTCCTCGCCTCCAGCTCCTGCCTGAAGACCGCGTTGAGCTTCCGACGGCACTGCACAAGCCATTAATTTAGTACTAGTAGTACACTACTCTAAATAAACTTGTAAACATGGAGCGAGATGAGAACATGTAGTACCTTGCGAGCACCATGAAATGCCGTCCCTGGAAAATCCAAGGGAAATGCCCTGAGGCCAGCAACCAAGTCGCCGAACCACTGGTCGATCTGGCACGTTAATGGTGACGGCTCCATGCTTATGAACATCTTGCAGATGTTAGCGAACGTCACCTGTTCAGTGTAAGAGCATGGTTAATAATACAGTCAACAATCGGCTATAAAGAGTTGCCATGTCATTTAGAGCTAATCTTGTAGCCGGCATGTACAATAGTAAATTTTATATATGTACTACTTTATTAGTAGTTGGCTCAGGCTCGTGCTAACCAAGACCCCGCTTCTCTTCTCTCTTCTCTTCTCTCTCCTCCAACTAAATAAAAATATAATATTCTAATTCTTATAGCCTGCTTATGTCACCTTATTGTACTTGATCTAAGGAGTAAATTAATGTCGACATTGACATATAGAAAAATTCGCATGCATGCTCACGGTGAACTGAACTGCTTTTCTTACTTTCTTGATCTCGGTGGCGGCGACAATGGTCCCCATGTCGGCCCAGGCCACGAGCGCCGCCACGACGCGCGGCTGCACGACGGTGGCGATGGTCCGTAGCGAGCCGGGACGGTTGATGGTGGCGAGGATGAAGCCCCGGAGCCTGGCGTGGCTGGCGCCCTCGACGTTGATGACGGACGTGTGGCCGACGAGCTCCGGCATGGGCCACGGCACGCCGAAGCTGTCGGGGGACTGGAGCACGAACTTGTTGGCCGCCGGCGTGCACATGATGACCGCGGGGGAGCCGAAGAGGTGCGTCCGGTAGATGCCGACCCCGGCCCCGTGCGCGCGCCTCTTGGCGCCGATGAACGCGTCCGGGCGGCGCGCCAGCTTGAAGTGCCAGAGCAGGGAGAGCGTCTCGCCGAGGAAGGGCAGGCCCATGTGGCCCAGCGGGAGGCGCCGCCGGCCGCCGTGCCTGAGGTAGAAGGCCGCGCGGTACCAGGCGTCGGCGGAGTGCCAGGCGGCGAGGCAGAGCAGCGGGGCGGCGCCGATGACGAGGCCCAGCCACCATGCCAAGTCGCCCGCGCCCATGGCTCCCACCGCCATCGCCGTCGAGCAGCTAAGCTAAGCTGGCACTGGATAGATAACTGAAGCTCGATCGATCTGCTTGGTGATGATTGGAGGTGACATATATAGACGTAGGATCGAGCGAGGATTCCGAGCGGCTGATCCGTTACAGTGTGGAGGCACGTGGGAACAAAACTAGTAGGCATTTCCGTGTGGAGACGAGAAATTACGTCGCAATTGCATGATCGACAACAATCTCTCTGGGTTTTGCGTTGGTTGCTTGCATTGCTTACGTCGGCTAGATAGAATTCTTGTATTATTGTATGTATAGGGCTGGACGAAAAGCTCAAAGCTCGCGAACATAATGAACGCTCGATAGTTCGGCTCGTTTCGGCTCGTGCTCGTTAGTTAATGAACCAAGCCAAACAATATTTTTTGCTCATTAATATTAACGAGCTTAACGAGCGAGCAAACGAGTTTCACGAGCTAACTCGTTTAGCTCGCTAATTTTTAAAAGTTTGACATGAGACCCCTAGTTCAAATCATCCACTAACAAAAGAGTTGCTAGTTAGCCCAGCCTAGGGGCCTAGCACCCTAGCCCACTTCGGCACTTCTCCTGGACCTAGGAGCCAGCCGTCAGGAGACCCTAGAGTCCACCAGGAGCCAACCGCCAGGAACCAAACGTCCATGTTTAATTTATGTCATTCTGAACTTTTGATGGGATCATTGGATTCTTCTATGTTGTTTATTATCTTAACGTCCTTGTTTAATTTTTTCTATTGTGAATGTTTTATGAGATCATGGTGTGTTATTTATTACCTTAACGAGCACTCGTGAACACTCGCGAGCATAATGAGCTCATAACGAACCGAGCTGAGCAGAGGTTTTAGCTCGTTAATATTAATGAACTTAATGATAATGAGCTTAACGATAATGAGCTTAATGATAACGAGCCGAGCAGCTCGTTAATCCAGCCCTATGTATGTATATAATCACGTACTTGCATTGGTGCCTATATATCTGTAGTTTGGCTTGATTAGCGTGATTGTCCCGGGCGGTGGATGCCGTGTGTACCCTCGGAGCTAGGTTCCAACGCCGAGCACTCACCAATGAAGCTTAATTAATTATTGTCATACTGCTGCTGCTTTGATGCCCTGCGTACCAGCAACTTACTATGCTCCAAGAGGAGCTCGATCGTGATCGATCCATGCCTAAGAGCATCTACAACCAGAAAATCAGGATTGGCTAATTTCGACCCCAAACGTTTGTGAAAGTGCATGCACTAGTAGAAAAACAACTTTATGTGAGCCCCACCATTAGTCCCGGTTCCAACGGCTACGGGGGCGGGCATCATTAGTCCCGGTTCGTGTTGAACCTCTAATACCGGTTCGTGACACGAACCGGGACTAAAGGGGTGGTGGCAGACTGGTGTCAGGCTAGGAGCCTACGAGCACATTTAGTCCCGGTTCGTGTAACAAACCAGGACTAGAAGTGCACCTTTAGTCCCTGTTTGTATAATCAACCGGGACTAAAGATGCTACTATATAAACCCTTCGTCCAGCCCGACCTCTCTGTTCTTCCCCTTTCCTCTCCTCTCTGTTCTTCCCCTCTTACTCGAGCTCATCCTTCATTTTTTGCAAAAAAATTGTCAAAGATTTGAAAGCACCCCATCCATCCAAAGTGTTCACAAAGGTTAGCAAATTTGTCTTTTCATCTCTCATTACTAGATTAGCTCTTGCAATGCTCTATAAGTATAGTGATTTGTGTGTTTTAGTTTGGGAGTATTTATATGTGGTAGTTTATTTGATTTATATGCAATTTGAGGTCAAATTAAATTCTTAGTTTGCACGTGTAGGTGTGGTTTACTTAGTGCCTTCCCGCCCCCGTCCTAACCATGTGTAGGTGTGGTTTACTTAGTGCCTTCCCGCCCCCGTCCTAACCACCGACGATCGCCCGCACCGTCCCGTCGCCGGCACCACCTTGGTGAGGCTCTTGTTCTTATCCTTTTTATAAAAAGAAAATCATGTTTGTCTGATTTAGATAGTTACTTGTATAATTTTCTTACCCGTACGTTGTTTGTTATACATAGTGGCATGGTTTTGATGTCCGTCCCCGTCGGCCCTCGTCCGGTTTATGATTCGGATGTGGTATATTCTCTTTTATAACTATTTGCTGCATTTCATGTTTATGACAATTATGACCATCAAGTTGACATAGATATTTTTATCTAGATGGTATGTGAACCGGAAATTGCAACCGACCCTCTTGTCGAGAAGTTAAATTTAGTTGAAAAAGAAAATGAGTATTTGAAAGAAAAATTGAAAAGAATTGAAGAAGAGAAGATGAAATTGGAGTTGTATGTTGCCGATGTCATCGATGATCACAAGATCAAGATGGATGCAATGCGCTTGAAGATTAGAAAGATTAAAAAAATATGCTATTGATAATGAGGCTTGGTATCACTATGCTGTTGGACCAATTGTTACCTTAGTTGCGATCTTGATCGCATTTGTTGTTGCATTTAAATGCTTTAGTTAGAGAGTTTGTATGTTGTTTTATGAGAATAAGTGTGTATGAACTTTATGTATGAACTTGTATTAATTTGGTCTTTTCGGTGTTGTGTAATGAAGATGAGACGGCAATGGATGTACGATGACCGATGCTCTCCCCAGTTCATTAATGGCGTGCGTACTTTTCTGGTTGCGGCTGAGGCAAACAAGCGGGTGGATGGTTTTATGTATTGTCCATGTGCTGACTGTAAGAATGATCGAAATTACTCTAACTCAAGAACCATTCACGTCCACCTATTTGAGTCCGGTTTCATGTCCGGCTATAACTGTTAGACTAAGCACGGAGAAAGAGGGTCCTAATGGAAGAGAATGAAGAAGAAGAGGATGACGACAGCTATCCTGGCCATGGGTTCCCTGAATACGATGGTACAACAATGGGGGAAGAAGCTGAGCTGGCAATGCGGGAAGAAGCTGAAGAAGAGGCATCAGATGAGCCCGCTGATGATCTTGGTTGGGCCATTGCCGATGCAAAGAGAAACTGCGCAAGTGAAAAGGAGAAGGTGAAGTTGCAGCGCATGTTAGAGGATCACAATAAGAAATTGTTGTATCCAAATTGTGAAGATGACAAGAAAAAGCTGGGCACCACACTGGAATTGCTGCAATGGAAGGCAGAGAATGGTGTATCTGACAAGGGATTTGAAAAGTTGCTGATAATGTTAAAGAAGATGCTTCCAAAGGACAATGAATTGCCCGACAGTACGTACGAAGCAAAGAAGGCTGTCTACCCTCTAGGATTAGAGGTGCAGAAGATACATGCATGCCCTAATGACTGCATCCTTTACGGCGGTGAGTACGAGGATTTGAATGCATGCCCGTTATGCGGTGCATTGCGCTATAAGATCAGCCGCGATGACCCTGGTGATGTTGAGGGCGAGCGCCCTAGGAAGAAGATTCCTGCCAAGGTGATGTGGTATGGTCCTATAATACCACGGTTGAAACGAAACAAAGAGCATGCCAAGTTGATGCGATGGCACAAAGAAGACCGTAAGAAAGATGAGAAGTTGAGAGTACCCGCTGATGGGTCACAGTAGAGAAAAATCGAGAGAAAGTGGGTTGACTTTGCAGATGACGCAAGGAACGTATGGTTTGGTTTAAGTGCAGATGGCATTAGTCCTTTTGGGGAGCAGAGCAGCAATCATAGCACCTGGCCTGTGACTCTATGTATGTATAACCTTCCTCCTTGGTTGTGCATGAAGCGGAAGTTCATTATGATTCCAGTGCTCATCCAAGGCCCTAAGCAACCCGACAACGACATTGATGTGTACCTAAGGCCATTAGTTGAAGAACTCTTACAGTTGTGGAATAAAAAAGGTGTACATGTGTGGGATGAGCACAAACAGGAGGAATTTGACCTACATGCGTTGCTGTTTGTAACCATCAATAATTGGCCTACTCTCAGTAACCTTTCAGGACAGACAAACAAGGGATACCACGCATGCACGCACTGTTTAGATGATACCGACAGTATATATTTGGATAAATGCAAGAAGAATGTGTACCTGGGACATCGTCGATTTCTTCCGAGCAGGCATCCCTGTCGAAAGAAAGGCAAGCATTTCAAAGGTGAGGCAGATCACTGGAAGAAGGCTCGCCACCATACTGGTGATGATATACTTGATATGGTCAAGGATTTAAAAGTAATCTTTGAAAAGGGTCCTGGCGGACAATCTGTTCCAAATGACGCTGACGGACGCGCACCCATGTGGAAGAAGAAATCTATATTTTGGGACCTACCCTATTGGAAAGACCTCGAGGTCCGCTCTACAATCGACGTGATGCACATGACGAAGAGTCTTTGCGTGAACCTGCTAGGCTTCTTGGGCGTGTATGGGAAGACAAAAGATACACCGGAGGCACGGGAGGACCAGCAACGTATGCACGGAAAAGACGGCATGCATCCAAAGCAGTATCAGGGTCATGCCAACTACGCTCTTTGTCGTGGTAATCTCACGGCAGATGCCAGGGGGTGGCTTATCATGGGTGGAGCCATGAGGGCGTCGTCGGGTTCCGGAAGCGAGAGTGAGCACTAGCTCGGGAGCACATGAGACGTACCCTGGTTCGTGGCTCTCCGGAGAGATAACACCCCTAGTCCTGCTGTGATGACTATGATCAAGAGTATACAGAGTTGCTCCTAGAGCTGTGTTGCTAGAGGAGGAAGAAGGGTAGAGCTCTCCTTCTTCTCCTAGCTATGGTGTGTGTGTGGAATGAAAGCTGAACCTTTTGCATGGGTGAGCCTGGGGGGGTCTTATAGGCCGACCCCCCAGGGGTACAATGGTAATACGGCCGGGTGTAGGACCCGGACGTCAGTGTCTAAGGTCGCCGGGTTCTCCGCCGGCTGCTGGGGCCTGCCTCTGGAGGGCCCCGCTGGCTGCCGAAAATCCGGCCGACAGGTAGGGCCCGCCGTCTGTGGGCTATGCTGATTGCCTTTTGCTGTAGCGTGGTCCTTGCTGATGAGGGCCGCGTCATGCGTCGTATGGCTACAGTCCCACGCCGTGCGGGTAGGTGGCCGCTTGGTCAGCGCGCACTATAGCCACGCCCCTCCGGGATTCGGGGGAGCAGGTGGCACTGTAGCCATGCCCCTCCGAGATTCGAGGGAGCAGGCGGCACTGTAGCCACGCCCCGTATCATCATGGTGGGTGAGTGCAGACTCCGAGGAGGAGGGGCCGGCTGCTAGGAGCCGGCCCGCCCCCAATGCCGCCTTCTATGAGCGCGTCGTCTTCTGGAAGCCGGCCGCGTGGTCCTAGCTAGCCCAGGGAGCCGGCCACGCGGCTAGTCGTCATGAGGGGCTTTGCTAGCCCCGGTGTCTTGAAATGTTATCGGGCGCGGATGAGGCTACCCGGGGTACATCCCCCCGCCAGTAGTCCCCGAAGCTGGTGAGGCGCCACAGCCCGAAGTCGGAGTGCCTCAGCAGTTTCCTCTTCCAGGAGATCCTGTGTCTTCGCTTTGTCCGGCTTGAAGAAGCCGCGTGCCAGGAGCCGGCCGAGGCGAAACAGGCCGAGTGGTGAATTTGAATCGTCGTGGCGGGAGCCGGGGGTATGCCACCGGGTAGCACGCCAGCTGCTCGTTGCTCGCAGGCCACGCGTCGCCAGCAGGCCGGCCCGACCTACTAGCCCACGCGCGCGATGGGACGCCGCCTAAGGCCCGAGCCCGGCACTACTCGGCCTCGGCGCGCGCGCGGATCCACTGCGGCTGAGGCAATCCATTGCCCTTCCGGGGCGCATTGATCGCGTGCCATAATGTGCGAAGATTGCGGGGGCGTGTGGGACGTGGGAGCAGTTAATCCCCCGCCCCCCGAAGAGTCGCCACAACCCCGCCGTCGCCGTATAAATAGAGGGGAGGGGGCGGCCAAACGCACGCGCGCCCCTTCCCACTCTCTCTTTCTCCTCTGCCTCTTTGCCTCCGTGTCACCGCTGCGCCACACGCGACCGGAGCGCCGCCGCGACCTCGTCACCGCCCAGCCTCGCCGAGCCGCCGCCGGACCACCACAAGCTATGGCGCGAGGCGACTGGGACAGATCCAACGTCCACGACGGCCACATTGAGTTCCTCCGCGCGACGTGGAGGATTCCAGTCGAGGCGGTCCTGGGGACGCGCATCCCCGACGCGAGGGAGATCTCGCCAGCGCCGAGGGCCGGTGAGTTCGTAGTTTTCCGAAGTCACTTCCTCAGCGGGTTTGGCCTACCCGCGAGCGGTTTCCTCCACAGCTTCCTCGACTTCTACCGCCTCCAGCCGCATCATCTCACCCCCAACACCGTCGTTCTCCTCTCCGCCTTCATAACCTTCTGCGAAGGCTACCTAGGCATCCTGCCCAACCTCGAGCTGTGGGGCAGGTTCTTCTATTTGAAGCTGGGGACCCGGGGCAAGGGCGAACCGGCCTAGTGCGGATCCTGCGTCGCCGTGCAGCGAAGTGGCTCCGGGACTCGGTTCCCATTCATCGCCTTGCTTGAGTCGGCGAATGTGGCAGAAGTCATACTTCTACGTCTGCAACCTCCATCCGATACGAGACTACATCAACTTGATGGACTTCGCAATCGGCCCGCTGGCCGAGCCGCGTGATAACTGGGGGCAGCAACCGAAGCCGGTGCCAGCCTTCATCATGAACATCCTGGTCTGGCTCCAGGAGATGACGGACGCGGAGGGCCTCAAGCCGGCAGACTTGCTGGCCGCCTTCGTCTACCGCCGGGTTTCCCCTCTCTAGGCCCGGCCGCATCGGATCTGCGACATGAGCGGCCGCCGGGATCCATGCCGATGTCGATCAAGGAGCTGCCGATGATTGAGGTGATCCGCCACATCAACTTCTTCTCCGACAGCAAACTCAGCGAGACTGTCTAGACATTCGGCAAGCTGCCGTACAGTCGCGCCAACCCACCACCGCCGGTCAGTATCTGGTCTCCCTTCTTCACTCACGCCGTGCTTCTTATCCGACCTGAACACCCGGATGCGGGGCAGCGCTATCCTGGCCAGGTGGTAGCCAACGCGCTGGCTCCAGGCCATCAATGGATGCCGAACCGCGAGGAGAGCGATGCGGGCTACCCCGAGCTGGGGACGGCCGCGTTGGAAGACGGAGTCGAGGACGACGCCGCCTGGGGAGGCGGCGCTGGAGGGGGCGGAGCCGCAGGAGGCGGCGCAGGAGGAGATGGCGACGTCCGGTCTTGTCCGGATGACGATGAAGGCGGTGAAGGGCAACGCCGCCCCGAAGACGCCGAGAGGACGGGCGCCGGCTCTTCGACGGTGCGGCCGTCCAGCGGAGCGCCGGCTGACGCACCCGGCACGGCTAAGCGTCGCGCCGAGGGGTTGTTCGGCAACAGGCCGCCCAAGAAGGCCAAGCAGACGGCTGCGACCAAGCGGCAAGAGGCCGCGAAGGCGGCCGCCAACAAGGGGCCAACCCGGAGGGCCCCGAAGGAACGCCCAATGGTGTTTGGGTAAGTGCATTCGTTGCACTGTCTTAATCGTTTTCACTTGCGAGTTACTCATCTTTGTTTGTTTTGCTGTGCAGGGCTGCCATCCCCATGTCTCGGGCTCCATCTGCCTCGCTGATCGGATTAGCAGGCGGCTCTGAGGAGGCCCGACGTGTGGACCCGGCCGCCGCCCTCCGGGAGGCGACGGAGAAGAATGTGCGGGAGGCGCGGGAGGAGGCCGCGGCACGGGCGGAGGCCGATGCCCAGGCTGCCGCATTAGCGCAGGCGGAGGCCCAAGCCACGGCATCGGCGCAGGCGGAGGCGGCGACCAAGGAGCAGGCGAAGGCGGCGACCAAGGAGTAGGCGGAGGCCGATGCCAAGGCCGCGGAGGACCCGGCTGGTGGCGGGATTTCGGAGGCCACCAATCTTGAGTAGCCGGAGCCGCCGATAGTGGAGACCCAGGCACCGACTGGAGCAGCCGGAGACGACCAGGCGGCGTCGGAGCAGGTGGTTGCCGACTCGGCAGCCTCGGAGGCGGAGGCGACCCGGCGCGCGTCGGGTGCCGGCGAGCGGGGTGACGGCCGTCCCGGAGGGCCGGAGACGCCACTGGCCAGCGCCGGGATGGTATGAGCCAGGCCATGACGGCGCGCACCCCCTTGCGCCTGCGCCAGGCGCGAGCATCCTCTGAGCCGAGGCCGGCGGAAGCCGGGGCCGCGAGCTCGCAGGGGGCCGACGCCAGGGCCACGAGTTCCGCCCCACCGGGCTGGACGCCAGCGGCCGGCACGGACGCGCTGAACCTCGCGGTGCAGGACGTCCTGGACAAGTTCGCTGCCCACTGCGCCACCCTTTTGAAGGCGAGGAGCGAGATGGTGGAGATGCAGACGTCCGTCCGGGTACGCCCTTGATTTGCTTCTTTTTATTTCTTTGCAATCTTCAGTGGGGTCGCGCCAGCGCACCCACTGGGTGTAGCCCCCGAGTTCCAAGACGGCTGCTGAGCAGGCGGGTTGGAACTTTAAGGCATGCTTCTGAATGTCGGGATGTCGTTCTTGATGCAGGACTACCACAACCTGCGAGCGGCCGCCTACAACTCTCAGAACCAGATGCTCGCCAATCGGACCGCCGAGTTGCGGAGGAGCCGAGGTACGCAGGCCGGCTTTCAGTGGGGGCATGCAAGCGCACCCACTGGGTGTAGCCCCCGAGATTCGGGCCGACTGCTGAGCAGTCGGGCCGGATCTTCCTGGCAGCTTCTTGTCTTTGTTAATACCGTTGCTGACGATTCTTCTTTGTTTTCGCAGATGTCGCTTCCCAGCTGCAGGGCCGCGTGCAGGAGCTCGAGGGCCAGCTTCAGGCCAAAGAGCTGGAGCGCAGCCAGGCGGCCATGGAGCGCGACCGGCTTGAGAAGGAGCTGGCTGACCAGGCGACCCGGCATGCGGAGGAGGTCCAACGGCTGAAGGACGAGGAGGAGCACCTCAAGGACGAGTTCGAGTCCTAACGCTCGGGCTGGTCCGACATTGAAAAGTACCTGACGGAGGGCTATGAGGTGATCGAGGACCTACTCGAAGGTAAAGCTTCTTTCTTTCTTGATTGGTTGGTTGCCGGCTATTGCGGGAAGCCAGCTTCTTATTCTTTTGTCTTCTTTTAAGCAGAGTACTTCTCGGACCACACCGGCGCCATCAGCCAGGCGATCGAGGCGCAGCGCGAGCGGCGGAGGTAGGTGGGCATGGAGATAGCACCGGACCGGCCCTGGAACTTGGGCGAACAGCTCCGGGCCATTCAGCTGCGCCTTGCGCCGGTGCGCTAGCTGCTCCGCCGGTTTCAGCGTGCCGGGGCGTAGGTCTTGGAAGGGCTCTGGCCGGGCGTGCAGATTCCCCGGACTCCCAGCTAGACTGCCGACTGGCTGGAGGTGGCGTGGGAGCGGCTCGACGCCTGGAAGGGTGCCGCGGCACGGACCGGTGCCAAGGTGGCACTGGAGTTCGTGAAGGTGTGGTATCCGGACATGAGCATGGCATAGCTGGCCACCTTCTGCCAGGAGGCTACGCCGGAGTTGGAGTTGGAGTGCGAAGGGATCGCCATTCGTGCATCGGCCCTCGCCGAGTACACCAACGACGACGTCTTCATCCCGGAGCAGGCAGAAGACGGCACCGAGGTGCCACCATCCTGGTTCGGGCTGAACCCGGATGAAGCGGAGAACCCGACAGAGGAGATTGCCTCCAGCGACGAGGCCACGGAGGAGGGCGAGGACGAGGGAGGCGAAGGCGACGCGCCGGATGGCAGAGCGACCAGCCGAAATCGGCCCGATCCTGCCTCAGCCGGCGAGTAGCAGGAGACCCTGTCGGCCACCGCCGCCGACCAGACCGGAACCAACCAGCCTGAGGCCCCGCCAGCCAGCGCTACAGCAACCGCCGACTCGTCCGAGCAGCTCATAGCACCTCCGGCCTAGGCGGCCCTTATCTGCATTAAGTTTTTTGTCTTGTGCTCAAGAAAAAGTTAGTTATGCGCAGTTCCACGCACTAGGGGTGTACTTTAAACTTTGATGAATGCCGGCCGCGGGCCTTTTGGAATGTAAATGGATTCACTTTCCCCACATGCTTGGGTGCTTTGCCAAGTTCTGACTCGATTTCTCCTTTGCTTTCTTTGGCTTTTTCCTTTGCCGTGTTCCTTTGGCTGCCGCCCTACCAGCCAGACAGCCGCGCTGCGGTCTGTGGCCGGGTCGGGGACTTGGCCGTTAGAATAGGCAAATTACATCGGCCGCTTAAAGCGTACGCTAGTCAAGCAAGAAGCCGGCCTGCCGGCTGCCGAGCAGCCGGACGGGACAGGCGAGAAGCCGGCCTGGCCTGAATCGGTGTTCTTCCATAGTTGTTTTTCATGTGGACAGCGTTTCCGGCCTTTAGCTCTTGCCAGCCGGACAGTCGCACTGCGAGCTGTGGCTGGGGCGAAGGGAGGGCTTTGGCATCGGCACATTACTTGAGCTGACTTCGGATGATGCCGACTTGTGCCAAGTCGGCGAGCCCCCGGGCCGGTTGACTGGACCCAAGCAGGGCGAAAGAGCAAATACTCATACATAGGAGAAATTTATCATAGAGATAAAAAGGTAGCCCCCGAGTGCGCCTCGGGGTACCTGTTGCCTTTACTTAGTACAAAAGATAGCGTGGTACATACACTGCATCAACTGTAAAACGGTCGGAGAAGGTTCGCATTCCATGGGCGCTCCGATTCTTCGCCAGCTGCGTCTTTCTTGTGTGCCCTGGGCTTCTGTGCGTCGATTAGGTAGTAGGAGTCTTTGCCCAGGGCCTTGCTGACGATGAAGGGCCCCTCCCAAGGAGCAGAGAGCTTGTGCTGGCCGGCTGATCGCTGGATCAGTTGGAGCACGAGGTCGCCCTCGCGGAAAGCAAGCGGCTTGATCTTCTTGCTGTGGTAGTGGCGCAGACTCTGCTGGTAGATGGCGGACCGGCTGAGTGCTAGCAGCCGGGCCTCTTTGAGCAGATCGACGCCGTCTTCGCGTGCCTCCTTTGCTTCCGCCTCCGTGTATCGGGTGATGCGAGGCGAGTCGAACTCGATATCCGTTGGGATGATGGCCTCAGCCCCATACACGAGGAAGAAAGGTGTGAAGCCTGTTGATCGGTTTGGCGTGGTCCGGAGACTCCAAAGGACGGCCGGCAGCTCCTCGATCCAGCAGCCAGCCGAGCGCTCCAGTGGCTCGACTAGCCATGGCTTGATGCTGGATAGAATGAGGCGGTTTGCCCGCTCCACCTAGCCGTTTGACTGCGGGTGAGCAACCGACGCGAGGTCCAGTCGAATGCCCTGCTTCGCGCAGAAACAAGCCAAGGCGCCTTTGGCGAAGTTCGTGCCGTTGTCGGCGATGATGCTGTGCGGGATACCGTATCGAACGGTTATATCTGTGATGAATGTGACGGCTGTGGGGCCGTCCAACTTCTTGATCGACCTCACATCGATCCACTTCGTGAACTTGTCCATGGCAACTAGCAGATGGGTCATGCCACCGCGTGCTGTCTTGAATGGGCCCACCATGTCCAGTCCCCATACGGCAAACGGCCAGGTGATGGGAATGGTCTTGAGGGCTAAGGCCGGCTGGTGCTGCTTGGCACTGAAACGCTGGCATCCTTTGCACTTCCGGACCAGCTCCTTGGCGTCATCCAGAGCAGTCGGCCAGAAGAAACCATGGCGAAAAGCTTTGGCAATGAGAGCTCTGGAAGCGGCATGGTGGCCACATTCACCCTGATGGATGTCCTTGAGGATGGAAGGCCCTTCTCCGGCTCGACGCAGCGCTGGAAGACACCGGTCGCGCTGCGCTTGACGAGCTCTCTGTTGATGATGTTGTATGCAGCCGCCCAGGGTTGCACCTGCCGGGTCGACACCTCGTCGGCTGGGAGCTCGCCGCTCACCAAAAAGTTGAGGATGGGCTGCAGCCGGCGTTAGGGTGGCCGGGTTGGGAGGCGGTGGGCTGGAGCCGGCCGCTCCTTGTTACGTCATGGAAGTCCCCAGGCCAGCTACAGCAGTCCCCGGGCCGGGTGCTGGAGTCCCCGGGCCGGTTTTAGGTGCTGCAGCCCCCGGGCTGCCTGCATAAGTCCCCGGGCCGCCTGCTGAAGTCCCCGAGCCGGATACGACTGCTCCAGGGTCAGCCGGCATGAAGATGGATTCTGGTTCCGGCGAAGGTTGGATAGACGGCTTGCGCAAGCACTCAAGGGAGACACCGGCTGGAATGGCCTGCCGGGTAGAGCCAATCCGTGCCAGGGTGTCGGCTGCTTCGTTGTCGGCCCGTGGCACATGGATGAACTCGCACCCATCGAAGTACCCGCTGATTTGCTGGATGAGGAAGCGGTAGCTGGCCATGTTGGCGTCCTTGGCGTCCCAGTCACTAGAGGATTGTTGGACCACAAGATCCGAGTCACCGTAGCACAGGATGCGGCGGATGCCGATCTCTTTGGCCAGCCAGAGCCCATGGACGAGTGCCTCATACTCGGCTATGTTGTTGGAGGCGGCGAAGTGGATCTGCAGCGTGTATTTCAGCTTGTCGCCTTTGGGAGAGGTGAGGACGATTCCGGCTCACAAACCGGTGCGCATCTTGGAGCCGTCGAAGTGCATCCGCCAATGCGTGGAAACCGGCGTCGGCGGCAGGTACTGGGTCTCGGCCCAGTCGACAAGGAAGTCGGCCAGCGCTTGGGACTTGATGGCAGTACGGGGCTGGTAGAGGATGGTGTGGGGGCCAGCTCGATCGCCCACTTGGCCACCCGACCTGAGGCATCTTGGTTGCCAATGATCTCAGCAAGAGGGGCGATGCAGACGACCATGGAGTGCTCCTGGAAGTACTGCTTCAGCTTCTTGGTGGCAAGGTACACACCGTAGCACATCTTCAGGTAGTGGGGGTAATTCTGTTTGGAGGCGGACAGCACTCGCTCAAGTAATAGACCGGCCTCTGGACTGGTTGCGCCCTGCCGGCTTCTGGGCGCTCGACAACAATCACCGTGCTGATGACCCGGTTGGTGGCGGCAATGTAGAGGAGCATTGGTTCTTTGGCAGTCGGGGCGGTCAGAATAGGCGGCGTGGACAACATCCACTTGAGCTGGAGGAATGCCTCGTCCGCCTGGTCAGTCCACTCGAAGCACTTGGTCTTCTTCATCAGTTGGTACAGAGGGAGGGCCTTCTCGCCCAGCCGGCTGATGAACCGGCTGAGAGACGCCAGGCACCCGGTGAACTTCTGGAAGTCCTGCAGCTTGGTCGGTTTCTTCATCCGCTCAATGGCCTTGATCTTCACGAGGTTGCACTCTATCCCGCACTCAGAAACAAGGAAACCAAGGAGCTGGCCTGCTGGCACTCCGAAAACACATTTCTCCAGGTTGAGCTTGATTTGGAAACGGCGCAGGTTGGTGAAGGTCTCCTTGAGATCCTCCAAAAGGGTGCCGCGCTTCTCCGTCTTCACCACTATGTCGTCCACGTAGACATGGGCATTCCTACCGAGTTGTAGCTGGAGGCACTTCTGCATGCAGCGTTGGAAGGTGGCGCCGGCATTCCTCAAGCCGAACGTCATGGTGATGTAGCAGAACGCGCGAAAGGGGTGATGAAGGTGGTCTTCAGTTGATCGGCCGGGTCCAGCTTGATCTGGTGGTAGCCGGAGTAGGCGTCCAAAAAGGACAGCAGCTCGCAACCGGCCGTGGAGTCGATCACTTGATCAATCCGGGTCAAGGCAAACGGATTCTTGGGGCAGGACTTGTTCAGGCTCGTGTAGTGTTTTTCTTCAAGACGAGGACTGGGTTGGCAAGCCAGTCCGGGTAGAACACTTCCATGATGAAGCCGGCTGCCAGAAGCCGGGAGATTTCTTCACCAATGATCCTTCTCTTCTCTTCTGATAGGCGGCGGAGGGGTTGCTTGACCGGCTTAGCATCCGGCCGTACATGCAAATTGTGCTTGGCAAACTCCCTCGGAACACCCGGCATGTCCTTGGGGGACCATGCAAAGATATCCCGATTCTCACGGAGGAAGTCGACAAACTCGCTTTCCTATTTGCTGTCGAGGTTGGACCCCACGACAGCGTACTGCTCCGGGTGCACCAGGTCCAAGATGATCTTCTTGGTTTCCTTAGCTGGCTAGAAGGAGCCCTCGCCTTTAGTTACCTTGGGGTCAGACGGCACGACCGGCTGCTCGCGGGCCATGGCCACAGCCCGGTCAAGGAGGCGCTTCTCTTCGGCGATGACGAGGGACTCGGCCAACCGGGAGCCGGCTGCGGCACACACAAGCGACTTCTTGTTGTCACCGGCAATGGTGATGATGCCCTTGGGTCCCGGCATCTTCATCTTCAGGTACGCATAGTGCGGAACCGCCATGAATTTGGCCATCGCTGGCCGGCCCAAGAGTGCGTGGTAGGGGCTGTCCAAGTCGACCACCTCGAACCAGATAGGCTCGCGGTGGAAGTGGGTCTTGTCGCCGAACAAAACGTCGATCTTGATCTTGCCGATTGGAGAGCAGGAAAGCCCAGGGACGATGCCATAGAACACGGTCCGGCTGGGCTGGAGTTGCTTCTCCTTGATGCCCAACTTTTCCATGGTGTCGCGGTAGAAGATGTTGATGTTGCTGCCGCCGTTTATCAGGACTCGGGAGAAGCGGCACGTCCGCCTCTCGGTTGAGAAGGTGGAGTCCAGCACCATGGCATAAGCACCCGGCGAAGGCATCATAGCCGGATGGTCATCTCGACTCCAGGTGATGGGCCTCTCGGACCAGTGCATGGATTGGGGGACCTCAGGGATAACAGCATTCACCTCATGATGCTGCTGACGCCGACTGCGCTTGTCGTCGGCTTCACTTGTGAAGATGACGTAAGTGGCGTTCTCGTTGGGGAATTCATCTTGGAGCATGCCGACAGGGCGGGCCGGCTGCTGAGGAGCCGGAGCCACCGGGCTGGCTGGAGGAGGCGGCAAGCCCTCACCCTTAGTGATTCGGGTGAGCCAGCTGCACTGCCGGGTTGTGTGGTTGGACGGCTTCGCGCCGTTGTGGAACTTGCAAGGAGCATCGAGGGCATACTCGAAGGAGAAGGCCGACTGCCAGGCACCCTTGCCACCCCGCGGACTCTTGGGGCCGGGTTGGCCTGCCGGCTGTTGGTCCTCGACGGTTGCCACCTGCCGGCTGTTGGAAGCCGGCTGCTGGGCCTTGCGCTTGTTGTCGTTCGGTTGCTGACGCCGGTTGGAGTCACCAGCCGGCGCTGGAGAGGCTGGCGGGATCACCTTCCCGGACGCGTCGATCTGGATCTCCAACTTCATGGAAGAGTCGGCTGTGGCGTACTTGTCCGCCACAACCAGGAGCTTGTCCAAGGAAGCCGGCTCGTCAACAGAAGCTTGTGTTTGAGCAGGGTGCCCTCTCTACACCCGGAGGTGAAGTACTCGATGGCCTGCACCTGGTGCACCCCCTCGCAGGAGTTGCGCAACTCGGCCCAGCGCGTCAGGTAGTCACGAGTGGACTCGTTCGGGCCCTGAACGCACATGGAGAGCTGGCGAGGCTTCGGGGGCCGCTTGTAGGTGCTGTTGAAGTTGCGCATGAAGACTTCGCTGAAGTCCAGCCAACTGTTGATGCTGTTGGCCTTGAGGCTGTTCAGCCATGTCCGGGCCGTGCCTAGCAACTTGAGCGGAACATACCTCACGGCAACGCGCTTGTTGCCATTCGCTATGCTGACTGCTGTGGCATAGTCGGTCAACCAATCTTCCGGCTTCACGGCGTCGTTGTACTTGGGAGAGTTGCGAGGAAGCGAGAACCCTTTGGGGAAGGGCTCGTCGCAAATGCGGGGGCCGAAGCAGGCCGGGCCGACTATATCCTCATCCTCCATTGCCAGGGACCGAGCCAGCCGCTTGATCCGGTGATGAGCGTCATTCTCGCAGACTGCTGCACGGGGGCCTAGCTGGCCCCCAAAGTCGGGTGGTCAACCGGTGCCGGAGAAGCCAGCCTGTCCCTGCGGGGGAGAGGCGGACGTTCATCCTGCTCGCGCCGGCCCTCCATCCTCGGAGGAATTTGCCGGTTGTCCACAACCGTCTCTTGAGAGCGCCGGCTGCGGCCAGCTGCCGGCTCCAGGTTCCGCCGGCCGCGGCCGCCGCCACTAGGGGACCGGGAGGTCGCTCCATTTTCGCGGCGGGGTGGAGGGTTTCCTTCCGGGAGGTCGGCCCGCTGGCCGGCCCCCACCACACGGTTGCACGCGTCTTGCTGCGCATTCGCAGCGTTGAGGAGCTCCTGGAGGCGGTCCAGCTGGCTGCGCCGCTCGTCAACCTCCAGGGTCTCGAGTTCTACTGCCGCCGACTGCGCGGCGCGCAGGTTCTGCACTGGGGTGTCATTGATCGGACGTCTGACTCTCAGCATATTAGCGATGGCCGTGCCACATTGCCGGACAGCGCCGGCTCGGCTGGGCTCGCCTGCAGCCAGCGTGCCGCCCGCTATGCGGTCAATGTCGCGCTGGGTAGCCTCAGCGCAGCGCTTCATGGCCGCCATCTTGGTGGCGCTGTCGAGGAGCTTGACGCGGATTTCTTCTAGCGCCGCCGGGTCGGTGTTGGCGCCGATGGGTCGGCGTCGGCGCCGATGGGAGCAGCCAGGTCCCACATTGCTGCTCGCAATGGGTCCCCGGCGGCCCCGCCATTGACCATCACCTCCACGAAGACGCCAGCGTCGACCGCGCCGGCAGAGGCGTCGCTAGCGACAGGAGGGAGCGGGTCGTCGATGATCACCACATCGCCGGGGTACTCATCGGAGGCGACTGTGTCGGAGAGGCTGAGCTTCCCGAAGGGGTCGATGAGGCAGCTCACGGGGCAAATGGCCCCCGCATTAGGTGATGCGCCGGTGCAAGTGCAAACGAATGCATCGGGCTGGTTGATCAGGCCAGACGCGACGCGCTCGTCGGAGGGAAGGGTGGTTCCCGTCCGGAACACAACTCCGGCTGACGCCGCGGATGGCCCCACGGTGGGCGCCAGCTGTCATGGTAATCTCACGGCAGATGCCAGGGGGTGGCTTATCATGGGTGGAGCCTTGAGGACGTCGTCGGGTTCAGGAAGCGAGAGTGAGCACGAGCTCGGGAGCACATGAGATGTACCCAGGTTCGGGGCTCTCCTGAGAGATAACACCCCTAGTCCTGTTGTGCTGACTATGATCAACAGTATACAGGGTTGCTCCTAGAGCTGTGTTGCTAGAGGAGGAAGAAGGGTAGAGCTCTCCTTCTTCTCCTAGCTATGGTGTGTGTGTGGAATGAAAGCTGAACCCTTTGCATGGGTGAGCCTGGGGGGTCTTATAGGCCGACCCCCCGAGGTACAATGGTAATACGGCCGGGTGTAGGACCCGGGCGTCAGTGTCTAAGGTCGCCGGGTTCTTCGCCTGCTGCTGGGGCCCGCCTCTGGTGGGTCCTGCCGGCTGCCGAGAATCCGGTCGATAGGTAGGGCCCGCCGCCTGTGGGCCATGCTGATTGCCTTTTGCTGTAGCGTGGTCCTTGCTGACGAGGGCAGCGTCATGCGTCGTATGGCAACAGTCCCGCGCTGTGCGGGTAGGTGGCCGCTTGGTCAGCGCACACTGTAGCCACACCCCTCCGGGATTCGGGGGAGCAGGTGGCACTGTAGCCACGCCCCTCCGGGATTAGGGGGAGCAGGCGGCACTGTAGCCACGCCCCGTCTCGTCATGGTGGGTGAGTGCAGACTCCGAGGAGGAGGGGCCGGCTGCTGGGAGCCAGCCCGCCCCCAATGTCGCCTTCTAAGAGCGCGCCGTCTTCTGGAAGCCGGACGCGTGGTCCTAGCCGGCCCAGGGAGCCGGCCACACGGCTAGTCGTCATGAGGGGCTTTGCTAGCCCCGATGTCTTGAAATGTTATCGGGCGCGGATGAGGCTACCCGGGGTACATCCCCCCGACACTCTTACCAAAGAAGAGAAGGAAATCTTCTTCGAATGCCTGCTCAGTATGAAGGTCCCGTCTGGCTTCTCGTCGAATATTAAGGGAATAATAAATATGGCAGAGAAAATTTTCCAGAACCTAAAGTCTCATGACTGCCACGTGATTATTACGCAACTGCTTCCGATTGCATTGAGGGGGCTTCTACCGGAAAACGTTCGATTAGCCACTGTGAAGCTATGTGCATTCCTCAATGAAATCTCTCAGAAGGTAATCGATCCAGAAATCATACCAAGGTTAGAGAATGATTTGGTGCAATGTCTTGTCAGTTTCGAGTTGGTGTTCCCACCATCCTTCTTCAATATAGTGACGCACATCCTAGTTCACCTAGTCGAAGAGATTGCCATTCTGGGTCCTGTATTTCTACACAATATGTTCCCCTTTGAGAGGTTCATGGGAGTCTTAAAGAAATATGTTCATAACCGTGCTAGGCCAGAAGGAAGCATCTCCTAGGGCCATGAAACAGAGGAGATCATTGAGTTTTGTGTTGACTTTATTCCTGACCTTAAGCCGATTGGTGTTCCTGAATCGCGGCATGAGGGCAGACTGGGTGGAAAAGGCATGCTAGGAAGGGACCAAGTAATATGTATGGACGGGCATTCTTGGGCGCAAGCACACTACACAGTTCTACAAAATTCCGCCCTGGTGGCTTCGTATATAGAGGAACACAAGAATATTCTACGCTCCAAACACCCGGAGCAGTCTGATGACTGGATTACACGTGAACAAACGGGGACTTTTGCCGGTTGGTTGCAGACACGTCTCATGCATGACGACACTGTTGCAGATGAGCTGTACTTGCTGTCCAAGTTACCATCTTTGAATATATTGACTTTCAAAGGGTACGAGATAAATGGGAATACATTTTACATGATCGCCCAAGATAAAAAGAGCACCAACCAAAACAGTGGTGTCTGCTTTGATGCAGCAAACACCAATAGGCCAAAGGACACATATTATGGTTACATAGAGCACATATGAGAACTTGACTATGGACGTGGTTTGAAGGTCGCTTTGTTTCGGTGCAAATGGGTCAATCTGACAAGAGGCGGGATAAAGGAAGACTCGCAGTACGGAATGACAATAGTGGATCTCAACAATCTTGGGTACGCAGACGAACCATTCGTCCTAGCCAATGATGTGGCACAGGTTTTCTATGTGAAGGACATGTCTACCAAGCCGAGAAAAAGAAAAGATAAGGAAGCGAATACATCATACGATGAGCCAAAGCGCCACATAGTTCTTTCAGGGAAAAGAAACATCGTGGGAGTGGAGGACAAGACAGACATGTCAGATGATTATGAAAAGTTTCATGAAATTGCTCCCTTCATAGTGAATATTGACCCGAGCATCCAGTTAAATGATGAAGATTGTCCATGGTTACGGCGCAAAGGGACACACGCCAAGAAAAAGTTTTATACCCAAAGATTCCACTCTAGGATGTGAGTTTCCGGACTTATATATCTGGAAAGTCCCACTTCGGACTTATATATCTGGAAAGTCCCACTTCGGAAAAACCGGAGGGAATCTTTGTAATAGTTAGGGTACTTATGTGTTTTGGCATTTGAAACGCGAAGAAATATTATGTCTTTCGAAGTACTTCGTGTACAAACTGGACAATCTCTTTCGAAGTATCAGGGTTTCGGACGAAAACTCATTTGTTACAATGGCATTTCACCTTTTGAACTTATCTCAACTCCAGACTTTTTGTGCGTTCAGTATGCACCATTTAAAGCCACGTCATCAATTTTCAACCCTTTCTGACTTCATTTGCTATTTTTCATGCATTTACTGATTTTTTTGAGCTAAATGACCCTGAAATTGAAAAGCTCTACAAATGAACTCTGAAAAGGTTGAAAGTTGGCATGGTATCATCATTTCACCCACATAGCATGTGCTAAAAAGTTGAGAGGGTTACGGCAAAAACTGGATGCACCTCCTGTACAAAATGGACAATCTCTTTCGAAGTATCAGGGTTTCAGAAGAAAACTCATCTGTTACAAAGGCATTTCATTTTTTTAAACTTATTTCAACTCCAGACTTTTTGTGCATTTAGTATGCACCATTCAAAGCCACGTCATCAATTTTCAACCCTTTCTGACTTCATTTGCTATTTTTCATGCATTGACTGATTTTTTTGAGCTAAATGATCCTGAAATTGAAAAGCACTACAAATGAACTCTGAAAAGGTTGAAAGCAGGCATGGTATCATCATTTCACCCACATAGCATGTGCTAAAAAGTTGAGGGGGTTATGACAAAAACTGGATGCACTTCGTGTACAAAATGGACAAACTTTTTCGAAGTATCAGGGTTTCGGACGAAAACTCATCTGTTACAAAGGCATTTCATTTTTTTAAACTTATCTCAACTCTAGACTTTTTATGCGTTCAGTATGCACCATTCAAAGCCACGTCATCAATTTTCAACCCTTTCTGACTTAATTTGCTATTTTTCATGCATTGACGGATTTTTTTGAGCTAAATGACCCTGAAATTGAAAAGCACTACAAATGAACTCTAAAAAGGTTGAAAGCTGGCATGGTATCATCATTTCATCCACATAGCATGTGCTAAAAATTTGAGAGGGTTACGGCAAAAACTGGATGCACTTCGTGTACAAACTAGACAATCTCTTCCGAAGTATCAGGGTTTCGGACGAAAACTCATCTGTTACAAAGGCATATCATTTTTTTAAACTTATCTCAAATCCAGACTTTTTGTGCATTCAGTATGCACCATTCAAAGCCACGCCATAAATTTTCAACCCTTTCTGACTTCATTTGCTATTTTTCATGCATTTACTAATTTTTTTGAGCTAAATGACCCTGAAATTGAAAAGCACTACAAATTAACTTTAAAAAGGTTGAAAGTTGGCATGGTATCATCATTTCACCCACATAGCATGTGCTAAAAAGTTGAGAGGGTTACGGCAAAAACTGGATGCACTTCTTGTACAAAATGGACAATCTTTTTCGAAGTATCAGGGTTTCGGACGAAAACTCATCTGTTACAAAGGCATTTCATTTTTTAAACTTATCTCAACTCCAGACTTTTTGTGCGTTCAATATGCACCATTCAAAGCCACGTAATCAATTTTCAACCCTTTCTGACTTCATTTGCTATTTTTCATGCATTGACTGATTTTTTTGAGCTAAATGACCCTGAAATTGAAAAGCACTACAAATGAACTCTGAAAAGGTTGAAAGTTGGCATGGTATCATCATTTCACCCACATAGCATGTGCTAAAAAGTTGAGAGGGTTACGGCAAAAATTGGATGCACTTCGTGCACAAACTGGACAATCTCTTTCGAAGTATCCGGGTTTCGGACGAAAAACTCATCTATTACAAAGGCATTTCATTTTTTTAAACTTATCTCAACTCCGGACTTTTTGTGCGTTTAGTATGCACCATTCAAAGCCACGTCATCAATTTTCAACCCTTTTTGACTTCATTTACTATTTTTCATGCATTTACTGATTTTTTGAGCTAAATGACCCTGAAATTGAAAAGCACTATAAATGAACTCTGAAAAGGTTGAAAGTTGGCATGGTATCATCATTTCACCCACATAGCATGTGCTAAAAAGTTGAGAGGGTTACGGCAAAAATTGGATGCACTTCGTGTACAAAATAGACAATCTTTTTCGAAGTATCAGGGTTTCGGACGAAAACTCATCTGTTACAAAGGCATTTCATTTTTTCAAGATAACCTAAGAATTACCAAATTGAATATAATGATAAAACACACTAATATTAAACAACAGAAAAAATAATCACTGAAAAATCTATTTTTAAAGTAAAGTTATTCACAAACTAGTGGTTCACACAAATTTCAAATAATTCCAATTTAAACTATTCAAATTTGAAAACTACTGGCACTAACAGAAAGTTTATAAACTTTTTTATCTAAAGCAAAAAAGATTCACTCAGAAACTCTAAATAAAGCAAAAAACAACTCAGAAACAAAAGAAAAGAAATAAAGGAGAAAACAAAAAAACTAAAAAATAAATTAAAAAAAAGCCCGCCTATTGGACCGCCACGGCCTGCATACGAATAGAAACCCAACCTCTAGTTGGGCTAGGATGCTGGTCCGCAAGGCCAGTAGGCCTCACAGGGCAGCACAGGTTCGGTAGGCCCAGAAGGCCTGCATTAGAGAGGAGCTTGATGGAGAGGCTGCGGCGAGGCTTATAAACTGGTGCTGGCGCCTCTCGCTGAGCGAGGTGGGACTAAACTTGCCCTGCACCGTGCCTGCGCGAGCACCAGGCCTTTAGTCGCGGTTGGTGGCTCCAACCGCGACTAAAGGGTACCGTTAGTCTCGGTTGGAGCCACCAACCACGACTAAAGGCCTGGCTTCCCACCGCTTGGCCTGGTGAAAATTCACCTTTAGTCGCGGTTGGTGGCTCCAACCGGGACTAAACGTCTCTGCATATATACAACACTTGAAAATTTTCAGAGTCCTCTGCTTCGTCTCGACGCCGACCACTATGAGGACGCCGCCGGGCTGCCGCCGTCGCCTGCCCTGAAGCCGTCTCGCCTCCCCCCGACGCCGGAGCTCGTCGCCGCCCCTGACGTCGGCCGCCCGCACCTCCTCCCGATCCCCGACGCTGCCCGCGCCCTCCTTCCTGAGCCCCGATGCCGCCCCGCACCTCCCCGAGCATCGCGCGCCGCGCCATCTGACCTCCTCGCCGGCCCTCATCTTCGAGCCCTTGCTGCCCCCACTCCTCGCCGATGCCCAGCCCGCCCCGATTCCCTCCTCCCTCCTCGCCGTGAGCCCCTCTTTTTTTTCCTTTTTTTTCATTTTTTGGAAATGTTTTAGATGAAATGTTAGATATGTTCATATATAGAAATGGTGATAGAATAGATATGTTAGATGAATGTTTTTTATTTTTTTATACTTTTAGTTATAGAAATGTTAGATATAGAAATGTTAGATGAATGTTTTTTAGTTTTTTATACTTTTAATGTTTTATCATAGTATATATAGAACACACACACATGCATATTTTAATGTTGTATTAATTTGCAAAAGTTTGTTATGTATTTGCAAAATCAAGAGAAAAAGAATTACAAAAATCACAATCAAGCATTTAAAAAATGTTAAATTTGCATAGAATTTGTTCTCGACGTCAAAGATGCCCAGCCCGCATCCTCGTCGTTGACTCGTTCGCGACGACGTCCTGCTTCAGAGGCGCCATGTCCGGGACTGGGCTCCGCAGGGCTGGCACTGGGAGGTGCTACCTTCAGGGGCGCGCATCTTGGTGAGGAACCCGGGTCCCGTCGTCGACCCAGAGCTTCTTTGGTGGCGGGCGCATGGGCCACATTCGGTGCGGAGGCTGGCGTCCCCCGCGGAGGTGGTACGTCACTGTGTCAGGGAGGAGGACGAGCACGTCCGTTGCTACATGGTTGCGTTGGACGTCAGTTTCTCCAATAACTGGCAGGTTCTTCAGGGATCTCACCCGAGCTATGATCCTGTGATCGTTCCTTCTCTTTGGGTGTCCACCGCGAGTGATGTTAATTAGCTAGTGGTGTTATATATATGATAATATTCGAGATGTATTAGTGATAATACTCGAGATGTATTCGAGATTATATTCGATAATATCCGAGACGATGTATTCGAGATTATATTCGATAATATTCGAGACGATGTATTCGAGATTATATTCGATGATGCATAATAATTATCTGGATTATTCGAGATGTATATATTAGTGATATTATTCGAGATGCATATTATCTACTATGATTCAGTTTTTCCTTATTGATTGCGTGCATTCTTATTTGAATACTAAATTGTTTTATCTTTCTTCTGGATTAGTTAAATAAAAGCTATGGACAATACCGGCAGAGAAGAAGAAGAGACTCTGTTCGACATCATATGCTCCCCGAGCCCAGATGAGAATGAACTTGAAGATGACGGCTCGCAATATCTGAACAATTCCAGTGAGGGTATGATATTTGATGTAGACGAACGAATAGATGAAGGCCACAACAATGGTGATGAAGGAAATGTTCTTTAAATAACAAAGACCGGCGAGGTATATTTATTATATAAGCCAACCGGTGATCATTACATGTATTAATTGATTTGTATATATATATATATATATATATATATATATATATATAGAGTAGCACTATTATGATCATGGTATTAGAATAGTTATTTGGATCACAGCCAGCCCTATAAGGGCCCAACAGCTCCCTCCCAAACTTCCAAACCCCACGGCCCGACTAGGGGCCGTGATTTGCGTCCACCCCACATCGGGATCCCGACCCCACCTCCCCTCCCCTCTCGTCCTCTCGAGCACCGGCCGACCATCGCCTCTGCCGCGACTCGCCGTCGATGACCGGATCTAGATCCTCCCCTCCCATCTACCACCATCACCGACCGGATCCAGCTCCGCCCCCTCCATCGCCACCTCCTATCCGACTGCCGGCGCGGGCGAGCGAGCGACGGCGGACACCGGCGCGAGGGAGCCCGCGTCGCCTGGAGGCGGTGAAGCTGCCGGACTTTCTCCGACGAACCGCCATGGACTTTCAGAAGCCTCCTCCATCCATCCTCACCTCCCAATGGCTTAGCAGAGCAATTGAAGGCCAAGGCGCAAGGTATGGCGAACGGCGCGGCCAAGGGAGCATCTTAGTGGCGGAGGCCGCATCGACGGCGCCTTCAAATGTAGCAACGAACGCGGCACCACAGGTACATGAACTTCCTTCCTCTTCTTGCCTCCTCCTTCAATCTTGCCTTACCTGATCTTCTTGCTTCATGCAGATGAACTTCGCACCCTCTGCAAGACATGGAATGCCATGGGATTCCTCTTCCAACTCTCCGATGAATTACTCTCAAGGTGGCCTATCTACTGCTGGAAAAAGGCTGGCCGAACTTCTATCCAAGGTATGGTTGAACTTCCTATTATCTGTTATTTTCTTTCAGCCATGTGAAGTTCTGGTAGTGTGTGAGAATCAGTCCAGGTTGCAAAAATTAAAAAAATCTGCCTGCATTCATATGTAAAAAACCATGTGAAGTTCAACTAGTAAGTGGGCTAGAGTTCAGGTTGGTATGTATCTGGTTGTGTGCAGAAAAAAAGGAAAAAAAACAAACATGTGATCACATGAAGGTCAGGTTGGTATGCATTAGTAAGTTCTACCATGAAAGCACATGAAGGTTAGGTTTTTAACTGTAGACAATATCTCCCCTTTGCAAACCAGAAGTTTAGTCTGTGGACAGTGCTCAGTTCATGTATAGAAAAAATCAAATAGTGTAGAATTCAGAATGTGAGGTTCATTCTGTGAAGAGTGCTTAGTTCAGGTACACAAGTATAGGCAGATGCTCAGCTTAGTTCAGAGTGTGATACCTGTCCTAGGAAAAATATGTACATGAACAACACTTTTTATGAGAAGTTCAGGCTGTGAATAATGCTCAGTTCAGCTACACCAGTATAGGCAGATGTGACTTGTGTGCTAACACATTATTTTTTTATGCCAGCAGGATGAGAGACGCAGAAAGAAGGTTAGAACTTCCCAGCAGCAAGTACACAACCCTAAGCATGTACGCGTTGTGCCGCCCCCTCAATGGGTCACACCTCAAACGCACCAACAACATTCCCAATCTGCTCCACACCAAAATTGGGTGAAACCCGAAACACGTGCAGACTTCCAACATGCTGGGTCATAGCCCGATCCACACCACTTTGCGCCTCCACCTAATTGGGTGACGCCAAAAATCCCCCGCGGATTCTTTGTATCCACCAGCAGACTTCCAAGCACACCGATGGAGGAGGGTGTTAGCTCAAGTCCTGCATGTAACTCTGGAGGTTATCCTGCGTGTAACTCTGGAGGTTATCCTAGTGTGGCTCATCAATGTGAAAGGGCAGCAAGTAAACTGGATGCCAGGACAAATCCAACAGGAACACACACACGGAGGAGAGTGCTTTGCACACTACCGCTGTTGGATGCTGCTGCTGCTGCAACTCAGGATCGTACGGGACATGAGGTAGATGGATTGCTTCACAGAACAAAAGAGCAAACTAAAACCAGGATCGCCATACCTCCACAACCACCACAAGCAAAAAGGACGCAAACAAGAGAGAGGCCATCTTCAGCCCTCCTTCCTTCTCGTGATCCACTCGTGCACCCTGCTATGATAACTCCACCGTGCCCCATCCCAGAGGGCCAGCAGCAGACTCCGGTGGAGTTGCGATCATACACGCACGTAAGTGAACAAAATTTAAGTATTTATATATGAATCTAGTATGATTTGCAATTTTTCTGCTCCCTCCAGGATAACAAATTTATAAACTGCATTTTAACATAGCGTTTGGATTTTTTCTTTTTCTGTAGATGCCGGATCTCCCGTATTATCTAATACCAAGACTAAAGATGCCATTCAAGAATGTAGAGAAAGCCAGGGAATTTTACAATAGATACGTCAAACACGCTGGTTTTGGAATCAGGAAGACGGGAGGGAATGACAATCACAAGTATTTTGTTTGCGCGTTCCAAGGGAAACACACAACTTCTGTTTCAGAGGCTGATAGGAAGCAAAACAAAACATCACAGAGGACAGGCTGCAATGCAAGAATGAGGGTGAAGGTGCAGGAGGATAACACATGTGTGGTTGTGGACATTGAGTACAATCATAATCACCACCTCATGCAAACTGATGACATGTTGGTATTCTTGCACTCACACAAGAATTATGACCCCACTATTTTTGAGTACGTAAAGCTCTTGCAGTACCATGATGTCAAACATACAACAATCATGCCCATGCTATCCGAAAATGAAGATGGAAGCTACTTCCTAAGCATGACCGGACGAGACCTACTAAACCAGTAAGTATTGAAAAATGCACATACTGCAATGTACATAGCATCCTAAGTCACCACCCTTGCTAGCAAAAATAACAAATGCATGTTTATATATAATTTCCAGGAAAGCCATGAATGCAAGGAAAGATGATTTGGATGATGTATTGAAACTTGTATCTTTCTTTAAATACATGAAGGCAATCAATGATGAGTTTTTCTATGACATACAAGTAGACAACGACAATGCAATTAAAAACATTTTCTGGTCCAATGCAAGCTGCCGAGGAGCATATCAAGACTTTGGCGATTGCGTAACATTCGACACAACTTACAAGACTAACAGATTTCATATGCCTCTGGGAGTGTTTGTTGGAACAAACCACCATTTGCAGTCAACGATATTTGCTGTTGCCCTGATCAGAGACGAAGATGCGAAGTCATTCAAGTGGCTGTTCGATACATTTGTACTGTGCATGAACAATAAACACCCAACTTGCATTCTAACAGGTAAGTTCAAAAAAACTCTACAAAGTTTCATCATCTTTTCAGCTCTGGGTGTATATTGGGTATACTGGTTTTAACTGAAAATAATGTAAACCAAGCAGTTCAACCACTGGTAGCACAGAAGTCCAACAATAGTTGTAGAAGCAAAATTATATGTCACATGTTTAGAAAAATATAGTTCTGGATGTGAAGTTCAAATACAGGAATCGTAGAAGTTGAAGAACACTGCTGTAAGAAAAAAATATGTAACATGTTCAGAAAAATATAGTTTTGTCTGTGAAGTTCAAGCACTGGTACCTGATACGTCTCCAACGTATCTATAATTTTTTATTGTTCCATGCTATTATATTATCTATTTTGGATGTTTTATATGCATTAATATGCTATTTTATATTATTTTTGGGACTAACCTATTAACCTAGAGCCCAGTGCCAGTTTCTGTTTTTTTTTCTTGTTTTTGAGTTTCGCAGAAAAGGAATACCAAACGGAATAAAACTTTCGCGATGATTTTTCTTGGACCAGAAGACACCCAGGGGACTTGTAGTGCAAGTCAGAAGAGCCACGAGGTGGCCACAAGGGTGGAGGGCGCGCCGCCCTGTCTTGTGGGCCCCACGTGACTCCACCGACCTACTTCTTCATCCTATATATTCACATATATCCCAAAACCCTCAGAAGCCTCCACGAAAACACTTTTCCACCGCCGCAACCTTCTATACCCATGAGATCCCATCTTGGGACCTTTTTCGGCACCGTGCCGAAGGGGGATTCGATCACGGAGGGCTTCTACATCAACTCTATTACCCTTTCGATGAAGCGTGAGTAGTTTACCTCAGACCTACGGGTCCATAGCTAGTAGCTAGATGGTTTCTTCTCACTCTTTGATTCTCAATACCATGTTCTCCTCGATGTTCTTGGAGATCTATCCGATGTAATATTCTTTTGCGTTGTGTTTGTCGAGATCCGATGAATTGTGGATTTATGATCAGCTTATCTATGAATATTATTTGAATCCTCTCTGAATTCTTATATGTATGATTTGATATCTTTGTAGTTCTCTTCAAACTATCGGTTTGGTTTGGCCAACTAGATTGGTTTTTCTTGCAATGGGAGAAGTGCTTAGCTTTGGGTTCAATCTTGCGGTGTCCTTTCCCAGTGACAGTAGGGGCAACAAGGCACGTATTGTATTGTTGCCATCAAGGATAGAAAGATGGGGTTTACATCATATTGCTTGAGTTTATTCCTCTACATCATGTCATCTTACTTAATGTGTTACTCTGTTCTTCATGAACTTAATACTCTAGATGCAGGCAGGAGTTGGTCGATGTGTGGAGTAATAGTAGTAGATGCAGAATCGTTTCGGTCTACTTGACACGGACGTGATGCCTATATTTCATAATCATTGCCATAGATATCGTCATAACTTTGCGCTTTTCTATCAATTGCTCTACAGTAATTTGTTCACCCACCGTATTATTTGCTATCTTGAGAGAAGCCTCTAGTGAAACCTATGGCCCCGGGGTCTATTTTCCATCATATAAGTTTCCGATCTACTATTTTGCAATCTTTTACTTTCCGGTCTATAAACCAAAAACCCAAAAATATTTACTTTATCATTTGTTTATCTTCATCTATCTCTATCAGATCTCACTTTTGCAAGTGACCGTGAAGGGATTGACAACCCCTTTATCACGTTGGGTGCAAGTTGTTTGATTGTTTGTGCAGGTATTAGGTGATTTGTGCGTTCTTCTCCTACTGGATTGATACCTTGGTTCTCTAACTGAGGGAAATACTTATCTCTACTTTGCTGCATCACCCTTTCCTCTTCAAGGAAAAAACCAACGCAAGCTCAAGAAGTAGCAGGAAGAATTTCTGGCGCTGTTGCCGGGGAGATCTATGCCAAGTCAAGACATACCAAGTACCCATCATAAACTCTCATCTCTTGCATTACATTATTCGCCATTTGCCTCTTGTTTTCCTCTCCCCCACTTGTAAAACGATTTTCAAAAAGATTTGCCTTTTCTTCGCCCTTATTCCGTTCGTCTTTTCGTTTGCCCTTATGTCTTACTTGGTTTGTTTGGTTGTTCGCTTGGTAAAATTGTGTGTTTATTGAAAAACAGAAACAAAGGTTTATGGATCCTTATCCACTTGATAATCTTTTTAAGAGATCCAATTATGATGAACCTATTGCTAGTGAGTTGAGTGCACTAGATTATCTTTATGAGGTTTTGCTTGAAATTCGTGAATCTGAAAATTGTGATGAAGTGTTGAAAGAAGAAAATTATAAAGTGATTCACGATAGCTCCTTGAATGAAAAGCATGATTGCAATGATCTTATTATAAATTCCATTAATTTCAATTGTGTTAATGATATGCAAAACCCTAAGCTTGGGGATGCTAATTTTTCTATGTCTACTACTTGTTGCAATGATCATGATTGGGGTGATTCTTCTTATGATCTTGAAATTTTACTTATGCCCCATGATGAATATGAGATTGATAATAATGTTTACAATAATATTGAAAGTGGGTTTGGAAGAGTGTCAACTTTAGATCCCACATATTTGGATAATATTCAATCTTATGAAATTTTTCGTAAAAGTGGGTTTGGAGAGGTCATGACTTTAGTTAATGTTAATCCCACTATTTTGGAAGAGTGTCAACTTCGCATGCATGTGGATCGTGTTGAGAATATGTTATGTGATAACTATATTGTTGAATTTTCTTATGATCCTACATGTAATTATTATGAGAGAGGAAAATATGGTTGTAGAAATTTCCATGTTACTAAATTACCTCTCTTCATGTTGAGATTGCTATCGTCTCTTTCTTCTTCCTTGCATATGCTAGTTTTTGCTTGCCTTGATAATTTGTTTGCTTATAAAATGCATATGCATATGAAGTATTTTAGACTTAGATGTGTTTGTCATGTGTTTTATGATGCTCTCTTTGTGCTTTAATTCTTCTCTTTTATGTGAGCATCATTGAAATTATCAATGCCTAGCTAAGGGCGTTAAACAATAGTGCTTGTTGGGAGGCAACCCAATTTTATTTTTGTTTTTGCTTTTTGTTCCTGTTTTGCTTTAAATAATTCATCTAGCCTCTGGTTAGATGTGGTTTTGTGTTTTAATTAGTGTTTGTGCCAAGTAAGACCTTTGGGATAGCTTACGGTGATAGTTGTTTTGATCTTGCTGAAAAACAGAAACTTTTGCACCCAGGAAAATAATTCTAGTTTTTAACAGAAGCATGATTTTGATCTGATTTTTTTAAAAAAGATTGACATACAAATTTCCCAGGTTGTCCTAATTTTTCAGAATTTTTGGAGTTACAGAAGTATTCAAAGTTCTCTGATTACTACAGACTGTTCTGTTTTTGACAGATTCTGTTTTCTTTGTGTTGTTTGCTTATTTTGATGAATCTATGGGTAGTATCGGGGTATGAACCATGGAAAAGTTGGAATACAGTATATATTACACCAATATAAATAAATAATGAGTTCACAAAAGTACCAAAAGTGGTGATTTATTTTCTCATACTAACAGAGCTTATGAGATTTTCTGTTGAGTTTTGTGTTGTGAAGTTTTCATGTTTTGGGTAAGGATTTGATGGACTATGGAATAAGGAGTGGCAAGAGCCTAAGATTGGGGATGCCCAAGGCACCCCAAGGTAATATTCAAGGACAACCAAGAGCCTAAGCTTGGGGATTCCCCGGAAGGCATCCCCTCTTTCGTCTTCGTCTATCGGTAACTTTACTTGAGGCTATATTTTTATTCACCACATGATATGTGTTTTGCTTGGAGCGTCTTGTATGATTTGAGTATTTGCTTTGTAGTTTGACACAATCATCCTTGCTGTACACACCTTTTGAGAGGGATACGCATGAATCGTGATTTATTAGAATACTCTATGTGCTTCACTTATATCTTTTGAGCTAGGCAATATTGCTCTAGTGCTTCACTTATATCTTTTTAGAGCACGGCGGTGGCTTTATTTTATAGAAATTATTGAACTCTCATGCTTCACTTATATTATTTTGAGAGTCTCTAAACAGCATGGTAATTTTCTTTGGTTATGAATTTAGTCCTAATATGATAGACATCCAAGAGGGATATAATAAAAAACTTTCATATAAAGTGCATTGAATACTATGAGAAGTTTGATTCCTTATGATTGTTTTGAGATATAGAGATGGTGATATTAGAGTCATGCTAGTGAGTAATTGTGAATTTGAGAAATACTTGTGTTAAGGTTTGTGATTCCCGTAGCATGCACGTATGGTGAACCGTTATGTAACGAAGTTGGAGCATGAGGTATTTTTTGATTGTCTTCCTTATGAGTGGCGGTCGGGGATGAGCGATGGTCTTTTCCTACCAATCTATCCCCCTAGGAGCATGCGCATAGTACTTTGTTTCGATGACTAATAGATTTTTGCAATAAGTATGTGAGTTCTTTATGACTAATGTTGAGTCCATGGATTATACGCACTCTCACCCTTCCACCATTGCCAGCCTCTCTTATGCCGCGCAACTTTCGCCGGTACCATACATCCACCATATACCTTCATCAAAACAGCCACCATACCTACCTATTATGGCATTTCCATAGCCATTCCGAGATATATTGCCATGCAACTTTCCACCGTTTTGTTTTATTATGACACGTTCCATCATTGTCATATTGCTTTGCATGATCATGTAGTTGGCATCGTATTTGTGGCAAAGCCACCTTTCATAATTTTTTCATACATGTCACTCTTGAGTCATTGCACATCCCGGTACACCGCCAGAGGCATTCATATAGAGTCATATTTTGTTCTAAGTATCGAGTTGTAATTTTTTGAGTTGTAAGTAAATAGAAGTGTGATGATCTTCATTATTAGAGCATTGTCCCATGTGAGGGAAAAAAAAGAAGCCAAAGAAAAAAATGGAAAAGAAAGAAAATGAGAGAAAAAGAGAGAAGGGGCAATGTTACTATCCTTTTTCCACACTTGTGCTTCAAAGTAGCACCATGATCTTCATGATAGAGAGTCTCCTATGTTGTCACTTTCATATTCTAGTCGGAATTTTTCATTATAGAACTTGGCTTGTATATTCCAACGATGGGCTTCTTCAAATTGCCCTAGGTCTTCATGAGCGAGCAAGTTGGATGCACACCCACTTAGTTTTCTTTTGAGCTTTCATACACTTACAGCTCTAGTGCATCCATTGCATGGCAATCCCTACTCACTCACATTGATATCTATTGATGGGCATCTCCATAGCCCGTTAATACGCCTAGTTGATGTGAGACTATCTCCTTCTTTTTGTCTTCTCCACAACCACCATATTCTATTCCACCTATAGTGCTATGTCCATGGCTCACGCTCATGTATTGCGTGAAAGTTGAAAAGGTTTGAGAACATTAAAAGTATGAAACAACTGCTTGGCTTGTCATCGGGGTTGTGCATGATTTGAATATTTTGTGTGATGAAGATGGAGCATAGCCAGACTATATGATTTTGTAGGGATAAGCTTTCTTTGGCCATGTTATTTTGAGAAGACACAATTGCCTTGTTAGTATGCTTGAAGTATTATGGTTTTTATGTCAATATTAAACTTTTGTTTTGAATCTTATGGATCTGAACATTCATGCCACAATAAAGAAAATTACATGGATAAATATGTTAGGTAGCATTCCACATAAAATTTCTATTTTTATCATTTACCTACTCGAGGACGAGCATGAAATAAGCTTGGGGATGCTTGATACGTCTGCAACGTATCTATAATTTTTGATTGTTCCATGCTATTATATTATCTGTTTTGGATGTTTTATATGCATTAATATGCTATTTTATATTATTTTTGGGACTAACCTATTAACCTAGAGCCCAGTGCCAGTTTCTGTTTTTCCTTGTTTTTGAGTTTCGCAGAAAAGGAATACCAAATAGAGTCCTAACGGAATAAAACCTTCGTGATGATTTTTCTTGGACCAGAAAACACCCAGGGGACTTGGAGTGCAAGTCAGAAGAGCCACGATGCGACCACAAGGGTGGAGGGCGCGCCCAGGGGGGTAGGACGCGCCCCCTATCTTGTGGGCCCCACGTGACTCGACCGACCTACTTCTTCGTCCTATATATTCACATATATCCCAAAACCCTCAGAAGCATCCACGAAAACACTTTTCCACCGCCGCAACCTTCTGTACCCGTGAGATCCCATCTTGGGACCTTTTCCGGCACCCTGCCGGAGGGGGATTCGATCACGGAGGGCTTCTACATCAACTCTATTGCCCTTCCGATGAAGCGTGAGTAGTTTACCTCAGACCTACGGGTCCATAGCTAGTAGCTAGATGGCTTATTCTCTCTCTTTGATTCTCAATACCATGCTCTCCTCGATGTTCTTGGAGATCTATCCGATGTAATATTCTTTTGTGGTGTGTTTGTCGAGATCCGATGAATTGTGGATTTATGACCAGCCTATCTATGAATATTATTTGAATCCTCTCTGAATTCTTATATGCATGATTTGATATCTTTGTAATTCTCTTCGAACTATCGGTTTGGTTTGGCCAACTAGATTGGTTTTTCTTGCAATGGAAGAAGTGCTTAGCTTTGGGTTCAATCTTGTGGTGTCCTTTCCCAGTGACAGTAGGGGCAGCAAGGCACGTATTGTATTGTTGCCATCGAGGATAAAAAGATGGGGTTTACATCATATTGCTTGAGTTTATTCCTCTACATCATGTCATCTTACTTAATGCGTTACTCTGTTCTTCATGAACTTAATACTCTAGATGCAGGCAGGAGTCGGTCGATGTGTGGAGTAATAGTAGTAGATGTAGAATCGTTTCGGTCTACTTGACACAGACGTGATGCCTATATTTCATAATCATTGCCTTAGATACCGTCATAACTTTGCGCTTTTCTATCAATTGCTCTACAGTAATTTGTTCACCCACCGTATTATTTGCTATCTTGAGAGAAGCCTCTAGTGAAACCTATGGCCCCCGAGTCTATTTTCCATCATATAAGTTTCTGATCTACTATTTTGCAATCTTTTACTTTCCGATCTATAAACCAAAAACCCAAAAATATTTACTTTATCGTTTGTTTATCTTCATCTATCTCTATCAGATCTCACTTTTGCAAGTGACCGTGAAGGGATTGACAACCCCTTTATCGCGTTGGGTGCAAGTTGTTTGATTGTTTGAGCAGGTATTAGGTGATTTGTGCGTTCTTCTCCTACTGGATTGATACCTTGGTTCTCTAACTGAGGGAAATACTTATCTCTACTTTGCTGCATCACCCTTTCCTCTTCAAGGGAAAAACCAACGCAAGCTCAAGAAGTAGCAGTACCACAGAAGTTCAACAACACTGCTATAAGAAAAATTTGTGTGACATTATTAGATAGTCCTACTGTTGCCTGTGAAGTTCAAGTACTTGTATCACATAAGTTCAACAACACTGCTGTAAGGAAAAACATATGTGACAATATTAGATAGTCCTACTGCTACCTGTGAAGTTCAATCACTGGTACCACAGAAGTTCAACAACACTGCTATAAGAAAATTTTGTGTGACATTACTAGGTAGTCCTACTGCTGCCTGTGAAGTTCAAGTACTTGTATCACATAAGTTCACCATCAGTGCAAAAGAAAGCAAGTTTAATTTTTTTTAATTCATGCAGACCAGTGCCCGTCAATGGCGAAAGCTATACCACAATCATTCCCAAATATCGTCCACAAGCTATGCCGTTGGCACATCCTGAAGAAGTTCAAGGAATACCTCGCTTTGTTGTACAAAAAGTATAAAACATTCAAAGAGGATTTCACAGCTATATTAAACTGGCCGCTAATGCCAATAGAGTTTGAAGCTGCCTGGGCTGCACTCGTGCAAAAGTACAACCTTCAGAACGACCAGATGATGATGCAGCTGTGGAGTGATAGGAAACTATGGATATCAGCATATTATAAGAACATTTTCTGTGCTAGAATGACTTCTACACAACAAAGCGAGAGCATGAATCACGTGCTCAAGAGAGGGTTTGTCAAGGGGACCCAGAACCTACACAAGTTTGCTAGGCAGGTAAATGCTTGCATACAAACTCGGATGCAGAAGGAGAACGAGCAAACAATGGCCAACATGGTATTAAGATAAAAAAAAACCCATATTGTGACTTCCTTGAACATGTGCACTTGGTATTTAAAATGAAACCCATGACTCTGCTCGACTAATATCTTATTTTTTGACATGTGCAGAGCAATCCTGTGACAAAAACAAATTACGGCTACGATGAAGACATGGCTATCAAGTACACGAGAGCCGTGTACATCGAGATGAGGGATAGAATGAGAAAAGCCACACTATTTCACGCAAAGCCTATAGCAGAGGCCACTAAGTACCTTGTGTACTACCACAACAAGGGTGGCCATGATGATGAAGAAAGATTTGCCTGGTCAAAGCATGAATTCCAGGTTGTAGCTGACCCAGAGAATGAAATATATGAGTGCGAATGCAAGCTTTGGACACACACAGGTGAGCGAAAAAACAAACTCATTAAATAGCTAAACTAGTAGTATGATATCAATATATGAAACTCATTGCTGGCTCACAAACTATGTATTCTGCATTCATCACAAATGCAGGTCTATTCTGCCTTCACATAATGAACATGCTGGACTACCTGAAGCCTGACAAATTTCCAGACAAGTATATCCTGAAACGGTACACAAAGACTACAAAATCACAACCAACATTTGATACAAGGGACTACAACACAATTGCATCGGATGGCAGCTCAAGACTATCCAAGCAAGACATCCTGCTGCAGCTAAATTTGACGGTTAACAAGAAAGCGATGAGATGTGAACAGCAATATGACAGAGCCTTCTATGTTCTCAAGAGGCTCGTGGAAGAACTTGATGCAATACATTCAGCAAATAAAGCAGATGCTGACGAAAGGATGGCTGAAGAGGATGCTGAAATTGAAGATGACCTTCATTATTATGAAGCTGAAATGCTCCAGACCGCTGCTCAAGCCGATCGATGCAAGCAGGATGTTGACCAATTAATGCAGCAGCCGCAGCAGCAAGAGATGATAAAACTGCCGATGTACTCTGAAACAAAGGGTAGGAAGAAACTTTCTGCAGCAAAGAAAAGTGACCAGAGAGCTCAAATAAAGGCACCATCTGCAGATAGAGTTGTCGTGCTGGATGAGAATGGAGTGCCACTTGGACACAGGCAATGTAGCGTGTGCAAAAAGGTTGCAGGACACAACAAACTCACTTGTCCAACACTCTTATAAAGAAACGATGCCGAGGAGGTCAAGCAACCCAAAGTTCAAAAACAGCAGCCCAAAGTTCTAAAACAAAACAAGGGACCTCACCCAGAGAAAGCTAGCAGCAGGCTTTGTAGAATATGGAAGGAATATGCTCCACACAATACACGAACATGTCCGAAGCATGCAGAAGCTGAAAAGACAAGCCAAAAGCCAGAAAAGAAACAGAAAGCAAAACCTAGAGCCAGCATCAAGAAAGTGGTGAAAGATGAAGAGGAGGATGAGGAAGACGAAGATGAAGACATCATCGAAGAAGAGGAAGGCGAAGAGGAAGATGAAGAGGAAGACGAAGAGGAAGAGGTACATGTCAAACAAAAACCACTACAAGCAAAGCCTAGGAGGAGCGCAAGGCTGATGAATAGTTAGACTAGGTCGATTAAATAAAGCAAACTTATGTCATGTCAGTGTACAGAATGTTATTCCACTATTGAACAGTATTTTAGGAGAAGCTTACTTGAACTTCTATTGTAGAAGTTTCAAAGAAATTATACAGTAGAAGTTCAAGTAATCTTACTGTAGAAGTTCTGGTATATTATGAGAGGAGGTGCTGGTGATGTATTCCATAAAAGAGCAAGCAGGAATAAATGAAAATACACTATGAAGTTCAAGTAATCTTACTGTAGAAGTTCTGGTATATTATAAGAGGAGGTGCTTGTGATGTATTCCATAAAAGAGCAAGCAGGAATAAATGAACATACACTATGAAGTTCAAATAATCTTACTGTAGAAGTTCTGGTATATTATGAGAGGAGGTGCTCGTGATGTATTCCATAAAAAAGCAAGCAGGAATAAATGAAATATACACTATGAAGTTCAAGTAAGCTTACAGAAGAAGTTCTGGTATAATAATCGATGTAGGAAAAGTATGCTTGACAAATAAGTATTGCCGTATAAACTAAGCTAGTAAGCCTAAGATGACGCGTGCAGATATGAAGTTCTGTTTGGATACCTGGAGAAGTTCACGTAGAATGCCGACAAGATAAAGAAACGTAAAGGAGTGTATGAGAATATTTTTACACGAAGTTCTAGTTGAAAACTATTCGCAGTTAAAAATAACAAAAAGCACATATAGATTCTATGCAAAAGGCTACATCTTGATTGAGTTGAAAAATAATAATACATTATACAACACAAAAATTCTCTCCATCTGAAACCAGCAGCCCAGCCATATCTCAAGCAGAAGTTCAAGTTCATATGTTGGGGCCAAAATTAAACAACACTGGATTTGTCGGCATAAAACACTGTCCACAAAAAACCAGCAGTTCAGCCAGAACCCAGGCAGAAGTTCAAGTACATATGTTGGGGAAAAACATACGACACTGGAATACTAAAAATGATGCAATACATTGAAATTCACAAGCCAATCATTCTTCATACCAGATACATTTGTCCTCAATAACATAAATAATAGTGCTGTAGCTGTAGATATACAAATTACTAAACCATTCTTACAACCAAATCTTTACGAAATCATTCCAATGATTATCAAACCAAATCTTTACGAAATCAAATCTACACTAAAAACCAATATTTCCACACACAGAATTCACGGGCCCAAGGACTGGATCTCGGTAGGAAGCTCTCCACGCACAATTTCATTCTTCTCGCTGAAGACTAGAGTGTGCACGAACTCGGCCTTCCAGTCATCTATAGCAGCCTTCAAACAAAAATAATGAAAGAATAAAAAACAGTAAAGGATAACTAAAACCACAGCAGGAGCGTGTTGGCAAAAACACAAAAAAATGAAAGGATGATGAAACAAGAACAAGGACAAAACATACTTCCACATCACCAAAATCTTCAACAAGCTCATCGCCATCATATGTAGAGCAGAGCTTCACGACGAAGAAACCACAATCACTATTCACTTGCTTTGGGACATCAATAAAAGTCGGCCTCTTTGCAATAGTCACCCAGTTTGGCTGCTTGCTTGCTTTGTACTCAGCCTTGCCGTACATCTCCTCCAGCAACCCAACGAATCTCTTGATCTGCCAGAAATGACAAATACGATAAAATCAAAAACATCTTAACCAAATAGCTATGTTCAGGTACATAAAAGCGACACTTGCATAAAATCCAACTAAACGATACCAGAAGTTCAATTGTAAAATGATAGTCAGTTCAAGCACACAACTTTGAAGTAGTATTACCAAACAGAGGTAAAAATATTTTGTCAACGGAAGGCAGAATAAAATTCATGTCAAAAAGAGAATATGACAGGAGGTTCAGGCTAAGAAACACTCATGATATTTTGGCAGTCTCCGTGGAAACTTGTTCGTGAAAGTCCCTTATTAGAGTAAGGAAGTGAATCAAGGATGTCAATGCTCCCACGATATATATTCAGCACATACACACTGTAGTGCACTATTTGTCAATTGGCTTGAAAAGTATCAAAAAAACCTGCCAAGATTGAAAAAATGGTGAACACAAACTATAAACCAGAAGTATTGAACAGCCGAGATGAACAAAAACTTCTTGACAAACTCAGCAAAAGGATGTACATAAATAAAAAAAGCAAGAGTTATGAAAACCTAACCAGCTTTGCGTTAAGGTCTTCTTCCTTACGAACAAACATTGGGAGGAGTGCAGCCGATTTTTTTACATCGAATTTTGGAACTGATGCACCAAAAAAATCATACTCCAGGCAGTACTGCATTCACAAACAGACCATCAAACAAAATATTAAGAACACAAAAATAATCACGACAAATAAAAACACCTCCCAATGCCACTTCACCAAAACTAGCACAAAAAAGGGATATATGGTTACAAGAACAAAAACCTGTATGAAGTAGGGACTCAGAACAACCCTGTCAGCACAAGAGAAGATATCAGAGGTCTCCGGCTTATCCTTCCACAAGTTTATGAGAAAGTCCATTATGTCTCCTTCCATCTGCTGCCCTTCACCGAAAAGAGTATAAAGGACACGTCCTGTGAGGTCAATCACATTCCCAGGGACGGTAAACATGGAGTAGCTTGTCCTGCAAATTTAAAAGATGGGAAAAATATTAGAAGCGCAACTCCAAGACAAGGAGAATGAATAGAAGTTCAGATACTATTACATCAGAAGTTCACAAAAAATAGCATGTCTGGTAGCAAAAACATAAGAAAGAATACTCACTCTGAATACTTCTTCAGGCCATCTTCACTAAGCACAAACTGTTTCAACCTCCGGGCCTCAGATAGATGAGGGTAACTGTATTTCTTTAGGGGAGCGACAGCAGAACGCCACTTCATAGGCAATCTTGCTGCTCTCTTCGAGGAAGTTATGTTGCCAGACTCAATTGTTGGATTCCTCCTGGTGATGACAGCATTCTTCCCACCAATCCCAACAACAGTAGCAGCAGCAGATTTACCCTTCTTCGGGTAAGCAATCTTCTCAAAGTCATCATCCAACAAAATCACCTCTGCTTCGACTGCACCAACCTTCCTGGAGCAAGGGGTATTTGGAGCAGCACCAATACCGACAGGCTGCTTCCCCAACTTGGAAGGAATAAGGGTTCGAGATCTATCATCTTCTCTCGGAGTTGTACTCATCGATTCCTCCCTAGGTTGGTATTCCTGTGACCCGAGGAATGAGTAGTGGTAATCGGTCAAGTCCAACGGCTCCACTGTCAAAAAAGAGAGGAAAAAAAGACCATTAAATATAACTGAAGTTCAGGTACAACACAATGTACAGTCCAACAAATATAGATGACATGATTACTACTCAAGTTGACCTAAAAAATGTGTTGCATTTAAAAACTAATGAAGTTCAGGCACAACCTTAAGGCACAGTTCAAGATAAACTGATGAAATGGAAAACATTCAACTACAGCTAACAAAAGCATGAAAAGGTATCATCTCTGAAGTTCATGTAGAATAAAAGCTGTTGTGCAAGTAAGCAATGACAGGAAAAAATACTGAAACAAAATACACAAGCAAATAAAAGACAATGAAGTTCATGTAGAATAAAAGCTGCAGTCCAAGTTTCAAGACTTACATGAATAGTAGCCAAACAGACCATGGAAGTCTGTTTCAAACAAGTTGGAAGAAGCAATTTAGTACAACCATGTCTTCCTGATATCCAAGATATTATCATGGGAATAGTTTGCAAGAATCCCTTCATGAAACGAATTAACATTTGTAAGCATGAAGAATCCGCAGTCGATACTGTCATCAAACAAAGAGAACAGTGTTAAAACAAAAGAAAGCCAAAGCATAAAAGATGTTGCAGCTTACGTACAACTACAATTAAACAGAAAGTGATAGAGAGAAAGTGGAACTCATACTTGTTAGTCTGTTGGGGGACATCAATCCAATCCAAAGGGAAATGGTCAATAGAAAGTGGACTGAAGGGTGTCTCCCTGTCATTGCTGGCATCATTCCAAAGCTTCTTGATGTTGTCAGTCATCCGCTGAAACAGGCGTACCGCACAGTCATCATTTGGTCCATAGTAGGAGTCGAGAAGCTGGAACCTTGACTTCTTCAGGTCAAGAAATATGGAAACCCGATGACCAACACCACCCAAGTGAGCAGGAATTTCAGGTGGGTCAAAAGTGGGAAAAACAACCTGACGCAAGATAAACACACAAATCATTAAAACTGAAATTTAAATATCAAGAGCATAAGAAAATAAACAATATAAACAGAGAGGATCATAGTGGAAACAAATACAGAGATAAAGAACAAAATATTGCTTACAAAATCATGCGCATCCATGCTATCTGGACCAGTCGCTAAGAAGTACTTCCTCACACGGGAATCAAACTGCCCTCTGAAAATCTTGTCCTAATATAATGCAGATAACAGCAACATATGAAATACAATGAGACCAACAAGTTTTAACTAATATGGTAAAGAACAACAGAAAAGAAATTACTATAGGGTAGACTTACACAAACCCAATACGGCAGGATGAGTTTTTCTGATTCCTAGTATTTGGCACGTAGACAATACAGTGCAACCTCAGCTACATTAGATCGAAGTATTCTGTGAGGAGAAAAAGATATTGCGACATCTTTAACAGTAGCTTCACACTCATTGTTTTGGAACATAATCTTTGATCTAAAACAAACAAAAGAAAGTAAAGAAGTTCAGCATCAGAAACTCAAGAAGTTCATCACATAGAAAAGCATAGAAGTTCAGCTACATAACAAACAGGCACTACAAAAAGTTAGACGTTCAGCATCAGAAAAGTAAAGAAGTTCAGCAACAGAAAGTAAAGAAGTTCAGGTATAAAACGACAGGCAGTTCATAAGTTAGATGAATATAAATTCTGACCACCTGCACTCACCTCTTAGAACGATCATTCTTAAGCCTAGTTACACTGAAATAAAAGTCATCAACCTTCTTTCGGATGACAGCAAGTTCACTATCTGCTCAGCAAAAGAATAGAAATTAAGAGCAACATACAAACACATAGATCACGACAGGAGCAACAAACAACACAAGCACATCTCAGATGCTACACCGAAAGATAAAACTACAGGATTATAAACATCACAACCCATGCATTAGAAACCTTCCCCCACATAAAAACAGCTTCACTTCACTTTATTTACAAACCACATAACAAAGCACAAACCAGAAGTTCAATTTGCACCACACAGACAGTACATAGAGATATCAAAGGCTCAAACCAACAACAAAAAGGATGGGGATGGGGAAAGAAGAGAGAAGCATGCTCCTCTCTTTATGGATTCTTGCCTAGACCAGTTGCAGCACTGGAAAGATCATTCTCCTTTCCCAAGCTATCACTTTCAGTCTCTTCGTCATCATCTCCAGTAGACATTGCAGTGTCGTCGGCAAGCACACCAGTAGCAGCTGGAGCAGCTGGAGAATCTGAAACAACAAAAACTGTTGGTTGTGCTGCAGTAGGAAGAGCTGGAGAACCAGCATCAACAGCAACCGATGGCTCTGGTACAGGAGACTTCTCCGGGCCTGCACGAGCACTGCCAGTCTCAACAGCAGCCTCGATGGGATCTTTCTCTGAAATAATATCTCCAGCTGTCTTGCCCTGCTCAGCATCAGAAACCCCAGCACCGATGGACGGCTGAGGTTCAGTTGGATCCAGCCCATCGGAGCAGCCAGTGCCTGATACAGCCTTGTCTGCAACCTTCTCTGAAGGAACACTAGCATCGTCATTCTGCAGCAAGAACAAAAAGTTAATTAAAATGGGCACATAGTAAAAAATGTACAAGAAGTAAAATAAAAATGAAACAAATTGTAGCGACCCGACCCGAATGGATCGAATCTCTGTGTTCAAGTGTCATCCCTGGATCGATAATGCTGACACACACAGTACTCGAAGGATTTATAACAGTGTGCAATCACACACTTATTACATCGAATGTCTCAAAAGAGAACTTATTACAATATACATGGCTTAAGGCCATCTAAATAAGATAACAGCGGAAGGCTTGGAAGATAAAGTGAGTCCATCAACTCCACCGGCATAGCTGAGTGCACGACAACGACCTAGCGCACCTTACTCTTCGTCTGAAAAGTCTGCAACATGATATGTTGCAGCCCGAAATGGGTCAGCACATGGAATATGCTGGCAATATAACACAGTAGAGCAATGAACAGATAAATGCTATCACTATATGCATATATGGCTGGTGGAAAAGCTCTAGGGTTATATTGTTTTGCGAAAAGCCAATTTTTCCCTACATCAAAGGAATATGTTTTATTTAACTATCATGGTGGTTGAAACATTGAGAAGGTAAATCCCCATCTCAATCCCAATTAAAAGTAATCATTAAACCCAACAAATTAATTTAGAGTGATGAGATCAAATCAATAATTCAAGTACCAGATACTCAAGATGTCCATAACCGGGGACACGACTAACCATGATTAGTTTATACACTCTGCAGAGGTTTGCTCACTTTTCCCCACAAGACTCAATCTCCTCCGTTGGATTTCTCACACTACATGGTGTTTGAGAAACGGATGACCGAGACACAGTCTTTCAGAAACATTTACTCTTTACTCTGGGTAGACAGTTACACCTACTTTCCCCTACATCTGCTAGCCTACCACTGAAAGAGGTCATGCAACATACTCAACTATGCTAGAGCCCATAATAGCTTGTGGATGCACACGGAAGTTTCTAGCATGAATAATCTTATGATCCCTTTGAGCCTGGGTGGCGAACCAAAAAGACAACACTGGTATATCCCCAGGTGCCTGCAACCAATCCACCCAGATGTGTATTTAAGTAACCACCTTAAGTTAACCATTAATTAACAATCTCACATCTGTCATGGATACACTCAAAACCCAATCCACGTCTACGAGCATAGCATGGCAATGTAAGCATAACGTAGAAGTAACTCCCAAGGGTTTGAAAATAAAACAGGTAATAGGTTCTACCTCATCATCTACTTCCCAATACCCACAAGTTAATCACATCCTAATCATGCAGTGTTTGAGGGTTGTAACTAATGCATAAAAACTGGGTATGAAAAGAATATGATCAATGTGTTACTTGCCTTGCTGACGATCCGCAAACCCTAGAGACTCGTAGTAGCACGCTTCGCACTCCGGGAATTCTATCGCAAACAAATAATAGCATACATAAGCACTCAAGCATAGATGCAAGGGTAAAACTCAGATAAGAAGATCAAATCTGAAAGTTCAACTGAAGAGATTCGATCTGCAAAAAAAATCAATCGAATCGGACCTACGGAACTGAAACTACGGTCAAAAGAACTTCGAAAACAAATCTGTTTGAAACCAAATTTTAAATTGTCAAAATCATGTTCAAGTTGATTAAATAGAAACAGGGGTTCGAGTCGAAGATTTTGGCGTTGGTTTCACTGGATTTGGACAAACGGTTTAGAAACGACGAGGGTTTGAAGATCAGGAGCTAATCTGCGATAAAAAAATAATCACGGATAGGTCCCTGGCCGAAAAAGAAAACAGAAAAAGAAAAATCTATCGGACGAATGCCTGCTAACAGAGACGAACGGGCGAATTTGTTCGTTAAAATGAACGAACAAACGAACGTTCGCAAACGAACTAAACCGAGAAAAACCGAACCGATCTAAAAAGAAAAACCGTAACTAGAAAAAAAACTGGGGTGGTTTTCGACGGTTATACCGGTTCGGTGGGAAAAACCGGTGGCTGTGGAGGCAGATTGGGCTCCGGTGGCGGCGGCGCGGCGCGGGCGATGGCGGCTGCTGGGCGGGGTGGCGCGGGCGCGGGGCGGCAGGCGGCGGGCGGCGCGAGGCTGCGGGAGGCGGCGGCGGCGCGCAGCGCGAGCGGCGGCGCTGGTAGGCGGCGGCGGTTGCGGCGGCGGCAGGAGGCGGGCTGCGGCGGTGGCGGTGATGAGGAGGAGGGGGGCTCGGCTTGTATAGGTGGAGTGGGGGCGAGGCCGGCTTGGGGGAGGGGCGAGGCCGAGGCCGTGGCGGCGCCGGACTCCGAGAGGAGTCCCGGTCGGGGACGGGGACAAAGGCGGTGGCGGCTGGGCCGGCCTGCTCGGCTGGGTCTTCGGCCCAGTCGGGCGACGAATTTTTTTTTTAAAAAGATTCCACCGAGAAAAATCCTAATAAAATAAAAAAAAAATCTAAAAATGCCAAAAACAATTTTCACTGTCTAAATAGAATATTTAGAACAAAGTGAACATTTTCTTGGCCTAAAATGCAATTTTGAAAAATGCATATTTTTTTCTAATTCAAATAAAATAGCAATAAAATCCAAATAAAATTATTTATTTGATTTTAACATTTTTCCTCCAATATTTCTTTTATTTTGGAGAAGTCATATTATCTCCTCTCAAATGTTTTTATATTGGAAATATTTTTGGAGAGAAAAATAATTAAAACCAAAATGATCCTCTTTTTCAATATTTGAGAAAATTCAAATATGAAAATAATAAAATCCCCAACTCTCTCCGTGGGTCCTCGAGTTGCTTAGGATTTTTTTTAGGGTCACAAATGAAATGCAAATAAAATATGATATGCATATGATGACCTATGTATAACATTCCAAATTGAAAGTTTGGGATGTTACAAACCTACCCCCCTTAAGATGAATCTCGTCCTCGAGATTCGGGTTGGCTAGAAAATAGGTGTGGGTGGTCTTTCCGTAGGTCTTCCTCTCGTTCCCAGGTGGCTTCATCCTTGGTATGGTGGCCCCACTGAACTTTGCAAAACTTGATAACCTTGCTGCGTGTAACTCTGCTGGCAATCTCGAGAATCTTGATGGGTTTCTCCTCGTAGGTCAGATCGCTATCCAACTGAATTGCTTCCAGTGGCACTGTATCTCTCAGAGGGATATCGGCCATCTCAGCATGACACTTCTTCAACTGGGAAACGTGGAACACATCATGAACTCCGGACAGTCCTTCGGGTAACTCCAACTTGTAGGCTACCTCTCCCATACGTTCCAAAACTCGGTATGGTCCTACAAATCTCGGGGCTAACTTTCCCTTGACTCCAAAGCGTTTAACTCCTCGCAGAGGTGACACACGAAGATATGCTCTGTCTCCGATTTCATAGACTACCTCCTTGCGCTTGGTATCGGCATAACTCTTCTGTTTGGACTGGGCTACCTTCAGTCTATCTCGAATCAACTTAACTTTCTCTTCGGACTCCTTGATCAAATCTGGTCCAAACAACTGACAGTCTCCAACTTCATCCCACATCAACGGTGTTCTGCACCTCCTTCCATACAAAGCTTCAAAAGGTGCCATCTTCAAACTGGCTTGGTAGCTGTTGCTGTATGAGAACTCCGCGTAGGGCAAATTGTCATCCCAACTAGATCCGTAATCTAGTGCACAAGCTCTCAACATGTCCTCCAGAATCTGATTGACTCTCTCGGTCTGTCCATCTGTCTGCGGATGAAAGGCTGTACTAAACTCTAGCCTGGTACCCAAGGTCTGGTGCAGCTGGTGCCAAAACTTTGAAGTAAACTGTGTTCCTCTATCTGATACGATGGTCCTCGGAACTCCATGCAGACATACGATCCTGGTCATATATATCTTGGCCAACTTTGCACTCGTATAGGTGGTTTTCACTGGGATAAAGTGAGCCACTTTGGTCAAATGATCCACTACTACCCAGATAGAATCATATCCCGATCGGGTCCTGGGTAATCCGGTGATGAAATCCATGCCAAGCTTGTCCCACTTCCATTCGGGTATCGGCATAGGCTGTAGTAATCCTGCTGGCTTCTGATGTTCTGCCTTCACTCTCTGACATACATCACATACTGCTACATACTCGGCAATATCCTTCTTCATTCCTGTCCACCAGAAACGCTCCTTTAAATCCAAATACATCTTGGTGTTTCCGGGGTGTATCGAGTATGGCGAGTCATGGGCCTCCTGAGGTATTAACTTCTTGATCTCTGCATTATTGGGTACATAAACACGGTCTCAAACCACAAGGTGTCGTGCTCATCCTCACGAAAACCTTTGGCTTTTCCTTTCCTCATCCTATCCTTTATCTCGGCAATTTCTTTGTCATCCTTCTGAGCTTCCCGAATCTTTCCCAATAATGTTGACTGAACTTCATTGCTGCGACAAAACCTCTAGGGACTATCTCCAAATGAAGCTCCCTGAGATCTTCCGCTAACTCCTTTGGTAATCCTCCGCTTATGAGGGTATTGACATAACTCTTCCGGCTCAAAGCGTCTGCTACGACATTGGCCTTTCCTGGATGATAATGCAGCTTCATGTCATAATCCTTTATAAGCTCCAACCATCTCCTCTGCCTGAGATTCATCTCCTTCTGTGTGAAAATGTACTTCAAACTCTTATGATCCGTGTACACATCACAACGGTTCCCAATAAGAAAATGTCTCCAGGTCTTGAGCGCATGTACTACAGCTGCTAACTCCAAATCATGCGTGGCATAATTCAACTCATGCGGTCGAAGTTGATGTGAGGCATATGAAACAACTCTTCCATCTTGCATAAGTACACCTCCAAGTCCTAAGCGAGATGCGTCGCAAAACACTTGGAAATCCTTGCGTATATCTGGTAGAATCAACACCGGGGCTGTAACCAAACGTTTCTTCAGCTCCTGAAAACTTGCCTCACATTCATCTGTCCATTTAAACTTGGTGTCCTTCTTCAGTAACTCCGTCATAGGCTTCGCAATCTTAGAAAAATTCTCAATAAATGTCCGATAATATCCTGCAAGTCCAAGAAAACTGCGGATCTCTCCAACTGAGGTGTGTGCCAACCACTCAGTGACTGACTAAACCTTGGTGGGGTCTACTGCTATACCTTCTCCTGATATAACTTGTCCAAGAAATCCAACTTCCTTCAACCAAAACTCACATTTGCTGAACTTGGCATACAACTGATGTTCCCTGAGCTTCTCGAGAACTAAACGCAAATGCTCCTTTTGTTCCTCTTCATTCTTCGAGTATACCAAAATATCGTCAATGAACACCACGACAAACTTATCCAAGAACTCCATGAACACCTTATTCATCATACTCATGAAATAGGCAAGGGCATTAGTCAATCCAAATGACATAACCGTGTACTCATATAGCCCATACCTTGTGGTGAAGGCTGTCTTAGGTACATCCTGTTCTCAGATCTTCAACTGGTGGTATCCTGATCTCAGATCGATCTTGGAGAACACTTTAGCTCCTTGCAACTGATCAAACAAATCATTGATCATCGGCAGTGGGTACTTGTTCTTGATCGTCACTTCATTCAATGCACGATAATCAACAACCATTCTCAATGATCCATCCTTCTTCTCAACCAAGAGCACTGGGGCTCCCCACGGTGATGAACTTCGTCGAATGTAACCTTTCTCCAATAACTCCTTGATCTGCTTCTTAATCTCCTCCAGATCATTTGTGGGCATCTGGTATGGTCTCTTCGATATCGGCCGGTGCCTGGCAACAACTCTATCAAAAACTCAATGTCTCGATCTGGCGGCATGCCTGGTAACTCCTCTGGAAATACATCTGGGTAATCCTTCACTACTGGCACTTCCTCCTGAACAACTTCTGAGAGGGAATTTATTTGGGTTCTCCTTTACGCATGCCTGGATACATATTTGATCCTTTTTCCCTCCGGGGTGGTGAGCAGAATTGACTTACTGGCGCAATCGATGTTTCCTCCATACATCGATAGCCAATCCATGCCTAGTATCACATCCAATCCTTGTGACTCCAAAATTATTAAGTCTGAGGGGAACACATGCCTACCTATGGTCAATGGCATCTGAAAACATCCTTGACTTGCCATATACTCTGCTCCTGGTGAGCTTACTAACATAGGTGTCCTAAGAACTTTAGTGGGCAACTTATACTTATCCACAAATCCCCTTGAAATGTACGAATGCGATGCACCAGTATAAAAAAGAACGATTGCAGTAAATGACTTAACCAAAAACTTACCTATAACTGCATCTGGCTGCTCTTCAACCTCCTCCATGTTAACATGGTTCACTTGTCCCCTGTTGAAAGGGTTGGGCTTCTTCCCAGAGCTTCCGTTGCCATTACCATCCTTTGGTTCAGGACACTCATTGGCATAGTGTCCAGTCGTCCCCCACTTGAAACAAGTAATGTGACTTTGATCCTTCTTGGCGGGTGTGGCTGGGTTAGAGAGGTTCTGATTGCTGCCTTCTCCATTCCCGTTTCCATTCTTGGGGCCACTGTGGTTATGCGAACTTCCTCCATTGTGAGTATGGCCTCCATGGTTATGTGTATATCCTCCCGAGTTCGGGGTAAAACGAGGCTTCTGCTGAGCTCCTGAATTGTACTTCCCTTGTCCATACTTCCTTTTGCGGCTCTCAATCTGTTGCTGCTTCCCTTCAATCATAAGAGCCCGGTCTACCAACTCTTGGTAGTTAGCGAATGTTGCTACCATCAGCTGCATGCTCATCTCATCATTCAACCCTTCCATAAACTTCTCCTGCTTCGCGGCATCAGTGGCCACATCATCCGGGGCATAGTGAGCTAACTTACTGAACTCATCCACGTACTGCCCCACAGTACGATTTCCTTGGCGTAAGTTGCGGAACTCACGCTTCTTCATGCTCATAGCTCCTGCTGAAACGTGTGCAGTGCGGAATGCTTGCTGAAACTGCTCCCAGGTAACATTGGCTATAGGAAAAGTGGCTGTGTAATTCTCCCACCATGAGGCTGCGGGTCCATCCAATTGATGTGCGGCAAAACGCACCTTCTCAGCATCTATGCAACCTGCAGTGGTCAACTCCCTTCCAATCCTGCGTAGCCAGTCATCAGCAACAATCGGCTCGGTGCTACTGGAAAACACTGGCGGATTCAACCTTAGGAAACGGGCTAAGTTGTCAACTGGGGGTGGTGGCGGTGGGTTGTTGTTGTTGTTGTTGCCTTTGTTTTGGACTAGTAGCTGCATCAGGGCATTCTGCTGTTGGATCAACTGAGTGAGCTCCAGTGGGAAGACAAAACCGGGGTCACGTCTCGGAGGCATCTGATGGGTTTGGAGGGAAGAGATTAGAATAGAGTGAGGTCTTAATGAGAAAGCACTACCCATATGCACATGAGGCAAACACATTCATATCACACCAATCAATTCAAACAAGGGCATACAAACAATCTACCTATCGTTACAAAAGTGCTCGGACTACTACTATATACATGGGGAAATACTACTAATCATATGGTGGTCATCTAGAAATTTTGATCGGTGGAAGACTCCATGATATCCGCTCCAGCTTCGTCTTCATAATAATCATCACTACTGTCGGGGTCGGAGTCGGTGTCGTCGATGATGATGTAGTCTTTAGAACGAATGTCGTCGGGATGGTCGTCATCTCCTCCTGGCGCGGGGTCTCCCATGAATACTCCTAGCTTCCTTGTCAGGTCGTCATTCTTCTCCACTAGTATTGCGATTTCCTCCTCGTATCCGTCGCGTGTAGACTTGAGTTCCTCTTCTAGCTCCATGTTCCTGGTCATCACCTTCTTCAAATCTATCATGCTTGCGCACATCTGGTTCTCCTGTCGACGAATGTGCTGGTTTAACTCCTGGACGAAAGCTGCAATGGACATGTCTCTCCTGGTGCTGATCATCTCCCATTGCTCATCTCGGCGCCCACATATCTGGTAGATGGTGTCCTTAAGATCTTTGTGATAAACTTCACCGATGCGTCCCATGGCGATGTGGGCTGCCATGCTCTTACCTAGACTCCAGGTTGGTGCATCAAAGGAAAACTCTATGGACTCGGTAACTGGTGTGAACGTCCTTCCTGGAACTTGAACTCGAATCATCCAATGCTCCTCTTCTAGTAAAGTGGCGGTGTAGGTCCCGGGGAAGCTTGGTATTCCGATGTTCAGTTACCTAGTGACTTCCTTCAAGTGTCTCCCAAAGGGTGTGTCTTCATCCGGTTGTGCAAACTTGTTCATTGAGTCCGCCATCCTAGAGAGTGGAAAATGGAGAGGAGTCAGAAATGAGTAGAGAAGCGTGACCTATGGCTCATCTTAGTGGTCGTGTCCTACAATTAGCGTGTGCTCTGATACCATCTTGTAGCGACCCGACCCGAATGGATCGAATCTCTGTGTTCAAGTGTCATCCCTGGATCGGTAATGCTGACACACACAGTACTCGAAGGATTTATAACAGAGTGCAATCACACACTTATTACATCGAATGTCTCAAAAGAGAACTTATTACAATAAACATGGCTTAAGGCCATCTAAATAAGATAACAGCGGAAGGCTTGGAAGATAAAGTGAGTCCATCAACTCCAACGGCATAGCTGAGTGCACGACAACGACCTAGCGCACCTTACTCTTCGTCTGAAAAGTCTGTAACATGATATGTTGCAGCCCAAAATGGGTGAGCTCATGGAATATGTTGGCAATATAACACAGTAGAGCAATGAACAGATAAATGCTATCACTATATGCATATATGGCTGGTGGAAAAGCTCTATGGTTATATTGTTTTGCGAAAAGCCAATTTTTCCCTACATCAAAGGAATATGTTTTATTTAACTATCATGGTGGTTGAAACATTGAGAAGGTAAATCCCCATCTCAATCCCAATTAAAAGTAATCATTAAACCCAACAAATTAATTTAGAGTGATGAGATCAAATCAATAATTCAAGTACCAGATACTCAAGATGTCCATAACAGGGGACACGGCTAACCATGATTAGTTTATACACTCTACAGAGGTTTGCACACTTTTCCCCACAAGACTCGATCTCCTCCATTGGATTTCTCACACTACATGGTGTTTGAGAAACGGATGACCGAGACACAGTCTTTCAGAAACATTTACTCTTTACTCTGGGTAGACAGTTACACCTACTTTCCCCTACATCTGCTAGCCTACCACTGAAAGAGGTCATGCAACATACTCAACTATGCTAGAGCCCATAATAGCTTGTGGCTGCACACGGAAGTTTCTAGCATGAATAATCTTATGATCCCTTTGAGCCTGGGTGGCGAACCAAAAAGACAACACTGGTATATCCCCAGGTGCCTGCAAACAATCCACCCAGATGTGTATTTAAGTAGCCACCTTAAGTTAACAATTAATTAACAATCTCACATCTGTCATTGATACACTCAAAACCCAATTCATGTCTACGAGCATAGCATGGCAATATAAGCATAACATAGAAGTAACTCCCAAGGGTTTGAAAATAAAACAGGTAATAGGTTCTACCTCATCATCTACTTCCCAATACCCACAAGTTAATCACATACTAATCATGCAGTGTTTGAGGGTTGTAACTAATGCATAAAAACTAGGTATGAAAAGAATATGATCAATGTGTTACTTGCCTTGCTGACGATCCGCAAACCCTAGAGACTCATAGTAGCATGCTTCGCACTCCGGGAATTCTATCGCAAACAAATAATAGCATACATAAGCACTCAAGCATAGATGCAAGGGTAAAACTCAGATAAGAAGATCAAATCTGAAAGTTCAACTGAAGAGATTCGATCTGCAAAAAAAATCAATCGAATCGGAGCTACGGAACTGAAACTACGGTCAAAAGAACTTCGAAAATAAATCTGTTTGAAACCAAATTTTAAATTGTCAAAATCATGTTCAAGTTGATTAAATAGAAAGAGGGGTTCGAGACGAAGATTTTGGCGTTGGTTTCACTTGATTTGGATAAACGGTTTAGAAACGGCGAGGGTTTGAAGATCAGGGGCTAATCTGCGATAAAAAAATAATCGCGGATATGTCCCTGGCCGAAAAAGAAAATAGAAAAAGAAAAATCTATCGGACGAATGCCCGCTAACAGAGACGAATGAGCGAATTCGTTCGTTAAAACGAATGAACGAACGAACGTTCGCAAACGAACTAAACCGAGAAAAACCGAACCGATCTAAAAAGAAAAACCGTAACTAGAAAAAAAATTCGGGGTGGTTTTCGACGGTTATACCGGTTTGGTGGGAAAAACCGGCAGCGGCGGCAGATCGGGCTCCGGCGGCGGTGGCGGCGGCGCGGCGTGGGCGACGGCGGCTGCGGTGCGGGGTGGCGCGGGCGCGGGGCGGGAGGCGGCGGGCGGCGCGAGGCTGCGGGAGGCGGCGGCGGCGCGCAACACGAGCGGCAGCGGCGACGCAAGGCAGCGGCGGCGGCGGCGCTGGAAGGCGGCAGCGGTTGCGGCGGCGGCAGGAGGTGGGCTGCGGCGGTGGCGGTGATGAGGAGGAGGGGGGCTCGGCTTATATAGGTGGAGGGGGGGCGAGGCCGGCTTGGGGGAGGGGCGAGGCCGAGGCCGTGGCGGCGCCGGACTCCGAGAGGAGTCCCGGTCGGGGACGGGGACGAAGGCGGTGGCGGCTGGGCCGGCCTGCTCGGCTGGGCCTTCGGCCCAGTCGGGCGACAATTTTTTTTTTAAAAGATTGCTCCGAGAAAATTCCTAATAAAATAAAAAAATTCTAAAAATGCCAAAAACAATTTTCACCGTCTAAATAGAATATTTAGAACAAAGTGAACATTTTCTTGGCCTAAAATGCAATTTTAAAAAATGCATATTTTTTCTAATTCAAATAAAATAGCAATAAAATCCAAATAAAATTATTTATTTGATTTTAACATATTTCCTCCAATATTTCTTTTTATTTTGGAGAAGTCATATTATCTCCTCTCATATGTTTTTATATTGGAAATATTTTTGGAGAGAAAAATAATTAAAACCAAAATGATCCTCTTTTTCAATATTTGAGAAAATTCAAATATGAAAATAATAAAATCCCCAACTCTCTCCATGGGTCCTTGAGTTGCTTAGGATTTTTTTTTAGGGTCACAAATGAAATGCAAATAAAATATGATATGCATATGATGACCTATGTATAACATTCCAAATTGAAAGTTTGGGATGTTACACAAATGGACAAGAAAAATAATACTTTAGGATCACTGCCATGAACCTCATCAACAAATAAATCACTTGCGGGAGCAGATTCATGCACAGGGATAGTTGCACTTTCAGGTAAAACATCCTCATCAACCCTAGCACCATCATCAACAGCCTACAAAAATCACATGGAACACAATGTCTAATCAGGAGAAGTTCACATTATATAATTAAAGAAGGTCAGCTATGACCACTGACACATGGAGGAAGTCCAAAGACAGTAAATATAGAAGGTCAGATATCAAACTACTATCATACAAAGGAAAAAAAGGGCCAGTTATGGAAAGCATAGAAGTTCAGATACTGTAGGCCTGGAAGTTTAGGTACTGTAAACAGAGAAGGTCAACTATGAAACACTAATACTGAAAAAAGAAGTTCAGAACACATGAAATCAAGAAGGGTCACCTATGACAAAAAACAGTAATAACTGAAAGCTAACAATGAACATTAATTCAAAGAACTATCAATGCCAACATAAACAAACCTCTTCAGTACGCTCCTTGTTGCCTCCTTCACGACCCAACAGAACAGAATGTTGCCTCTGAATCGCACTGACAACAACACTAGCCTCATCTTCAAAAGGCTTGCAACGAGCATCCTACATTTCCTTCAACAGCCCAAAGCTAGTCCGGAGTTGGGAAGTGCTCTGACGAAGCTCAGCAAGAAATCTAGCTTCAATTGACAAAACCTCCTTCGAAGACTCAGCGTCAAAACCATGTCCGGGAGGAAGAATCCCATCGACGCGGCTAAGACGCTCAAGAGTTGTCGGAACACGGGCCATCTCCCCACAAACAGTTTCCAGAAGACCATTCATCCTAGCAAGAGAAACATTGGCAGCTTCAAACAAACCCTCAGAAGAAATGTTTCCTCCAGCACTCACACGGCCAGAAGAACCTCCAGGATTTACAGGAGGAGCACCAGTATTGACATCCCGGGAGAATTCAAATCTTGGAGCAGAACCACTCCCTAGGCCGGTGGCACGAGGCATAGTAAGAACAGGACATTCGATACGCCTAAAGAACACAACCTCAGCTTGTGTCTTCCACTACATACAAAGCAAAAGTCAACGCGTCAAAAAACAATGAAGGAACATGGAACAAATATTGAAGACAGTATCAGAAGTTCAAGTTAAACTATACAGGAAAGAATGATGCATAGAAACACTCACAGGCAGTTTCCCAAACACCCAGTTGGCTGGGTCATCATTACCCTTCTTAACCAAGTCAGCAGCAGCAAGCTCATATAGCTTGGCCTGATCCATGAAATTGATGCGAGGGGTCCTCAAGTCAGAATTAGGCTTCTTGCCAATGATAAGGCAGTCCAGATACATAAGAAGCGGCGCGATGCGACAGCCTGTGACAGCTTTTCCTCTGCTAGTCCCATGCTGATACCTAGTAACAGCCCTTCGAAGATCATTAGCAAGCAACTGGCAATAGTCCATATTTGCCATATCTTCATAGACAAGATTCTTAGCCACTGCTGCCTCCCTGGACACTCGTGTAGACGTACCAGGAATAATAACCTTCATGAAAAGAATCAGGTAAAACACCTGCAGAGCCAGATCATCCTTCTTCTCATCCTTCATAAGTTCCCCGAGGATCTTCCGCAGATCCTTTGTCTTGATATCATCACTCCTCTTGTAGCCAAGTTTGGCCTTCAGCCTCATAATAGCAGCATCAAACCCATCCTTCGAGGGCCTAGGAGGGGTACGATCACCTTGAGGGAATCCAAAAAGAGGGTGAACAGCATCACTTGTAATACGCAAAACCTTGTTCGCCTCACCCATGTCCAGAATCATAGTTGAAGGGTCAATCCTGGTGTAGATGTGGCCCATCAAAGGACGAGAAATGTTGGAATCAACTGTCAAATCAAACACACAACCAAAACCAGCCTTGATAACCCTCTCCTTGTGCCTAAGTTGTAGCAATTTTGCGCACAACTTGGCCTCTTTCAGTGAGCAGCGAACCGTCTTGTTAAAACGTTTCGCATCATCTCCTCCTTCATCACCTTCTTTGACTGCTTTGCCTCCTCTCTTCCTCAGCTCAGGTTGCTCCACAAGCTGATACTGCAAAAAATGCAATGACAGGAAAAAAGGCAAAACAATGAGATAAACAAACTAAACCAAAAGTTCACTAATGCTGAATTGGAAAAATTACATAAGAAAAATAGAGCATGGACCAAAAAAATGTATATAGCAGAAGTTCAACCATTCAAAACAAGAAGTACAGCTACTTTCTAAATGTTAGCACTGTACATTTCAGAAGTTCAACTATGTCTACATAGGCAGTACAACCATGTATGACCAGAAGTTAAGATGCTTTCTAAATGTTATAAATTTACAAAGCAGAAGTTCAACTATGTACACCAAGGCATTAAAACCATGTATACCAAGAAGTTCAGCTAATTTCTTCATGTATATATCCAGAAGTTCAGCTATGTACACAAAGGCAGTAATACCATATAAACCAAGCAGTTCAGCTAATTTCTTCATGTATATAAGCAGAAGGTCAGCTATGTACACCAAGGCAGTACTACATACACAAATATAACAACAAATCTACAAATGTTCTAAAAAACAGTAAACATGAGAGATTCATACCTGATCAGCAGCAGCATCATCGTCGTCATCCTCGTCATCAGCGTTGAAATCAGCATCACCCTGGTCGTCTGGATTAACACGAGAACGCTTCTTGCAACCCTTGTTAACCTTTGCCAGTGCAACCTGGCGCTTAACGCCACATTTCTTTCCCTTACCAGATGCACCAGCACCAAGCGGAGAAGGTGTAGACGCCGCAGTGGCAAGCACACGAGGACTTCGACGTGGCGTACCACCGCTGGCTTGGCCTTCCACTTCAAGAAGTTCACCCACACTTGGTCCTGCAGCCTTTGAAACACGTGGGCTCCTCCGAGGAGTAACTTCACCAACTAAATGCTTCCTCGCCGCGGTCTTCTTGATTTTCTTCTTCACAGGGGCAACCATGCCATCAATGGCACACGACACGTCTTCTTCAGCAACAAACCCATGCCCAACTGTGAGCTCAGCAAGATCACCAGATTCAGGAACATGAGAACCTTTCTGAAGGCGGACCGCCATCTTCTTGTCAAAATCTTCTTGCTTCTTCCTCTTGCGTTGATCCTCTAGAAGAAGCTGAAGGGGCACATCCTCAGCTTGCGTGACAGGTTCAGTGCCATCAACAGACTGGGACTGCGTCTCTGACATCTGAAGAGAGCACAAAGGCTCCGGAACGGAATCACAACCTTCAACTGATGGAGCCCCCTGCTCGGCCGCAGCAGTGTTATCTGGCACACCCAAGTCAGATAGTACATCGTTGATGGTGTTCACAGCTTCCTCCTCTGTGGATACATCTGCAAGAACACAAAAACATAACAAAAAGGAAAAGGGTCAGGAACAAATACAAAAACACACGACAAGAACAAGTTCAAAAACATGGCTCGAGAATTAAAAAAAAGAAAAGGAGTTGCACATACTAGGTGAAGCAAGAGCTGCAGAAGCAAGATCCGCGAGGCTTAAATTTTTCTCAAGGCTCAAAGCAACCTCAGCAATTACAGTCAAAGGAATAATAGGTGGTTTAGCCGCATCAGATCTTAGAGCATCAGTATTAACTTCTGAAGCTCCATCTTGATCACAGGCATTTTTTTCAGAACTATTAAATTCATCACCAACTACAAAAACGGAAGTAAAAAAAGGTAGCTGAGTTTTAATCCACAATCTACACCAAAGGAAGTGCTACATATACATGAATGTCCAATGTCCAGAAGTTCAAGAATACCTAACAAAGCATTAGACCAATGCACAATCTACAATCTACATACTAAAGATAAAACAATCTACACCAGAGGGAGTACTACATATAGATGAATGTCCAAAAGTTCAACAATACATAACAAAGCAGTAAAACAATGCGCAAACAGAAGTTCAACCAAATTTCATTATAAACAAAATAATTAAAACCAGAAGTTCAAGTGTGTGACCCAAGGAAGTACTACATAAAAAAGATGAAGCATGAGAAGAAATACTTTTTCACAACCAAACTACTTATCAGTACCATGAAAATGATAACAAAAATACAAAGATATACACTAAAAATATGAAACATTTGGGAAGTCCAAACACACTTGGTGACATAGTTCACTGGCAATTCATCAAAAAAAAATCTAAGCAACACTCTACTAACTTAAACTAAGAGTAAAATGCATACACATCACCTATGTTAGAAGTTCACACTTTTAAACATGGGCAGTCCAACAAGACAACCAAGTGAAGATATGGGCAGACATATAAAAGAAAACTCCTATTTAAAATACAAGATGCATATACATTTACATACCTGAAGAAGGTTTTGAAGCCATGAAAACACCACTCCTTGATGAATGGTAGTCCAAACACTAGATCAACCTACAAAAAACAGGGAAGAAATTACATCTAATTAGCAAGTAGAAAATCATACAACAATACAAAAAGCAACTAAATCAAACCCTAGGATGAAACAACTAAAACACATCAACAATTATGAAGATGAACAGTAGCACATCTAGGCAAGCACAGCAAAAACAATATTCATAAACTAACCAGCATGTGCCAGACACAATCTAGACTACGAAATCAATAACATTAATGGATGTAAATACATCAGATCCAGCAGCAACCACCACACCACACCCTTCTTACATGCATCTCACTGGTGAAATTACCAAAGGGGAAATGAAATCCACATAAGTCTGAAGGGTGAAATAGCACACACAAGCATCTCACAGATAAAATTAACCACGGGGGAATGGAATCCACCCACCACACGCACAAGAACCCTACCTAATCTCCCATCCAACCATCAGAAGAAAAGGGAGGAGGCGGATGCGAGTGCACACAGAAGAAACAGAGAGAGCTCGATAGATCTGGCGAAAACTAAGAGCAAGCATTGGGGGGAGGCAGCATTTGTACCTCTCCAAATGACCCCGATGCACAAATCCGCGGCGGTTCTTCCACCCCCACGACGCCACGCGCACCTTGGAACCGCGCAGACAGTTGCCGGCTTCGCTTCAGAGGAGAAGAGAGCGGGCTGAGGGAGGGAGAGCGGGGCGTGGGGCAAAAATAGGAGCGAGGCGTGTGCCGGTTACTCCACTCACGAGCGCAGGAGACAGCGGTGGAGAAGTCGGGGGAGGTTGGAGGAAGGGAGCGGAGCATCAGAGAGGGAGAAGAGAGCGAGCGACAGGGGGGAGGGGTTTCTGACAGGTGGTCGCGAGCGAGATGGGCAGTAAATGCGTCTCTCTAGCGGGTGTTGGAGCGCCGAGGTAATTACAGTTTTACCACCCAACAACTAAAAAAGTAAATGCATCTGTTCAAAAATGAATGCACCATTTGAATGCATCTGTTTTAAAAAGATAAGATCCAATAACAAATCTTCTGGTATCCCTTAAAACCAAAAATTGATGGTAAACAGAAGGTCAAGTACACTACCAAGGGAAGAAAAACACAAACACAAATAAGCACTTACAAACAAAGAAGAAGTTCAAAAAATAAAGAACAGAAGTTCAAGTACACTAATTAGTGAAGTAAGGCATATGAATAAATAAACACTAAGAAACAAAAGAAGAAGTTCAAATACAAAAACATATGAAGTCCATATCTAACTAAAATACACAACTTAGAAACAATATAGAAGTTCAAATTCACCTACACACAAAGTACACATGCAACGGACTCGCCTCCGCATGCGACGACCCGGCACGCCGCGTCGTCGCCTGCTCCGGCTCGTTCCTGGCTTGGCCTCACCGGGGGTCCCCACGGACTCGCATCCGCTCACCGCGGGGCCCCCCGGCTTGGCCTCGTGCTACCGCGACAGTGCGCGCTAGGTTGACAGGCGCAATGCGGTTATTCTGTTTCCACCCCCACCGCACGGACCCCAGAGCCACACCCCTAAGATACATAGTGGGGTCACGGATGTGATGGACTCGCCTCCGCATGCGACGATGCGGCACGCCGCACCGTCGCCTGCTCCGGCTCGTTCCTGGCTCGGCCTCACATGGGGAGGGGAGGGGGGTCGGGACGACAGTGCGCGCTAGGTTGACAGGCGCGATGCGGTTATTCTGTTTCCACCCCCACCGCACGCACCCTAGAGCCACACCCCTAAGATAGATAGTGGGGTCACGGATGTGACGGACTCGCCTACACATGCGACGACACGGTACGCCGCGCTGTCGCCTGCTCCGGCTCGTTCCTGGCTCGGCCTCGCAGGGGGAGGGGGGTCCCTCCCCCCCTCCCCCCTGCTCGACCTCACGCTACCGCGACAGTGCGTGCTAGGTTGACAAGCGCAATGCAGTTATTCTGTTTCCACCCCCACCGCACGCACCCCAGAGTCACACCCCTAAGATAGATAGTGGGGTCACGGATGTGACGTACTCGCCTCCGCATGCGATAACGTGGTGTGCCGCGTCATCGCCTGCTCCGGCTCGTTCCTGGGTCGGACTCGTAAGAGGAGGGGTGGGGGTCCCGACCCCCGTCCCCCCCCCGACTCGGCCTCATGCTACCGCGATAGTGCGCGCTAGGTTTACAGGCGGAATGCGATTATTCTGTTTCCACCCCCACCGCACGCACCCCAGAGCCACACCCCTAAGATAGGTAGTGGGGTCACGGTTGTGACGGACTCACCTCCGCATGCGATGACGCGGCACGGCGCATCGTCGCCTGCTCTGGCTCGTTCCTGGCTCGGCCTCGCAGGAGGAGGGGAGGGGGTCCCGACCCCCTCCCCCTGGCTCGGCCTCGCGCTACCGCGACAGTGCGCGCTAGGTTGACAGACGTAATGCGGTTATTCTGTTTCCACCCCCACCGCACGCACCCCAGAGCCACACCCCTAAGTTAGATAGTGGTGTCACGGATGTGACACACTCGCCTCCGCATGCGACGACACGGCACGCCGTGTCATCGCCTACTCCGGCTCGTTCCTGGCTCGGCCTCGCAGGACGAGGGGAGGAGGGTCCCGACCCTCCCTCCCCCCGGCTCATCCTCGCGCTATCGCGATAGCGCGCGCTAGGTTGACAGGCGCAATGCAGTTATTCTGTTTCCACCCCCCACCGCACGCACCCTAGAGCCACACCCCTAAGATAGATAGTGGGGTCATGGATGTGACGGACTCGCCTCCGCAAGCGACGACGCGGCACGCCGCTTCGTCGCCTACTCCGGCTCATTTTGGCTCGGCCTCGCAGGGGGAGGGGAGGGGGGTCCGACCCCCTCCCCCCCGGCTCAACCTCGCGCTACCACGACAGTGCGCTCTAGGTTGACATGCGCAATGCGGTTATTCTGTTTCCACCCCCACCGCACGCACCCCAGAGCCACACCCCTAAGATAGATAGTGGGGTCATGGATGTGACGGACTCGCCTCCGCATGCAATGACATGGCACGCCGCGTCGTCGCCTACTCCGGCTCATTCCTGGCTTGGCCTCGCAGTGGGAGGGGAGGGGGTCCCGACCCCCTTCCCCACGGCTCAGCCTCGCGCTACTGCGACAGTGCGCGCTAGGTTGACAAGCGCAATGAGGTTATTCTGTTTCCACCCCCACCGCACACACCCCAGAGTCACACCCCTAAGATAGATAGTGGGGTCACGGATGTGACGGACTCGCCTCCGCATGCGATGACGTGGTGCGCCGCGTCATCGCCTGCTCCGAATCGTTCCTGGGTCGGACTCGTAGGAGGAGGGGAGGGGGTCCCGACCCCCGTCCCCCCCCCCGACTCGGCCTCACGCTACCGCGATAGTGCGCGCTAGGTTTACAGGCGGAATGCGATTATTCTGTTTCCACCCCCACCGCACGCACCCCAGAGCCACACCCCTAAGATAGATAGTGGGTTCACGGATGTGACGGACTCACCTCCGCATGCGATGACGCGGCACGGCGCGTCGTCGCCTGCTCCGGCTCGTTCCTGGCTCGGCCTCGCAGGAGGAGGGGAGGGGGTCCCGACCCCCTCCCCCTGGCTCGGCCTCGCGCTACCGCGACAGTGCGCGCTAGGTTGACAGACGTAATGCGGTTATTCTGTTTCCACCCCCACCGCACGCACCCCAGAGCCACACCCCTAAGTTAGATAGTGGGGTCACGGATGTGACACACTCGCCTCCGCATGCGACGACACGGCACGCCGTGTCATCGCCTACTCCGGCTCGTTCCTGGCTCGGCCTCGCAGGACGAGGGAAGGGGGGTCCCGACCCTCCCTCCCCCCGGCTCGTCCTCGCGCTACCGCGATAGCGCGCGCTAGGTTGACAGGCGCAATGCAGTTATTCTGTTTCCACCCCCCACCGCACGCACCCTAAAGCCACACCCCTAAGATAGATAGTGGGGTCATGGATGTGACGGACTCGCCTCCGCATGCGACGACGCGGCACGCCGCTTCATCGCCTACTCCGGCTCATTTTGGCTCGGCCTCGCAGGGGGAGGGGAGGGGGGTCCCGACCCCCTCCCCCCCGGCTCAACCTCGCGCTACCACGACAGTGCGCTCTAGGTTGACAGGCGTAATGCGGTTATTCTGTTTCCACCCCCACCGCATGCACCCCAGAGCCACACCCCTAAGATAGATAGTGGGGTCATGGATGTGACGGACTCGCCTCCGCATGCAATGACATGGCACGCCGCGTCGTCGCCTACTCCGGCTCAATCCTGGCTCGGCCTCGCAGGGGGAGGTGAGGGGGTCCCGACCCCCTTCCCCCCGGCTCGGCCTCGCGCTACTGCGACAGTGCGCGCTAGGTTGACAGGCGCAATGCGGTTATTCTGTTTCCAGCCCCACCGCACGCACCCTAGAGCCACACCCCTAAGATAGATAGTGGGGTCACGGATGTGACGGACTCACCTCCGCATGCGACGACGCGGCACGCCGCGTCGTCGCCTGCTCCGGCTCGTTCCTGGCTCGGCCTCGCAGGGGGAGGGGAGGGAGGTCCCTCCCCCCTCCCCACCCGGCTCGGCCTCGCGGTACCGCAATTGTCGATAGGCGCAATGCCGATTTCAATGTCTACAAATATTTAAATCCAAAAATAACAAACAAAATTATAATAAGAAGTTCAAATAGTGAAGATATAGATGTTTGGGGTTTTGTAAAACCTCAAATTAACATGTTAAAAATGATTAGCATACAGAAAGTTTAGGATAGTTATTCAGTGAAGTGCAACAACTATTAGAAGTACGAAAACATACTAGAAAAAATAAAAAATATATGCATATACGTCGGCCAATTCCATGGTTGCTCACGGGACTAAGTCAAAAAAATCAAAACCAATACAAAGAATGAAAAATGACAGGAAAAATAGAAAGAAATATAGAGGACTTGCTGCATTACCTTGCAAAGAAGGAAAAGCAGAAGTTCAGGTATGAACAACGCAGAAGTCCAGCTTGTACAACGACCATTAGATGATCTAGAAAATATGAACGAACGAATTCGTCCGAAGCATAAAATCCTCTGCGCCTGATTAGAACACGTCCGCACCCCCTTCGAAATGATCTGGCAACTCCCTTTCTACAACAAAATGACCAGAGGGCAAATCTGAAAAATGAAAAAACACCCCGTGCAACAGCCACGGGAGTTGCCACCATCAAATCGCCAGAAATCAAACCGTATGGACCCTCCCGATTGAAATTGATGATGTAGTAAGCCTTGAATTTCACTAAAGTACGCAAATCAGCCAACAAGCTTTACAGAAAAATGAGAAATTGTCAGAAGCGTAGGCTGCATCTCGGGCGGATGAAGAGCACGACCAATTTTGAATTCATTTGAAATAACAAAAATTTGTGCACCAAACTCGTACCAAAACCTAATTCCCATCATGCCAGAGCTTCGACAACATCCACACCATTCATTAAACTTGTAACAGACACATGTTCATCACAACCCGAGAGCAAATCCGCCAATGAGCGAGATTCCTATATAAATCGGGCATTTAGTTGCTAAAAACCGTTTGCAGATTACACTTACATCACATAGAACATGACTGACCTGAATAATTCGCGCGGGGAGACACGGTTGCGAAGATAGCTCGAAGGTCGGGTTCCTACAGAGGGAAGTTCAGGTTGTGTAACTCAGGAAGTTCAGCTTGTGATCAGAATATATTCTGATCCCGTGATCAGAATAGTGTTTATGTGTTTGTGTGTGTATATATATATATTAATGAATCGATCTTTCTTCTTTTAGCCCTCCGAATCGAGCAAATCTTCTACAAGCGACAGGGCAGTTCAAGGCCCGGCCAAAAGGTTGCAGGCTGGCATAAAGTACAACATCGATGCCATCAAATCAAATGGCAAACCGCTTGAACCTAAGAAGAATGCGAACAAGTTCACTCGTCAATGCGGAGTTATTGTCAGGGACCAAATCCCGATCTCCGTTCAAGAATGGAAAAGGCTAGCAAAGGGAGATCCACGAGTTACTTTTGTCGATGAAAGAGCAAAAGATCTGCTTTGGGAATCGCTCATGTCACATTTCACCCTACCAGATCATTTGACAGATGCAGATCTGGTGAAAGTCAGGAAGAGTGCTCTTAAGAACATGGCGATAGCATTCAACAACCACAAGAAAATTATATGGGCCGCGTACGTCAAAGCAGGAAAGCAGACTCCAGAATTCAAGGACTGGAGAAGGCAAGAGATCACTGGGACGCTTTCGTGCAGTTCAAGGAATCAAAAACAGCTCAGGAACGGTCAAGAATAAACAAGATTAATGCTGCAAAAAAGAAGTGGCACCATACTCTGGGGCTAGGTGGCTACCAGGTGGCCCTGCCTAAGTGGGATCTCGCTGAGCAAGAGATGATTGCTGCAGGGGTCACTCCAGTTACATTGAGCTGGCCCCCCAGGTGCAGGACTTGGTTTTATGTGCATGGGGGGAAGTTGGACCCAGAGACAGGGCTGGTTTTGGAGCGGGCAAGTCTTAAAGAAGCCTCCGATGCTTTACTTGTTGCAATAGAAGAGGCTCGAATGGGGGCGTTCACGCCCAACAGAGAGAACGACGAGCTTACGCGCGCCCTGAAGAATCCTGAACACCCGGGACAACCATGAGGCAAAGGCGTTGTTTCATGGTTTAAGGGGTTTGTGGATTGGAACGCCGACTACAGAAGCCGTGCGAGAAAGAAGCAGCAGAAGGAGCAGAAGAGGAAGCTGGAGGAGGAGCAGAGGAAGGAGGAAGCTGGAGGAGGAGCAGAGGAAGGAGGAAGCAGTCCACCTTCAAGGCCTAGAATCAAAGCACACGGAGTTGGAACTCGCTTTCAGGCGGCAGCAGCAGATCGACTCACTTAGCCAGGAAAGGGGGTCTCAGCAGCGGCAGCAGCTAGCAGATCCAGCATTGGATAGCATTGTCCCATCTTTGCCAAGAAGCAGCGTGGGTTCCACCCCGACCGATGATGCACTGCTGGCTAGCTACCCCGTGGACGATATCCAACGTGCGACACCTTGTGAGCTACACATTAAGGTGAAGAACATATCAATGAAGGTGGCGGACGGCTATGCTTTAATAAATCCCCCTGAAGCAATCTTCCATGGCAATCCGATTCCAGCTGGCTATGCTCGTGTCGGGGTGGATGCAGTGATGTCGGGATATAACGATCTAGAGCTTGACATTCATGGAGGTGAAGAGGAGAGCACACTGCAATAGGCCATACATCGTATCATTCTATGGAGAAAGGATTGCATTGTCTTTCCAAGGCCACCGACTCCTCCTCCAAGTACGCCGCGTCAGCCGACTCCTGCTCCTCCATGTCCGACACCACGTTAGCCGACTCCTCCTCCTCCAAGTCCGGCACCGCGTCAGCCTCCTCCTCCTCCTCCAAGTCCAGCACCGCATTAGCCGACTCCTCCTGCAAGTTCGGCACGGCGTCAGCCGCCTCCGCTGCCTCAGCAACAGCGGAAGAGAGACGCCGCAGCTATGACGGCTAGCGGTACAATAGGCAAGAAATTCAGATATGGTCCAAGCCTCTAGCCTCCTCCAAAGTTGCCTTACGACTTGTCTGAGGAGGAAAACAATGCCATAGTGGATGCCCAAGTTAAGGCCCATTTTGCACTGAAACCGCCCCCCACCGCCAAAGGAGAAAGTACCTGAGAAAGTCGTGTAACACTTTATTGATAATGCTCAACCGACTATGAAGAAAAGGGACTCAGACTATGAGCGCTCTATCAAGAAGTCATATCGTCCACAAAAAGAGAAGGAGTCGAGCTCGAGCTTGAGCCAAGCAGTTGGTAAAAAAAGCGGGAAACTGTTCCCCAGCTGGGAGAACAGGCCGTGCAATCGATCCCCCCGCTCATTGTACAAACACATGTGAGTACCACCGATCAGCTAGTAATAACCGACGATCATAGAAGGCAGGCAAAAGAGGCCGGTGTCACTGTGCAACAACTCCTAGGCATCGAGGAACTCCTCGGGTTTAAAGAGGAGGTAATAAGATGGAAATTTATCCCCGGCCAACCTCTAGTCAAGCCTGAGGAGATCCCGCTTCTATCAACGAGAATGCACACATTGCATGAGTGGTACCTGAGAGAAGTAAACAACGGGGTAGAGTCCCTCATGGTGAAAGTCAAGGACGAGCATTACCGGTCTTACCTCAGTGAACCGAAGGGACTTTATTTATTTGGTAGGCGGCCGGCATAGGTCAATGGGGTAGAATGGATAGTTCGTTCTCCTGCATAGCGATTTTTTTTTGCAAAGTGTCCTCTCCTGAAAGTACAACCCCGATAACTTTGACATTAGGGGGGACGTCGGACATGCATGAGAGAGGTGGTCCGCAAAGTATCCTCTCTCGAAAGTTTAACCCCCGATAACTTTGCATGATGTTTGCGACTAATCCATTGCTCATATATGCATATGATTCCTTGTTGTGATTAGCTAGGTCTATGTTTGCCACTAATCCATCTCTCATGGTTGTATATTGCCATGTTGTAATATTTGCAGAAACTATGGACAGAGACTTAGAAAAAGAAGAGTTGTTGGGGGATATAATCCGCGACGGAGGTGATATCACCTTGCGTTTCTCAACGACACCGATGGTCAGGAAAGAGAGGATGATGGCTCCAGCGATCCAATGGTGGAGGAAGGAGATCATGACGGCTCCGGTGACCGAATGGAGGAGGAAGGAGATCATGACGGCTCCGGTGACCGAATGGAGGAGGAAGGAGATCATGACGGCTCCGGTGACTGAACGGAGGAGGGAGCCTTAACTGTTGCAAAGTCCGGCGAGGAATATATACATATATTAATTAAGCCTCTACTGACTTGCTGCATTAATTGTTTCGTATGTACATATATTAACGCTTCTTTCTTCTTTTAGCCCTCCGGATTGAGCCAAACTTCCGTAAGAAGATGAGGCCCAAAGAAAAGGTTGCGCCAGGATGAAAGGTTCATGATCGAAGTAGTCGCTCCAAATGGCCAACCGATTGCTCCCAAGCGGAGCAAGGACACATTTATACATCAGTGCGGAGTTATTGTTAGGGACAGATAGACAGAAAGATGATCTTTGGACCTCGCTGATGACAAATTTCAGCTTAACGCCAGAGGCGGATCAGAATAAGGTCAAGGTGTTTACTCTTAAGAAGATGGCAGAACTATTCAAGAACTGGAAGAAAGATTTGAACAAAAAGTTTATCGACAAAGACAAGACTCCAGAATTCACCGGTCCATATGAGAAGATCAAAGATCACTGGCCCGCATTTGTGGCTTACAAGAAATCGGAGAAGGCCAAGCAAAGGCCAGAGACAAATAAGAAAAATGCTGCAAAGAAGAAGTATCACCATGTTACGGGGTCAGGTGGCTACAACAAAGCCCGGCCTATGTGAGACAAAGCTGAGCAAGACCTGCTTGCTAAAGGGGTCCAACCATCGACATTGCACTGGCCAGATCGGTCAAGGACTTGGTTCTTCGGGGTTGGGGAAACTTTGGACCCAGAAACAGGGAAGTGTGTTTGGACAAAAGCTCAACTTGCAATACCCGTCAAGAAGCTTGAGGAAGCAATCAAGGCAGCGCAGGAAGGGAGGTTCCATCCCGGTAGAGAGAAGGACGAGCTAACACAGGCCCTTGGGAATCCTGAACACCCTGGATGAACACGAGGCACATCAGGCACCGTTCCGTGGGTACATGGGTTTCCCGACAGCGGTGGTCATAGAAGCCGAGAGAGAAAGAAGAAAGCGGAAGCAAGCGAAATGCAGAAGATCAATGCAAGATTAGCGATACTAGAGGAACTTGAGAGCCAGCGAGCTACCGGCCAACCATCTCAGCGGCACGAACATCCTTCGTTTGACGCTGCCCCCGAAGCTACCCCACCTTCTCAGCGGAGAAGCAGCGTGGCTTCCACGGAGCTCGTTCAGCCTGATAATCACAGCTTCTCGCTACACCGTGGCACTACAAAAAAAAGACACATCCGTGACATTTTGGGCCGAACGAATTTTTTTCCTGTCATGCTTATAACACTTCTATGACGATAATTGTGACAAAACCCGGTATCATCATAGATGTGGTGGGCTCCTACTTCTATGACAAAAAATCATGACAGAAAATGGGCTTTTCATCCTGGGCAGGCCGGAGACACACCTGCATGACATTCTTTAGGCCGTCCATGACGGAAAAAATCATGGTATAAGCGAGGGCGAGGAAAATTTCGGGGAGTTCCCGGTTACGGTGGGTGGTCGGGGCCGAGCGATGCACGCGAGGTTTACACGTTTTCTCTTGTATACGTACGCACATGTGTGCGAGGTGTTGGGCTCTAACTGAACCCGAGCGAGGCGTTCGCTTACTGAACCCGAGCGATTGCACTAGCTACGTTACTGAACCCGAGCGATCGATCGATCCCTGGCTGTTAATTGAACCCGATCGAGGGATTCCTTCGCTACTGCTGCTAACTGAGGCCGATCGAACCTGCTGCCTCTTGATGAATAGTGAATGTGGGGGTTGGTTGAACGAGTCGAGACGTACGTGGTTGGGGTTGGATGAACAGGACCCCGTGGTAGTAGTAGTAGGCCGTTGCCGCTGGATGAACAGGACCCCGAGAGGAGGCCGCCACAGCCGAGTTGGTTGGGGGTGGATGAACAGGACCCCATGGAGGGCTGTTCCGTCCAAGCCGGTTGGCTCCCGTTGAACAGGACGCATTCCGACTCAGTCTGTTGCCTCCCGATGAACAGGACGCTGTTTCTCCGTTCCAACCCAGCCGGTTGGCTGCCCGATGAACAGGATGCCGTTGCTGCCGTCCGTTGCCTCTCCATGTACATGAGCCCTGGCCGTACGTATGCGCTAGTAGGCGTTCGAGACCCGCCCGTATGTACGTACGTGGCCGTATTTTTTGGCATATGGCTGTACATACGTATACACGGTTTAGAAGGGACTGTCTGAACTGCTACATCAGGGGCTCTACTACTACATGTGCCGCTGCTTGCTCGGCCATGGTTCATCATTGCAGAGAGACCGATCGACCAGTATGTACATACACGTTCGCGACAACACTACGTACGCTTCGACCAGGTGGGTCTCGGCTGTCAAGGAGGATAAGGAGGCACTTCCTTGCGTGCAAAGTTATTGATGGTAGGTCCGAGCTATCAGGGGGAGGATTCATTTTTTTTGCGCCTAATATGGAGGCACTTCCTTGCGTGCGAAGATGTAGCTGGTGGGTCCATCTATTAGCCTCACCGCGTACACTACTCTTCTGATGGCTGTCGTTCGTTGACCACGCTGTGCGGACAACACCCAGGCAGTGGACGATGGCGAGGCCTAGGAAGGAACGACACTGAGCCAGGGAAGACGAGGCAGGTGGATGCCCACACGGAGGGGAGTACGAGGGTTCACTGGTTCGGCTGCGGTGTAAGGCTGCCGTCGCCGAAGAATAACAGGGGGTGTGGGTGAGTAGAGGGAAGGCCTGGCCAGTAGTAGTATGGTCGGGCGGTGAGGCCTGCGCGACAGCACAGCCGGCCATGGGAGGCTGGAGCAGGCGGTACGGCGGGCGCAGGTTTGGGCGGCTGGAGTAAGAAGACCAGAGGTTGAAGACGCAGCTTGGCCGTTGGATTAACATCCAACGGTCAGTTCAGCTAGAATCGTTTATTAACTAAGTTGACAAAGCCCTGCGTACGCGTTAACTTAGTAGGCCCACAAGTCAGCCTCCAAATCTGGTGGGTCCCAGCTAGCAGGGGGAATCAATTTTTTTCTGCGTAATAAGGTGGCACTTCCTTGCGTGCGAAGATGTTTTCTGGTTTTTTAATTTCTTATTTTTCGAGTTAGAATAAAAAGAAAACAATTTAGCATATTCGATACAATCTATATTTTCACGAAAAGGATCATAATAAAGCTGGTGGGTCCCAGCTGTCAGGGAGAGGAAACTTTTCAATTCCGCGTAATAAAGGAAGCACTTCCTTGCGTGCGAAGATGTAGCTGGTGGGTCAAACCTGTCAGGGGGAGAAATTATTTGTTTTCGCATAATACGGGGGCACTTGCTGCGTGCGGCCATGGGCCATGTGGGTCCCTACTGTCAGCCACTCCACGTACATGCCTCTTTTGATGGCTATCGTTTGTTGACAAAGTTGACCACGCCGCGCCGAGAGAACCAACGCAGTGAACGATGGCGAGTCCTAGGAAGGGAACGACCCGGAGCCTGCGAAGACACAGCAGTGGATGCCCATGCGGAGGGGAGTACGAGGGTTCACTGGTTCGGCTGCAGTGAACGATGGCGAGTCCTGGGAAGGGAACGATGGCGAGTCCTAGGAAGTGAACGATGGCGAGTCCTAGGAAGGGAACGACCCGGAGCCTGCGAAGACACAGCAGTGGATGCCCATGCGGAGGGGAGTACGAGGGTTCACTGGTTCGGCTGCGGTGTGAGGCTGCCGTCGCCGGAGAAGAACAGGAGGTATTGGTGAGTAGAGGAATGGCCTGGACGGCGTTTGGGAGTAGGATGGGCCGGTGAAGCCTGCGCGGAAGCACAGCCGGCCACGGGAGGCGGTAGCAGGCGGTACCGCCGGCGGTGGTTTGGGCGGCTGAATCAAGAATATCCGAGATTGAAGAAGCACTAGAGCCATTGGATGGACATCCAACGGCCACTGCTGCTAGAATCGTGTCTTGACTATAAGTTGACAAAGCCTTCCGTACGTCTTAGTAGGCCCACAAGCCTTCCGCACGCGTCACTGACTATAATTCACAAAAAAAATAGTAGGCCCACAAGTGAGCATCACATCTGTGGCAGAGAACATATAGCCCATTTGCGATTTGTAATAATGTACAGCCCATTTTTGAATTTTAATGGAATTTACTACAACCCATTTATAGTCTGTTAAAATTACAGCCCATTTTCTAGCCAGGACAACAATTAATAATTTCAACCAACCGCTCAAAACAGAATTCAACCAAACATCCCACATTTTGATGGGATCCAAAATATTTTTATCCCGAAATTTCGAGTCAGACTAAATATAATTTCAAAATGAATTTGTATTAGGTAAAAATCTAACGAAATATTGCGCGTGCAATAAGTAATGAAATTAAAATTTTCAAATTTAAAAAATAATATTTTTGAAACTAATTACCTGTTTGGTGCGTTTTTGTATATTTACAGTCCAGTTTTTATAATTACATCCCATTTATTATTTCTTAAACCCCATTTTCTTGTTAGGCCGAATGCATCCCTCCTAGGAAAGATTTACGGCCCAGCAGGGCGGAGAATAACAAGTTGACCTGGGTTGGGTATTCCGCAAAAAAAGTATAGCTGGGCTAGCCATTTTCACCTTGAAAAATTAATATCTGGGCTGGATATTTGGTCGACATAAAATAATACACTACTAGGAAAAACCTTATACACAGAGATATAGCAGCAGCGCTGGTCAAAACTAAGCGCTACTGCTACTTAGTAGTAGCGCTCGTCACAAAAGCACGCTACAACTATAGTTGTAGCAGTAGCGCCTCTGCGCAAAAAAGCTCTACTACTACAATTCCCACACTGTTGCCGGTAGGCTAGGAATAGTAGTAGCGAGCCTGTGTGAAACACGCTATTGCTAAGCGCGTTGTAGCAGCGCGTTTCTATGGTAGAGCGCTACTGCTAAGAAAAAGAAAATAAGTAGAAAAATTAATAGAAAAATAAATGAAAATGAAATAAATAGAAAAAGGAGAAATGAAAAAAAGAAAAAGAAAAATATAGGAGAAAGGCATAGCAGTAGCGCTTGTTCTCACAAAGCGCTATAGCTACTTTAGCAGTAGCGATTTTGCTGGTCACGCGCTATAGCTAAGTTCCTTAGATAAAAGGAATATAAATAGCTGCTTCCAGTAGCAGTAGTGCATTTTAGTGGAAAGCGCTATAGCTACCTTAGCTATAGCGCGTTTTCCTTGCCAGCGCTACTGCTAGTTTGACTCAACCACACGCGCGGGCTCAAAATTTTGCTAAGTCCTTTTCCCCCTCTCCCCTTCTCCTGCCACCCGCGCCCGCCGTCGATCTGTCGCCGCCGTCGATCACCCCTACGCCCGAGTCGCGTGCCCCCGGAGCCACACCCTCGTCCGCTCCTCGCCACCACTGCTCCCTCGTCGCCGTCACCGGAGCCGCGCGCCATCGCCACCACCGGAGCCGCGTGCCCCCGGAGCCAGCTCGTCCGCTCCTCGTCGCCCCTGCCTCCCTCGACGCCGCTGCCTCCCCGCAACCGTTCCCCCGAGCCACCCTCAATGCCCTCCTCTCTATAAGCCCCACCCCTCCTCTCTAGGTTAATTAACTTAGGTGAATTTAGTTATGAACCCTAGGAATTAGCAGTAGTGGTACTAGTAGATGTTAATTAGATTAACTTAGGTTAATTAGGTTAGGGCAGTAGAGCAGCAGCATATAACAGGACCCTAGGAATTAACATAGGTTAATTAGGTTAGGGCAGTAGTGGTACTAGTAGATGTTAATTAGATGTTTTTTAGTTAGGGAAGTAGGGTTTTACTAGGTTAATTAGGTGAAGTTAAATGAATGACCTAAATGAATGAAATTAGTAGTTAACTGAATTTTTAGGACAAATTTGTATATGCTTAAGTACTTAACTAAATATTATTTTTAGGACAAACTTGTATATGCTTAAGTAGTTAACTTGTATATGCTTATTTTTAGGTTCATATTTTGGACATAAATTGAGTTCTAAGCTTAATAATTTATATTAGGACATAATTTTTATTAGGACAGCAATTTAGGACAGAAATATGTAAGGGTTCTAGGTTTCTAGGGTTCATCCATCTATATTTGGTTTTTGAATTGAGTTTGAGAGAGCATGATATTTGTGTAGATTTTCTTGAAGTGTCAAACACTAGGAGATGCATATTTGAAGTGGTCATGTTATATGCAAATTCCTCAATAGTGTTTGCTCATGTTTATCTACTGTTGTGTACAAGTGGCCTTTTGTTGTTTCCATGGAATGAAGCTGAGTGGCCTATGTTTTGCCGGAATGTTGATTCATTTCCGTTCTGGTAAATTTGAGGTGCTCGATTTGTCCACTTTTTAGCAAAGGTCATGCCGAAATTTTTCGTGAATTTCGGCATGACTTGTGCTACAAAGTAGGACATATCGAGTGCCCGGGATTTACCGCACCGGGAAGGAATCAACGTTCCTGCAAAACATAGGCCTTTTTTTATGTCATTATTCATTTTATTAGGTCTAGAATTAATTGACTAGATTTAATCATAGGAAACATGGCTAGCAACGATGAAGGACAGGGTTCTGGTGATTGCAACGTCTACGTGGCGGCAGACGCTTATTTGAACTTTCTCGACGAGCAAGGGTTGTTGCAGGGCCCACCTGTCACATCCGAGACCGACATCGAGACCGGCGTTGTGACTGGCGTTGAGACCCAGACTGGCACCGAGACCGGCGCCGAGACTGGCGTTGAGACCCAGACCGGCACCGAGACTGGCGAAGCCGGTATAGAACCGAAACCGAAGAGGAGACATCGACGCCCAAACCAGCTCATCACTACTAGACTGGTGGTCACGGAGGTGGACGACGTCAATTTTGAGCCAAAATAGCCTACGAAAGCGCGAGCGTGCTACGGCAATCTAGGCTGCATCATATGGACAACCGCCACCATCAACGATGAGAAACTAAAGAAGATAAAAAATATGAAGCACTCCCTCCTAACGAAGCTGCACCAGGTATTCTTGTTCCCAGGCCGTGATGAAAAGAAATATACTAATCCAGATAAAGACCCGGCAAGGAAGAAGATAAACAAACGCGCCATGAGCAAGTTTAGCGATGCGTTGGCCGCCTGGAAAGTAAGGGTGAAAGCAAGGATCATCGACAAAAAGGAACCCTACTCCGAGATTGTAAAGGATAATCCGACAATTATGGAAGAGCAGTTTGAAATATTCAAGGCGGCTTGTGTTTCCGAAGCTGCCACAGAAAAGTCGAAATACATGAAGGGGCTTCAAGAGAGGAACATGGGGTGCCACCACCTCAGAAGCCGTGGTTACGCAGGGAAGAGGTCCATATGGGCCAAGGAGGACGCGGAACGCGAAAGTATGGGCATCCCAGACCCCTTGGCGGACTTCACCGTCCCGCAGGAGCGTGACGTCCTCAGGGCCCGGTACCGTTGGGACCGAAAGAAGATGGTTTTCCAGACGGATGCGGTCACGATGGAGTTCATGAGACTGCTGGTAATTTTAGCTTCTGATCAATTTGACTGCACGTTTAGTCATATTTGTAAACGATCCTTGTTCCTTTTGCAAAGAGAGCAGCACAGGATTGCGGCCGAAAGCGACTCGCTGTCTGAGGCATTGGCGAGGCCCAAGAGGGACACCCCATTCAACCGGGCCTTGAACATATTGAAAGGACTCCCGGTTGACACTCGGCCATTGTATGGACGCGTGCACGGCGTCGGAGATGGCTCCACATGGAAGAAGTACTACCGTGAGACCACGGAGGAGAGAAAGGAAAGACGGAGGTTAAATGAAGAAAACATCGACAAGAAGGTTGAGATTGTGGTTGAGAAGAAATCAATTGAGACAGTCGCAGCAGCGGGAGCTGCTGCAAAATGGGAGATTGGTGTCTTGGTTCCGGCTATCCTCAGTTGGAGCAGGCAAAATCCAAATAAAGAGGCAGCGGACTTTCCCCTTTCCGACTTCTTCGGGAGCAGCTCGACTAGCTTTGCACCAGCACCTACTCCTGCACCGGCTCCCGCACCTGCTCCTGCACCGGCTCCCACACCTGCTGATAGCTGCCCGTCCTCCGTCTCGGACGTGCTCGGCGATGCTTCGTCTTTGGCAGAGCTCGACGCCCTCACGGTACCTATCACACCGGCCCTCTTCAATAAATGTATAATCTCCCGTTTCAGTTGCCTTTCGGATGTCTCACATCGCAGACATGTCTTTGCAGGCCGACGTAACCCCGTGCACCATATTGTACACCATCAGCGGCTAGAAGGTGGACGTGGGGAAGGCGACGATAGTGAAGCCGAAGGAACAATTGTTCCACAGCCGGCCGGTCCCCCCTAACGTCTTCAAGGTTTCCGTGGCTAGTGTCAAACCGGGCCACGAGAATTTGGCTCCTCCGGTACTATGGGGAGATGACGATGAGACCCCGCGGCGGCTTGGCGATTGCAAGAGGTTGGTTCTGTTGTGGCCAAAGAGTCTACTTCATATGGAGGCGGCTGGGAGCACACCCACGACCACGCAGCCTCAGCAAGGTATGAACATCAACACCCCACCTACCCAATTAGCGTCGCCTGTCGTGCCGGGTGATAGCGGACGGGGTGAGGAAGAGGCTCCATTAGTCGCTGATGATGTTGCTGCCGTCGAAGAAGCAATGCATGATATCGATGCCATGGATGAGGATGAGGATGACGATGACACTCTATAGTATGTCAATACTGGTGCCTATGACGACATAGGATTGATGGCTCAGCAGTATGAGTACTCAGTGTTTGAGCGTCATGAGTCGGTGCCTGAATTGCTGGAGGCTGAATGTATTATAGGCGACCTTCCAGTAGCAAAGAAGCATAGGAAGAGACCGAGGAAAGGCAACAAAGCTGCTTTATGATCCAGCCGCCTCAGTAGCCTCGGGTTCAAGACCGTATAGATATCCTCGGTGCGGCAAAACACCATATCCCCAGTCATCCAATCCTACCTAAGGCAGTGGTAGAGGCCATATACGGCGATCTAAGGAGACTTCATGACGATGTGCTGTGGAGAGAGAAAAGCCTAATCGCCTCGGAAAATCCAGGATACCCACTCTACGTGGTTAACGTGCCGCGGCAAAGGTTTTACGTTGACACATTCCCCGCGGAGAAGTTCTTCCTTCGATTCGACTACATCTTCGACATGTTTCACTTGAAAAAGCTGGATTTTATGTTTGTCCGCCTTTTTGCCTTATATCTGTGTCGCTGACCCGTACGTCATGCACGAGGCCTTCTTGGCAGTCTGCCCAGAGCACCGTGAATACGCGAGGGACTATATCGCCAATTTCATGGTCGCCAATAAGGACAAGGAGACGATTCTCGTGCCTTATCATCCCATGTAAGTCATCCGCGCGGATATCCTTCCTTCTATTTCAATCATTCACTTGCACAGTGGAGGCTAATTTGAGGTGTACTTATTTTGCGCAGCGACGAGCGCGCCGTCCTCATCATCCTTTACCCCTGATTCACCCACGCTCTTTACTTGGACTCGTCGAAGAACATGAACAAAAAGGATTACACCCACATCAAGTCTGTTCTCGACAGTGCTATCTTTATGTACGGCGCACGGGGTGGAGAGATCAAGACCAGGAAGACAAGGGACCGCAGGCCCTGCTTCAGCCATAAGACCGACTTCTGCTGCATCCAGCAACCGGGTGGTACTCTTAGTGATGGATTCTATGTCCTCCACCACATGCTGGAGTACAGACGGGATCAGCAGAACCTTCGCATGCCACCTACATCCGGCGATGCCCATATTCTGCAATGGGCAAAGAACCTAGGAAATATCCCAGATCATCGACTTCGAGCTGAGTTCTATCACATCCAGCATGAACTTGCCCAAATCATCATGAAGCAGGTCCTCGAAAAAAACAGGGATGTTCTACGAGGAAGGGCAAATGTCACGAGAAGGCGTCCGAACACGCGTATCGGCTCAGCGTCTCAACCTGAAGCCTTTCACTAAGCTCGGGGACTATCTCCCTGACTTGGATGGAGGGCACGACATGTTGGAGTGATTAACGATATATGACAATGGGTCCGTTTAGTCCATACTTTCTGTATGACGAAACTTTGAGTTATGCACGACAAAACTTTATTTGTCATGTAATTAAACCGTCCTCCTCAACTAGCAAAGATCACTCTAGTTAGGCCATTTTGGGTATGATGAACTGTGTTGTTTATGCTTATGATATGTTGCTTCTATTTTTGCCAAGTCTGTCTCTTTCTGTTGCTCAACTATATATGTTGCATATCTTCGACTCATGTGACGATGCAGGTGCATAGATCATCGATGGCGAAGAAGTCCTATGCCAGGAGTATACGACGAGTGGCCGGAGTGTCAAGCCCAGGTGTACCGGTTTCTGGTTTCGAGCGACAGCCAGTAGTTAGTTTAGGTTCACGCTAATGCGAGAGAGGGATACGAACTCATGTACTGCATAGTTCCGCTCTCACTCATAGTGATAGCTCTTCTCGCGTATATCATTGTTTAGATGGATGACGATGTAGTTGCAAGTATTCGAGACTTGTATCGCTATTTTCGAGATGATGACGAGAGACCACTTTGTGTTGGATGATGATTATGATGATGACATGATTTGATGAGACTATTTGTATGTATATGCTATGATTACATTTGTATGTGTATGATATGCTAGAGATTATTGTATAAAGCCCTAAATAAAATTCAGCAGCACAAAATATGGAGCAGAAAAAAAAATCAGAAACTAATAACAGTAGCGCGGGGTATGGCTTTAGCAGCAGCGAGTTCTTAGCAGTAGTGCTCTTTGTTCAAGGGCGCTACAGCTATTAGCAGTAGTGCGTGTTGGAGACCGACGCTGCTACTATCCCTCGATAGCAGTAGCGCGGGTCAAACCGCGCTACTGATAAGAGTTAGCTGTGGCGCCATATCAGTAGCGCGGCCACCCGCGCTACTGATAAGCATTTAACCCACGCTACTGCTAGGCTTTTCCCTAGTAGTGATAGCCTGGGCTAGACGGGCCACAGCCCGCCCAGTTGATACCCTGCTCCTCTGAACAACAACAAAAACATCGCTCAAGAAAAACTCCGCTTACACCTAAAAAAACAAATACTGCTCGAGCTGCTGGGTCCCGGCTGTCGGCCGCTCCTTGTGCAATTCTCTCGTTTATTGACTATATAGGTTGACAATGGTGTAGGACCGTGATGTCAGGAAACCAGGAGGAAGCAAAAAAAAGTATAGTTGTATATAATAAGGAGGAACTTGTGTACGTGTACGGCTATGGCCCTGGTGGGTCCCTAGTGCCATCCTCTCCAAGTAAAGTCATCTCCTGATTCCTCATGTTTGTTGACCATGTTGACAACGCTCGGCGCCACGGCGAGCGCAACAACTCGAAGGACGACAGAGAGGGCCTCGCGGGCCCTACGGATGGTCTGATACAGCGCCCGCTGCTCATTCAGGAAGCCAGGATCATCGGACACCTATGAGCACCTTTGAGAGACTGAGCCGGCATGAAATGGTAAGGCTGCGCTTGGGAGCTCTGGATTGTTTCACACCTGTATTAAGATACAAGTGTAATTTACTCATCACCAGAAACAACGCGTAAAATACATGCGTAATGAAACCAACGGCCCGAGGTCTGTAACGAAAACCTGTGAGTTACGCGTGTAATTTGAGAGACCAGTGTATATTTTACCAGTCAAAATTGACAAACCAAGCGCTTCGCCCAAGACCATCTGCTTTTATTTACAAGCGTCAGTTTTACAAGTGGTTTTGGTTGGAAAACGATGATCCAATCATGGCCTAAGATGATGAGTTAGTCGGAAGATCATATGGTTTCACCTCTAACCTACCCTAGTTGTCGTATAGGCTATGAATGAAACATAAGACGATGAACTTCTTAAGCACAGAAACAACAGAAGAGGATGATCTTCTTAACATGCAAATCACTGGCATTAGATCAACATGCAAAACAATATGAAGCATTATTCTCAGGAGGCATGGTGAACAGCTCGTGATGCCGCATGCCACATCATTCCAAGCTCTTTGCAATCAAACTCACATGGCCTAGCATTACATAGACAAAATTCAGAACAAACTCTTAAAATACCTTACATAAGTTAACATTCATGTGACTATGCATCTCAGCAGAGTAAATATTTACTTCTGAACTGAACACAGGAATAGGAAAAAACGATCGACGCTGCTCACAGCAAAGGGCGTCCCACTCCAAAATATCAAATGCATGCCTTCTGGCTAACATCAATGATCAAAAATTGACAAGGTTTTCCAAATCCAATATATTAAACTAATGTCTTCTTGCTAACATCAATGATTAAACTTTGACAAGCTTTTCCCATTCAAAATATGTAATGCCTATGATTGTGGAACGGGCAGCGTTTGTCATCAGTTTGCACATTGAAATGGCACATGGAGCCGGATTAACCAGCGTATCTTTTTGTGCAGTTCCACTGAAATCAAACAATGTCTTATGTAGCACAGTGGATTTCATATTTATATGCTGCAAGAAAACAAAGACACATCAGCACACACATGAATATTGGCCCAATTGTCAACCCACCAATCAGTGGACTGACAAACTAAAAGTACGGTAAACAGATTACCATACCCAGATGCCCCATCATTGTTGCTTAGAGTGACATTGACAGACTTGGAGTCCTGTCCTGGCTTCTTGTGGGCACTTGTTTGCCCAGTGTTCCTCTGAACCACAAGTAAAGCAGCCATCTCTCTTTGTCTTTCTTCTTACCCTTCTTCTTAAAGGTAGTATTCTGCTGGACAGAGTTCTTTCCCTTGAACTTGTGGGAATTCTTCTGCCTTGAAGATGTTGGTAGCTCCATTCAGACGGGCAGGGTTTGTCATCAGTTTGCACATTGAAATGGCACATGGAGCGGATTAACCAGCGTATCTTTTTGTGCAGTTCCACTGAAATCAAACAATGTCTTGCGTAGCATGGTGGATTTCGTATTTATATGTTGCAAGGCGTTGAACACGTTGGCAGATCCATTCAAGTAGATAGTCCGGTGGCTCAAGGTGACAACGAACGATTAGAGAACCATTCGATGTATTGTGCATGATAAAGTATTATGGAGAACATGAACCATCTGAACATTTTGTGCAGTTCCACTAAAATCAAGCTGAGCATCCCTGTCTGCATAAATACAGAAAAAGCATGATGAATATAATAGTGGTACTAGTTGATTAAACATATGCTTACAACTATAATCATCTTCATTATCTTAATAGGAAAAGATAGCAATACAATAGCTTCAATTAAACATTTATTCAAAACAATACAAGAATATAAGTAGCACATCATAACAAAGCACAATCATGTGGATGAAGGCCGATACTGACCTCGTTTGTTACAGCTGTGTCGGCAACTGACTTGGTCATACCTTTCCTTGTGGAGTGAATTTTGCACTCCACGTGTTGTTGAGTTTCCCATGCTCTCTGCAGACTAGTCATGTCACCAGCGTCTACTAATACTCTGTAAAGCTTCTCGATCATTCCTTGTGCAATGTAGCGCAAATAGTGACTGCTTCTTTCTGCAAAGTGGAAAGACCAACTGGGCCCAATAATGCAACAGTTTGCCTTAAACACACTGGCTCCTTTTGTGCAGTTCAACTAAAATCAAAGTCGAAATAGAACCGAGCAGAAGTTTTGATATCCATGTATGCAACAATAGGTATAAAGGAAACAATTACTGAGAAATAACGGTTGATGACTTATACTCCTAGAAGAAAAAACATCTACCTTATCTTAATGGGAAACAAAGCAGGAGAGTAGCAATTCTCAAACAGTGTGATTCATTCATATTAACTGAGACATTATCTTAACAATACCTTGTTTCAACATGTATAAAGAACAACAAAGCAGAAAAGTACCATTCCTAAAACAATGCAACTGATTCATATTAACAGAGACATTATCTTAACAATACCTTGGTTAAACATGTAGAAAGAACTACAAAGAAGGATAGTACCATTTGTAAAGCACTGTAACTGATATACAATAAGAGACATTATCTCAACAATACATTTCTTAAACATGTACTCTGGCCGATTCCTAACAGAAATGGTACTCCCACCGATCCCTAACAAGTGTTGCAGTTTTGAACTAAGATTCAGTAGTTAATTCTGAGAGTGGTATTGCTTAATTATACCATTGGCATTAGATTAACAAAAAGCATAAACAGTTCCAGGGGAGAGTGGGCGCAACAATACCATGTGCTTCCATCTACTTATAAAGGGGGTGATGCAGAGTTTGTTGTAACAAAGCAACAAGCATCATGTCTAGGTTGGTCCCATTTTTGTTCACTTAATGGGAAAAGACAGCAATTCAATAGCTTTAATTCAACATTTACTTAAAACAGTACCAATACAAGTAGCACAGCATCTCAAAGCACACTGCATGATCATGTGGACGAAAGCCGGTACTGACCTTTCATGACGCAGTCAAGATCACCTACGAATATGCCAACACGAATAGGAAATCCAATCTCGTTTTGTGTAGTTCAACTAAATCAAGCAAAGTCGCCGGTGTGACATTTAAGTTCGCTATAGCAACAAGTTGAATAGATATCCCTGTTTTAACAGAGGCAAAAAAGGAAACAACTACTGGCCAATAAAGGAGGATGAAACATACGGCGACAAAAAGAAGCATCTACCTTATCTTGATGGAAAACAAAGTAGGACAGTAGCATTTCTAAAATGGTTGCATTGATTCATATTAACAGAGACATTCTATTAAAACAACATTCGTTAAAAATGCAATTTACTTTTAACAGTGGCATTGCTTCAATTTTCCAGCAGCATTCTTAGATTAACAATAGCAAAATAGTTGTATGGGACATGGGACATGGGACATGCCAGCACCATGTCCGTCCACACGTATAAATGGGTGATGCAGAGTATGTTGCCAAGCAGCATATCTACGTTGGTCCCATATTTGTTCTCTTTGAACCTTTTTCCTATGTGAGGGCAGCAAATCTAGTCATGCACAAACTACCCGACCCCCCAGTTTCTTTCCTTTTTCAACAAAGATATCAGTTCCTTACAGATGTGTGTACTGGGTTACCCCCTTTTTCCCTTTTCGACCAATAAAGCGGCTGGATAGCCAGTCTATACAACTTTCCCTCCCTCCTTTCCGCATTGAACCACGTCCTAGATTCATGCTCCACCCCACCCCACCCTTCTTTCCTCTTTGAACCAAGACCTAGATTCGACTACAGAATCGAAAAAGATCCACATGCAGCTAGAGCAATGATGGTTTCAAAGAAAGTTATACCTTAGGGTCGTCGGGATGTGGCTAGGCGTGCGGCGGGAGGCCGGATCTGCCCACACTACGTACGACAGCGAGGAAGAAGGGGTCGGAGGCCCTCCCGCACAGGCGCTGGGTGAAAGAGAACAGCACAGCCGGCAGTGGATTGCCTCCCTCGCCAAAGGCGATAGAGTGAACGCTGCACCTCCTCCCCTTCCCAGGTGCGACGGGATCCAGACAGCTCCTTCACCAGCTGTGAGGGGGGAGAGAGAGACAGAGGCTAACGCAGTCTTGTTTAGATCTGGTGAAGAGGGTGAGAGACTGTGAATATAGCAAACCCTAGCAAAGGAACGCTGAGCCTCCAACGTGTATATATATATATATATATATATATATATATATATATATATATATGTATATGTAGTGCAGCGAGAGTGTGGAGAGTGCAAACGCTAGCGAACAAGCGCTGAGGCTCCAGCTTATATAGTACTCGTGTATACTACTGATATAGTGGAGTGGTTTTCTTTTTCTCTTCATAACAATCGTTTTAAATTGTGTAAGTACGAAACGAAACTCTTTATTTAACGTACCAGTGAAGAAAACTACTTACGATCAACTAACGATCCACGCGTCATGGTCGCACTTCCTGTCCTTCACATGCGGTACACTACCCTTCGTTAAGTGAACAACCACACACGCGCCAAATTATCAGAAAGGTGTGAGAGTGTGTATAAATAAATAATTTTAATTTCATTTATCGAAAAGGTTTGAGAGTACGTACAGTTTGCCCTCTCTCAATAATTATGGTTTGTTGTGTTCAACCTAAACTTGGTCAAACTTTACAAAGTTTGACTTCAGTCAAATCTAATATGCAGAGTAAATAAAAATGGAGGGGTACTACGTCCATCTGGGTTTTTAGTCCACACCATATTTTTAATCAAAGTCTGACCACATATTTAGTTAATAGCTGGACAAATAAAATTACAAGGGAGCTGAAGACAAAGTTGTGAGAAGGCTTAGAAATCAATACAAAACTTATGCTCTTAGTACCAACGTTGATGCTTCTTCGAGGAAACATTTGGTTCATAGCCAATTGTGTGATAAAATTGCACCAACGTGAAAGACGACTGCGTCTCCAACGCAACCAAGGTGAACTGATGAAGGATATCATCTTTGTGGGTAACAAGCAAAGAGCACTGATGGAAGACAGCTTGTTTTTCATCGAAAATCGATCAGCTTCACCAGCTGATGCAACCATGAGACGCAACCATGAGCATCGATAGGTCATCGTGGTGATGCATCATCCATTTGGCATCATGTTTGGGTGAGGCACCAATGAAGTTTGACAAATCCTCACTGTGGTTTGTTTCTTCTCGGTAATCAAGCTCGAGGAAGGAAGAACCACATGGCAGAGGACAATGAGGCGGAACAACAATGGCCATCCAATTTTGTGCAGTTCCACTAAAATTGAGGAAGACATGCCCGGGTATGGAGATACGCATCGCTGTTTGCAAAAATATAAAAAAGGGATATAGTGTTGTTACTTTGTTTTGGCAGTGGTACAAGATTAACAGTGACATCTCAATTGTCAATAAGAATTAATGAAAAGTACACCAACAAACAGAAGCATCATGATTATCTTGATGGGAACTAAACCAGGATACCCGAGAAAAAAAAAGCAGGACAGAAGCATTTATCGACGCCTCTGGATTGACATCAGCATTACTTAAAAGGGACGTCACTTTAACATGGGCATTGCTTCATTTAACCAGTGATAGTAATAGATTAGCAACAGCAATAGGAGCATATGGACAATGACCGCACAACCACCATGTACTTTTTGTCGAAAAAACATGTATACCTCCACCGAGGCATAAACCAGGACAACTTTTCGAGTGGCCTTTCCTCTATAATAGTAAAAATAGGTGATGTTGGACCAGCCGACGAACCCTAGCTACTGTACATGGGGAGCTGGGGAGTAGTGGTATAGAAGAAAACCTGCATGCAGCGACCTGGGGAGCTGGACCAGTACAATGAAGCATGAAATCCAAAAGAACTTATACCTCTGGTGGGCGAGATGTCGCTTAGGTGGGCGGGCGGGATCTGCCCACATGACGGCAGCGAACAAGGGCGCGGAGGACCTTCGTCCGTGCCAGTGCCGGCTCAGAGAGGACAGTGCGCATCGGCTTCCTCCATCGCCGACGGCGACAATGTCAACACTGCACCTCCTCACCTCCCGCAGCGAACGGGATTCGGCTAGATCTGTGACAACCGATGAGGAGAGAGATAGAGTGAACACTGTCATCTTGTTTGGATATGGAGAGGGTGAGAGAGTGAGACGCGAGAAACCCTATCAAACAAGAGGCTGCATATATAATGGAGTAAAAAATCTCTCTCCATAGCAGTGGTTTTAAATAGAATACGCGTGTTCCCGGAACAAAGAAACGAAAACTGCCGGACAAATCTTTTTTTAACGTACCAAGAAAGAAAACTCAATCAATAACACGCCCCCGCTTCCAGGTCGCAGTTTGTATCGCTCACGTGTGGTCCCCGACCCTCCATTATAGAGTGAACAAATTAAAGGGTCGAATTATTACGTACGTAAGTTGCCTCTTCGTGTACAAATGCGCTCCATCGTGTACTCGTGGGTATGTCAGAGGAAGAGTGAGTGCGTGTACATTTCTTCTTGTACGTAGTACTCCATTTATCTCACTTCATATTGTTTCCCACTCCTATGATATTCCTATCCTAGGAACAAAATGAGGCGGTACTAAGTTTGTGTGTGTGTAGGGAGAACGAGACATCGATGTTGTGTACAAGTAGTCGTGAGAGTCGTCACTATGTGTGTGAGCGCGCACACACACATACACATGCATATCCATGTTTACATAAAATTCTTACTTTCATCTCCATCTCCATCTCCATCTCCAATCATATTTGTCCAACTGGCACATTATTTACGTTATTAATTACATAGCAATATTTACGTACGTCCAGCCTGACCGCCCTGGCCAACCCGAACCCTCTTCATCACCCACGCGCGGTTCCCGCCCGAAACGGTCAGTGCCGCATTCATGCCCGGCCAGAGCGGACACGACCTCTCACTGGCGCCGGCATTGAAGCGGCGCGCCAGTCGAGGGAGCACCTCCCGCGCCGCTTCCCGGTGCACGCGACTGCTCCGCATTCAAATGTCACCACGGCCGGCCACAACATGCATGTAAAAAAGTTCTTGGGAGTCCATGCTACAACTAGATGTCCTCCCCCTCCTCGTCTATCTCTTCCAGTAGTGAAAATAATTAATACTTATAATATGGTATAAAACTAAGAAATTGAGATGAGCCCAATAAACCAGAAAGGAGGAAGTACATTTTACCACATGACACATCAGGCGACCATACACTCTCACATACTACCTCCGTCCTGGTTTATTAGTCCCCTATGTAATTTATGCATGATACTAGTATATGATACTCCCCACTATGAGTAGCCTTATACGCATACAAAAAAGGACCGGAGGGAGTACGAAGCTTTATGATTTTGTTTCATGTATGTATCCTGACTCCAAGGTTGCCCCGTTACAACATTCCATCAAATACAAAGGAAAACTAACACGCATGCTGATGCATCTCAATGATTCACAGATCATAGCCAATATTTACTTCACAACTAAACACAAAAGCTGTGAGAGTGTGTACAAAAAAAACTACTGATGGGGTCACTACGCCGTAAACCCTAAACCCTAAACAGGATTTAATTTCCTGGCTAGGTAGAACCTATCGAAGGAAAGACGCCTGGCACCCTCGGATCATACGATGCTTTTGTGCAGTTCCACTAAAATCGAGCTGAGCATCCCTGTTGGCAAAGATATTGAAGAAGTGTGATTAGAATAATAGTACTGGCACTAGTTCATGAGACATAAACTCATCACAAATAGAAGCCGGTAGAAGTAGAGAAAGATCCACATGGAGATGGAGCTACGTGGGGAGCTGCGGCAGTGGAGCAAGCCGGCTCCAAAAGGAAGTTGTACCTGGGACGTCGGGGTGTAGCTAGAAGGGCGGTTGGGAGGTGGCATCAGCCCATACAGCGGGGGCCCCCAATCGGGACGCACCGACAGTGGGTTTTCTCCCTCGCCGCTGTCGATCGCGTCTACGCAGAACATCGTCCCCTTCCCCCAGCGGCGGGATCAGGCCGGATCTGTGACCAACGGTGTGGCCACCGTAGTTCTATGCTTGTGAAGAGACCAACCCAAGCAAGCAGGCTTGTAGCTTAGGCTCCTGCTAGTGTATATATAGTGGAGCGGTTTTCTTTTTCTCTCCATATCAACCATTTTATATTGCGTACGTGTCATTGAAGAGTGAAATGATGGTTGCTTCGTCCGACTAACTTACTGTGTGATTTGACTGCTCCTGAGTAGCCCCTACACGTACTCCCCCTACGTGTATGACCATTCCTGAGTCTCACTTATACTTATCTCTATATTCTTGCATGACACATAGACAGGATGCGCATAGAGGAATTTTGTTACTGCACGTTGTTACGTACTACTAGTACCTACTCCCTCCTTCCGGTTCACTACTAGTACTCCCTCCATCCTGGGTTATTGGTCCCCTTTGTACTCAATTCATGGGCTTGTTTTCCTCAAGAAATTGTCTTTACCAACATATTAATATCGGAAATGCATGCGTGAACAACGAATGATTAAACCTTGCATGCAATGTTTTGACAAAGCATTGACTTATGAACATGTGAATGTGAGGGACTATAACCTCGTGCATGCATGCAACAGTCACACGTACACATGGACGCAAAAACGCGCGCGGCGCCCTAATGCATGCATGTCCGAGCACACAACGGAACACACACGGTCATGCTCAAGTGCTCAACCTACACGTGCATGCACACACATACTCAGCCAGGGTGAGCTAGTGACCGTATAAACATCGGAAAATATATATATTGACTGCAATGAGCGTATTATGAAGTCCACTGGCCGTATTTTTACAAATATACAGTGACAGATAGTGTATTTATCTCATTTCAAATTAAGCCATATTAATCGGAAAGGAGGCAGTATGGACTAGCATTACTTTGTTGTGTCCCGTCAACTTGCCGAACAAGGAGAAGCTTACAGGACGGGAGAAGCTTGCGCGCGGTGGCTCGCAGGACAAGGAGAAACTTTTGACTATTGCAAGTTCTCCCTCGCTCAAGCGGTGGACGTGCAACAGTTAATTCGGTGTCAGATTGCCAGAAGCATACACTGTACTAGTACCATTATTGTTTGACTTCCCGAAGAGGCGAACAGTCGAGCGTAAAGTTTACTACTCTGAGTACTAGTATTACGGAGTACTACTAGTACTAGTACTATACAGGTATGTACTACTAGGAACCGCATGGTGGAGCGTATGCACTCTTATTTTATTTTAATCTGTGATAAAGTAATCTTCAACACATTTGGTTCTCTTCGAGGGTTCTCGCATGTGATAATGGAAGTTGATTGCATGGAACACTCGCCACAATTCTCAATTAATTCTGGCTCCTATCCTGTTAGAAATAGGAGCGCTCAGTAATATTTTCTCTTTTTTTGTTATTCAGCATGTAAACAGGTCAGCAAACCTTGCGGCGCATCTTTGTGTGAACCGTGTTTGCTGCACTTTGGATGTGATCGAGAGCTGGCTTGATGAAACAACTCGCTTCCTTCTTTTTTTGCATGGTACCTCGCTTCCTAGTGACCAGTCTCTTGGCTGATCATCCTAAGAATGCTTATATATGAATAAAGCTCTCTCATTTACCCGCAAAAAATATTAAGCCATATTAACTTTAAAGGAGGGAGTATGGACTAGCACTACTTTTTGGTGTGTCCCGTCAACTCGCAAAACGAGGAGAAGCTTGCAGGACAAGGTAATGCTCGCTTACGCCCTCTCCATCTACCTCAAGCCTGGTGGCTCGCAGGGCGAGGAGAAGCTTTTGACTAATGCAACCTACCCTCGCCTAGGCGGTGGACGTGCAACAGTTCATTCGGTGTCAGATTGCTAGAGGCATACCCTGTAGTACCATCATTGTTCGTCTTCGCCTAGGGTGCATCTATTATTTTAATCTCTGATAAAGTACACATTTATTTGGGAGAAGTGCGGAAAACGGCAGCCCAATAGTACTATTAAAAAACATCGAACAATTAATGATGATATCGATCAACCATGCTCGAATATGTCTTGGCCTCCGTGCGAGCCGTCTGTGTGTTCTTGCTCCTCGTCGCTCTCAAGGAACGGCGGGTTGGCCATTTTGCCGTCAATTGAGATCGGTTTGCTCACACTCCGGTCCCACATGTCAGTGATACGCCAAGAGGAAGTGCGTTGACCGACAGGCCATACGCGTACTTGGTTTTGCACCTTCATACTACTCCCTCTGTCACAGTTTACAGGGCGCGCTTCATTCTCATGCATTTCTATCCATGCATTTCCACCACCAGAGAGATTTTAGACGCATTTGGTTTAATGCTCAATTAATTAGGGCGTGGTAACCGCAATCAAGTCCACAATTTTCTCTCGATGTAGGTGTGTACGCGAAGTGGAGTAAGTGCATGCATGTGTGTACCCGGGGTGGAAGCCTACATGCATGTGTGTACGCATTATTTCCTCTAGTAATAGACGTCGTGCTATAACTACCAATGCTATTTTTCAGGCCGATCGCTAGTAGCCTTGGTCCCAGAGATTGTTCAAGAGCGCTCTATAAATAGTGACGGAGGGAGTAGTATGAGCGGATTCAAAGAAGAGCGTATTGATGGTTGCTTCTTCCGAGCAACTTACAGTGGGAAAGGTGGGGCTTATGATTTGACTGCTCATTACTCACTATTAGTGCGGCGCAACGACCGGCTGAGTCTCCTATGCGGTTGTGTACTACTTCCTCTGTTCTTAAATATTTGTCTTTCTAGAGATTTCAACAAGTGAGTACATACGAAGCAAAATGAGTGAATCTACACTCTAAAATATGTCAATATACATCTGTATGTGGTAGTCCATTTGAAATTTCTAAAAAGACAAATATTTAGGAACGGAGGGAGTATAATTTGGTGCATGGCACATGGACCCAGATGCTGAAGAGGCTTCTGGCAATGCTATCAAGCTTCCAGCATTTGTTTACATAATTGACGTAATATACAAATAATTTTCCACCGACATGAAATTGTAAAATGCTCTGAGCTTTCAGCTTTTGTTTCGTGTGTCTTGCCATCCATGCTCTTTCAGAAAAAATAAAAAACTAACTTCCTTGCTAATGCATCTCAATGATTAGCATATCAGAGCTAATATTTACATCACAACTGAAGACAAAGTTGTGAGAAGGTGTTCAATTAAAATTGATCCATGCTTTCATTGGCAGCAACTTCCCCCCAGCTCTGTCTAAATCAACAAGGCATGTTGGGGAAAAAGTAGCTGTCAGGAGCATGCAACATTCTGATCATTTTGTGCAGTTCCACTAAAATAGAGCTGAGCGTCCTTGTTCCAAAGATATTAAGTGTGCTTACAATAATAGAAGACTGTTGATGAAACAATAAACACACAAATAGAAGCCGGTCACCTCTGCAGTCTCTCTTAAGACTAACTAGTAGGAGAAGATTAAGCAAATAGTTGGAGAAGATTAGGCTCGGAGTTGGATGAGGAGGATAGAGCAAAACCAATCTCCCTTTGTGCAGTCGCACTAAAATGTAGAGACGTTGCCCGTGTGACATTTTAGTAGAACTGCACAAAACACTCTTAAGAAAAAAGTGATTTGTGTAGGTCGCAATAGCAACGAGGTGAAATGGATAGCCCTGTTTGCAAAAAAGAGGTAGAAAGGAAACAATTACTGGCCAATAACAGTTGATGACACATACGACGAAAAAAAAGAAGCATATTCCTTGTCCTAAGGGAAGATAACAGCACGGTTGTGTTTATCTAAAACGGTGTGAGGACGAGATTGCAATATGGAAAGTATGCCGGACGAGCTACATTTTGGGCAAAGAACTAGGGAAGATCCACATGCAAGATTTTCCACATGCAGCGACGTGGGAAGATGGGCAGTGGAGCAAGGCCGGAGGGGATACCTGGGGGTCGTCAGGATGTAACTAGGAGGGCGGCGGCGGGCAGGATCTGCCCATACTGCGGCAGCGAGCAAGTGGCGTAGGCCCTACCGTGCCGGAGCTTGGTCAGAGAGAACGGCAGGTACCGCAGATCAGGACGTGCTGCCTCGGCGCCGTCGAACAGAGAAACGATGAACATCCTCCCTTTCCGCCAGCGGACAGGATGCGGCCGGATCAGTGACCAACGGTGAGAGAGAGAGAGGCCACCGCCGCCTTGTGTGAGATACTCTGAAGAGAGACAAACCCCGGCAGGCAGGCTCCATTGTATATAGTGGAGCGGACTACCTTTTTCTCCAGAAAAATCATTTTATATTCGGTGTACGTGCCATTGAGCAATATAACTTTATTTAAAAATAACGCGCCAACGCATCAAGTCAAACTTTGTTTCGTGCACGCGTGGTACACGACCTCCGTAGGTAAACAACCTCTACACGTGCTCAAATTAGCATGTGGGCTGCCATTTCGTACAGAAATGAGCTCCACCATGTACCAGCGCGGGTGTGGCTGGGCATGAAGCATGAGTACGTGCACCTATTCTCTTCGTGTACGTACACCACCTACATGGGTTTGTGTGAGAGAGATACAAATGTAGAGAGATATTGTGTGTGGGTTCATGAGTGTTTTTTGGGGGGGCGTGAGAGATAGACAGGGAATATGTGTCGATGATATTTCAATCAAAAAATGTAACATATGCAATGGGTGTGAAACAGAGGCCTGGATATATCATATATATAGAGGGGGCGATCCACGAGAAGAGAGTAGAGGTATCATCAGTGTGAGGTATCCATAGAATCGAAGAGAGGGATGATGTGTGTGTGTGTGTGCGCGCGCGATCGATAAAGAGTGCCATCGAATTTGTGTGTGCCCACGTCAAAGATATAGGGTGGCTGGCCTACTGGAACGTGAGAGGGGACAGGTGCAGATTGTCTCTGTGGCATGGATACCTACCTATAGCGCTCGACTATCGGTGTGTGTGGGGGGTGGGGGGGCAGAGACCTAACTACAGAGGTACAATGGTTGGTATATGTGTGGAGGAGGAGAGAGACCTACCTTATGTATTGAGGGAGATCGATCGGCATCCATGCATATGTGTAGGAGAGGAATAAGGTCGGGAGAGAGACGGAGCTAGAGTGTCGGAGGGGTTGGCGGTGGAGTTGCTTCTCACAAATGGTGGGAGAGGCCTGCTAGACAAACGGAGGGCACACCTGCAATATCAATAAGAGAGGTGATGCCTGCCTGTCTGTGCATGTCCTTGTGAGAGACGGGTCAGGAGGCATGCACGAATGATGAGGGGGGACGATATGGCTGTGGTAAGCAGACGTAACTACATAGGAAGATCAATGGTCCTTTGTCGGAGAAAGGGAGAGACATAACTTGTGAGGTACGTCGATCGATGCATGGGGAAAAACAGTTATAGTCGACCTAGGTATATGTAGGTAGATCGATCGGTATACATGCATGTATGTGTTAGAACCAAATAAGGCACGGAGAGAAGGATAGAGAGAGAGGGATGCAGCTAGGAGGTGGTGCAAGAGACATACTATAACGAGGGGGAAGGAGTGTGCAAGTACGAGATCGATGAAAAGAGGGGCGGGAGTGAGGCATGGACGGTGAGAAGAGAAGAGGGAAAGCTTGTGTTTGTCGTAGGCACACCTGGCTAGAGAGGCATATCGATCGGTGTGTGCCAGAAAGAAGGAGCTGGGGGGCCTACACACACCGTGGGTGAACGACCTAAAGTGAAAAGACGAATGTGCATGATGGAGCTAGAGAATGCTGAGGGAGGGTGAGAGGGAGGCGGGTGTGTGCATGCACGAGAGAAAGTTAGCGCTAGCTACAAAGATAAGAGGATTGTGTGGGTGTAAAAGACGAATAGAGATCATAATTCATTATAAAAGTGGATTCGGATATTTGAAGAACATATCATAGTGTTTTAAACCAACGCGTGCATGAATATATATAATGGTGATACGCATGGTGTGGTTATGAACATGTTATACTACATATAATATATAGAACATTTATTTGAATTTGTGATAATGTGTGGCTTTTGCAGCTCAGGGCTAAATACATGTCATAATGTAGGGGGCGGGGCACTGTACTTTGTGTGATAAACACAGTGTACATATGAAACATGGTTTAGATTATGAAGATCTAGTTAGTACGTCAAATGTACTATTATTTGGAATCAACATCAAGTATATTCAAAAGTTCGAATTCGAGTTCATATAGTACACTTAGTTCATATCTATCTCTATAGTAATCATGTGGTGTGTTGTTAAGATAATACACGAATGATGGTTTAAGTTGGCAACAATCATGATTATAGATTCTTATTCAAATAGAGAAACGAATTCAAATTTAGTTCGAATTGCAGCGGTAGTATAGACATTTGGAATGCACTAAAATTTTGGTATGAATAGGTTACATGCATTATACAGCCAGCAAAAAAATTTAGTTGGACATAACATGGATTCATAGCTTTGAATAGCATTTGTACAGTAAAATGGGACAAGACTCTCTCTTTGTGTGGTGCAAATAGTTTTATTTTTTTTCATTTTTTTCGTTGAGGGAAGTGCGAATTGATTTGGTACGTACAATATTACACGTTAGGCTTGTCCCTAAAATTCAACCCGCGCCTTGTTATATCCCGAAAATTCAGATATCGTGCCCCCAAAACTCGCACCTTCACAACCCGCGCCTTGCTATCCCGAAATTACAACGCGCGCGAAAACTCCCTCCAGTTGCCAAATCCCGACACGCGAAACCCCCCATCTAACCCTGAGCCGAAAGGGCCGCTAGTTCAAATCGGTGGGGGTACTTTTGTAACACACCCTACATTTTGGACAAGCGCGTCCCTAAGTCATGGTTCCCCCCTCCCATCACCTCCTTTTTGCCATTCGAAATCCCCATTCGAAAACCCAGGCTGCTATAACCTCTCTGCTCCAGCCACGAAACCCCACCCTCCTCTGTCCGCCACCCCACCATTGCCCAGCCGGAGCCTCTTCCCCGATGACGTCATCCACCGCAACAACCCAACGTCCCTCATCCACCTCCCCGGATGAGGATCCGTCGTCAATCTCATTGTCCCGCCGGTTCAGCCGCCCCATCCTCCACCTCCAAGGAGCTGCTCCGACGATCGCCTCGTCTATCGTGGCTGATCCATCCCCACAGCGCCGCCTTAACCTGCTCCACCAGAACCACAGCATCCTCACCGGCTCCTCGGACGAAGCTGAGGCCTACTCGGCGCCACCAAAGAGGTTGTACACTCATCGCATCGCACCTTCTCCTTAACTCGACCTCCCGTCGCCGACGGTGCTCCATCCCGCACCCCCATGGCGCGGCTACCTCGAAGCCGGCGCCGCGGGTGACATCTCCACGGCGGCTCTCCCCCAGTGCGAGGCCCCTTCGGCGGTGGCGTCCATACCAGCCGGATCTGCTGCTGCTCCGGCTCTCGCTCGCTCGCTTGCATTGCTGTTGTTGCTCCGGCTCTCGCTCGCTCGCGCTGCTGCTGCTCCGTCTCTCGCTCGGTCGCACTGCTGCTCTGCTCTCCCCCTCGCTCGTGTTGCTGCTCTGCTCTTGCTCTCGCTCGCACTGCTGATGCTGGTACACGGGCTGCTACAGCTACACGAGTTGCTGCTCTGGCTCTAGTTCGCGCTGCTCCTCTAGGTGCTGCTGCTCCGGCTGCTATCTGCTACTGTGTTCCCCATCGATCGCCTGCTGATTTAGATCACTGTTTCTCTACTAATAGTGCTCGAGCCATCTAAACTACATGTGAAGTGCCTCTCTGCTACCAGTGCGTTCAGTTTCGACAGTAACATTCAGATTCCACAGTAAATTTAAGTTTCGACAGTTAAGTTCAAAGTCAACAGTTTTTACCTCATCTGTTGTAGTCAGGTGTTTTTTGGTGATGTAAATTTTACATCTATCACTTTTTGGTAATATATTTTACATCATCTATTGGAGATGCTATTAGAATCCCACTTGAGATTAATGATGTCTGTCTTGTACTGCTTCAGCCTCGATCTCCTACGGCTCACCGGAGCTGCTCCAACGACGGAACCATCCATCACAACACAGCAGTGCCCTGGACGCCGTCTACAGATTCCTCAGATCTTCCTCCACACCTCCGTTAGCCACCTCTGCCGCAACTTCTTCAGCGACTAACCCAATGATGCTGAGGTTGACACGGCTACGGCAAAGAGGTTGTACACTTGTCGCATCACTTATTACTCTACATTCATGTCAATCCATTAGGGCTATTTTGGTTCAAAGGAAAAACATAGCAATAGGAAATTTTCCTATGGCACTCTACTATTCAATTATTCATGCATTTTGTTGAAAGGAATGGAGCAAAACATCCACCTGGACCTGCTACTTTATCGTCCTGTTCACCTCTTAGACTCCAATTCAGGTCCAAATTAATGTTCAAACTTGAGTTTTAAAATTACTTGTGGGGCACATATCGAGGCAGCAATAAATAGTATCTCTGTCTATTATCTGGTTCACCTAGGGTATGCCTATGTTGTTCATCTTGGGTGGGAAACAAATAGTAAAGCAATCATCATCTGTCTTTTTATTAAATTAAAGCTATCATCAGCCTACTATCATTATTTTTGGATCCATCCACTGGTTGTTACCATCACTCTAGATTTCTGCATGCTCTCCTTACATAATCTCACTATATTTTTTTCGTATGCATGTCAGATATTGTACACAGTCATGTTGAACATGTAGAGAAAAAGAGAAGAGTTTTGCGCGGCAATACAATGTCATGCAGACATCGCTCCATGGTGGGTTCAATGGCAAACCCTCCCCCCCTCTCTAGATTGTAATCCAGAGGAAGATATCTGTTCTGATGTGGATTCAGACGCAGCTGACCACTCCTATTTACCCCCCAAGGTGTTTGCTCTAACTTAGCATGATGATGTTGGTCATATCATGCATATGTTGCCTTGCAGTGCCTACTTTTGACATCATATATGTCATCTACTTAGTTTAGACATGTTTTGTAATGCCACCTATTTAGTTTCTCTATCATATATAAGAATTATGCAGTCTCATCTCTTTTAGCCAGCCATAATATATGTGAAATATGCAATTCCATCCTGTTTAACTAGGCATCATATATTTGAATGATATCTTGCCAATCCTTTTCTTCATTACATTTCCATTTGTCGACAATGTTTGTACATTAAACTACTCTTCCTGTGAATCAGCCATTTGAGTGGGTGATGGAAAAATCTGGAGTGAAAACAAGGTCTTCAGAGCAGACAGTGCTACCTGTCGAAGCAGATCTCTTGCTGGGTCCCGATAGCTCCTCAGAGATGGATTCAGAGACAGATGACCAGTCTTATTCCCCCACCGAGGTGTATGCTCTAACTTGGCATGGTTATACTACTCATATCATGCATATGGTGTCTTGCATTGCATAGTTTAGACATCATATACACAATATTCAATACCATGTTCTTTGTTCAGACATCATATATGTGAATGCCCTCTGCTTAGTATATAAATCACATATGTGAATTAAATCATGCGATCCTGATTACTTAGATAACATGTATGTGAATTATGTCATGCGAACCTATTTACTAAAGACATCATATAATTATCTCATGCCATCCTGTTTAGTTAGTCATCATATCTTTGAATTATGCCATGCTATGCTATCCAGTTTAGATAGACATCATATATGTGAAATTATGTCATGCTATCCTTTTTAGTTAAACAATATACATGTCAACTATTTCATGCCCTCTTTTTTCCACACTATTTATTGCATCTGTCTCTCATACAAGGTCTGTACATTCAACTATGTTTCCTGTTTATCAGCCATTTGAATTGGAGCGGGTGATGGCAGTATCTAACAGAGTAAAAACATGGTCTTCAAATAAAATAGTGCTACCTCTTGATGGAGATAGCACCCCGGTTGTACATGCACGAGAACCAGCCCTACCACACATAACCCAGACTCTCGCAGATTGTACCCCTACTGCGATGGACAGAGAACCAGCTTCACCCAATCTAACCCCAACCCCAGCAGATAGTAACCCAGTTCCAGTTAACACAACACCATCTCCACCACAGAGCTCCCAAACAAGAGCAATTAGTAAGGCAGCTCCAGTGCCCAAAGCGCCAGTACTACCACGGCGAACCCCAACTCCACCAGTTAGTACACCTATTCCTATGGAGGAAGCACAACCAGCCATTCGTAGTTTAGCATCTATCGCATTTGATGTTGTTAAATCATATGTGCGTATCTTCCCATCATGGAAATATTGTACGGAAGATGAAGGAAAATGCCAGTTGCAGGTGTTCATCCAGGAGTTATGTGTAAGTAATGTTATTCATGGCAATTACTTTGCTTTGTCCCATACATTCTACCTCCATGATGGTTATAATATAGCAAATTTTCCCATTTTTCTCTATAGAGAAGGACTGATTTGGAAACTCAGGATGAGGTAACCTGTGCTAATACCTCTGCTATCTTGAAGAATGCTTGGTGGTAGTATCGGAATTACTTGAAGAAAACGTACTTCATTGGCAAAGAAACTCATCAAATTCCCTAACGTTCTCCTGACACACATTTACGGGATGATGACTGGGAACGCCTTGTTCTGTACTGGTCCCGAACCAAGAATGTGGTAAGGTCTATGAGCTCATTTTTTATTTTTAAGTACTATATGCCTGCGTCTTACTGTACTCCGTTTGTGTAGAACAAGTGCTTAAACCTGAAGAACAACTGTTCTCATTTAAGATTCCATTGCTATCGTGCATACTGCTTTGCTCTTGTATCACTGTATTTACTCATACAAACTTATTTTTAAATTGAAGGATCCAATCGAAACTCCAATGGCACAACAGGTATGTATAAGCATGTTTCTTTAACAGGTTTGCTCTTATAAATAGCTCTGTTGATTTCAATTTCAATTGTGTATACAGTTGACTTCTCATATCATGCACATTACTAGCATCACAACAGAGCCAATAGTGTTGTTGTACATGTAGACCCGTGGTACCCATCTAAAATCTTGTTGTGCCATGTAGTTTCCCATGCTTTGTATTCTTTCAATGCTGCTTTGTCTTGAACTGATATGATTTGAACCGTGTCTCTATTTTGATTTGGCAAGACAATACAGTGACCATAGGACATAGATATATGTTTGTTTGATGCTTTTATTATGTACTACTTGGCAATAGAAGACTTGGTAGTTTAATCCTGTCCACCTTACTAATGAACTGGTTCACCAAAATGAGTTTCATGTACTACATGCTAAACCTGTGATGTGTCTGCTTGTTTCTTCTTTTAGAATGCTGACAGAATATTGGGGAAGAGTGCCTTATTAAGCAATGGTAAAGGAAGTAATGCAGATAAGGTTCAGGATAGTGAGACATCCTTGTTGGTCTCCAACAAAGCTGATAAAATGGCTAAGGAAAACTATCTTGAAGACAGTGAGACAACCCCAAAGTCCTGTCTTGGTGTAGTGTTCAAGTTACTGGCCATTACCGCAGGCACAAGCTATTCGAACTCACTATCTGAATCAGTTCGGTTTCTTGATTCTCAACTACAAGCTGAAAGACATCGATCAGCTGTGCTGCGACAAGAAGCCGAAGGACTGCGGAAGTCCCTGGAGAATTCAGATGCATACTTTCTGGTGCAACAGCAAGCGTTGGAGGATTTTAGTGCCAAACAGGAGAAAGCTAATAAGCTTGCTAAGCTTATTGCCAGCATGGTGGATACCCAGGATAACGTTTCTTGAGCTCTTTTGAAGTTGTTTTGGTTATGGACTTGTTTTGCTGCCGCGTTTATTTGCACTGGTGGCCAATTTAGATGGCTAGTGTATGTAATATGCTGCTTTGTTCCCTATATTTGCACTGGTGGCGAACTTTGATGCCCAGTGGATGTAATATGTGTAATAGCCGTAATATCCTAGTGTTAGTTGCTTGCTTATTTATTTCCTTATTGTCTTGTTTGGTTGTTTGCTTGTAGTCACTGCAGTTCTTTTTTCGCGATTTTCTAGTGGCCACAAGAACCTATTTTTATAACTAGGCCACAATAACCATGGCAAAACATGGACCGTTGTAACCATGGTCCTGCTACCTGCTGTAGTGACCATGGGACTCTTACGGGCCGTAGGATCCATGGGCCTTCTACGGGCCGTAGGATCCATGGGCCTTCTACGGGCCGTATAATCGATGGGCCTTCTATGGGCCGAATAATCGTTTGGCCACACATGGGCCGTACTGGTCGTGGACCAATAACGGTCCGCAAAATGGGCCAAAAATGGGTAGAGTGGAAATCGTCTGTTTATGGCCCAACCATAACGGGCCATTAACAGGCCGTATTTGATGACGCTATGAAAACAGCCCAACGGGTTAACAGGCCACAAACGGGCCGACTGTAACCACGGGCCGAATTTGGCCCACAAGCGGAACAGGCCAGTAACGGACCGTAAGTAACCGAATTATGGAAATTAGCCCAAGAATAAATGGGCCCTTAGAAGGCCGAAAGGTAACACGGGCTGGAGACGGCCTACGGAATAATGGGCCATTAATGGGTATAAAGTGATACACTGTTCATTATGGGCCAGTTTCACCTCGGGCCTTTAATGGGCCCAGAGTTACAAAGGGCCTTGTATGGGCTGAAAGACGTCATGGGCCATGAAGGAAATATGCCCTAGAGGCAATAATAAAGTTGTTATTTTATATTTCCTTATTCATGATAAAGGTTTATTATTCATACTAGAATTGTATTGATCGGAAAACTAAATACATGTGTGAATACATAAACAAATACCGTGTCCCTAGTAAGCCTCTACTAGACTAGCTCGTTGATCAAAGATGGTTAAGGTTTCCTAACCATTGACATGAGTTGTCATTTGATAACGGGATCACATCATTAGGAGAATGATGTGATGGACAAGACCCATCCGTTAGCTTAGCATTTGATCGTATAGTTTATTGCTACTGCTTTCATGTATGTCAAATACATATTCCTTTGACTATGAGATCATGCAACTCCCGGATACCGGAGGAATGCCTTGTGTGCTATAAAACATCACAACGTAATTGGGTGATTATAAAGATGCTCTACAGGTATCTCCGAAGGTGTATGTTGGGTTGGCATAGATCGAGATTAGGATTTGTCACTCCGAGTATCGGAGAGGTATCTCTAGGCCCTCTCAGTAATGCACATCATAAGAAGCCTTGCAAGCAAAGTGACTAATGAGTTAGTTGCGGGATGATGTATTACGAAAAGAGTAAAGAGACTTGCCGGTAATGATATTGAACTAGGTATGAAGATACCGACGATCGAATCTCGGGCAAGTAACATACCGATGACAAAGGGAATAACGTATGTTGTCAAAACGGTTCGACCGATAAAGATCTTCATAGAATATGTAGGAGACAATATGAGCATTTAGGTTCTGCTATTGGTTATTGACCGGAGAGGTGTCTCGGTCATGTCTACATAGTTCTCGAACCCATAGGGTCCGCACGCTTAACGTTCGATGACGATTTTGTATTATATGAGTTATGTGATTTGGTGACCGAATGTTGTTCGGAATCCCGGATGAGATCACAGACATGACGAGGAGTCTCGAAATGGTCGAGAGGTAAAGATTGATATATAGGACGATGGTATTCGGACACCGGAAGGAGGGTACCGGGTACATATCGGGTCACCGGAAAGGGTTCCGGGCACCCCCGGCAAAAGATATGGGCCTAATGGGCCAAGAGGGGAAACACAGCAGCCAGCAGGGGCTGCTGCGCCCCCCATATGGGCCGCACCTGAGGGGAAGGAAAGAGGGGAAGAGAGAAGGAAGGGGAGGGATTCGGACTCCCCCTTCCTTCCCTCCTCCCTCCTCCTTCCTTTCCCCTCCGGTGAATAAGGAAGGGGGGAGGCCGAATTGGGGAGGCGTCCAAGTAGGATTCCTCCTACTTGGGGCGCCCCCTGCTCCTCCCCTCCCTCTCCCACCTATATATACATGGGGAGGGGGCGCCTAGAACATAATAACAACATCTGTTAGCCGTGTGCGGTGCCCCCTCCACAGATTACACCCTCGGTCATATTCTCGTGGTGCTTAGACGAAGCCCTGCGCGGATCACTTCACCATCACCGTCACCGCGCCGTCATGCTGACAGAACTCATCTACTTCCTCGACACTTTGCTGGATCAAGAGTTCGAGGGACGTCATCGAGCTGAACGTGTGCAGAACTCGGAGGTACCGTACGTTCAGTGCTTGATCGGTCGGAACGAGAAGAAGTTCGACTACATCAACCGCATTGTCAAATGCTTCCGCTTACAGTCTACGAGGGTACGTAGACACACTCTCCCCCTCGTTGCTATGCATCTCCATGGATAGATCATTGCGTGTGCGTAGAAATTTTTTTGTTTTCCATGCAACATTTCCCAACAGTGGCATCATGAGCCAGGTCTATGCGTAGATGATATGCACGAGTAGAACACAAAGAGTTGTGGGTGGTGATAGTCATACTGCTTACCACCAACATCTTATTTTGATTCGGTGGTATTGTGGGATGAAGCGGCCCGGACCAACCTTACATGTCCACGCACATGAGACCGGTTCCACCGACAGACATGCAACTAGTTTTGCATAAAGGTGGTTGGCGGGTGTCTGTTTCTCCTACTTTTGTTGAATCGAATTTGACTACGGCCGGTCCTTGAAGAAGGTTAAAACAGCAAACTTGACGAAACACCATTGTGGTTTGATGCATAGGTAAGAACAGTTCTTGCTAGAAGCCCGTAGCAGCCACGTAAAACTTGCAACAACAAAGTAGAGGACGTCTAACTTGTTTTTGCAGGGCATGTTGTGATGTGATATGGTCAAGACATGATGTGATATACATTATTGTATGAGATGATCATGTTTTGTAAAAGTTATCGGCAACCGGCAGGAGCCTTATGGTTGTCCCTTTATTGTATGAAATGCAAACGCCATGTAATTGCTTTACTTTATCACTATGCGTTAGTGATAGTTGTAGAAGCAATAGTTGGCGAGACGACCACGACGCAACGATGGAGATCAAGGTGTCGAGCCGGTGATGATGGAGATCATGACGATGCTTTGGAGATAGAGATCAAAAGCACAAGATGATGATGGCCATATCATGTCACATATTTTGATTGCATGTGATGTTTATCTTTTATGCATCTTATTTTGCTTAGTACGGCGGTAGCATTATAAGATGATCCCTTCACTAAATTTCAAGGTATAAGTGTTCTCCCTGAGTATGCACCGTTGCAACAGTTCGTCGTGTTGAGACACCACGTGATGATCGGGTGTGATAGACTCTACATTCACATACAACGGGTGCAAGACAGTTTTGCACATGCGGAATACTTGGGTTAAACTTAACGAGTCTAGCATGTACAGACATGGCCTCGGAACACTGGAGATCGAAAGGTCGAACGTGCATCATATAGTAGATATGACCAACATAGAGATGTTCACCATTGATGACTACCCCATCTCACGTGATGATCGGACATGGGTTAGTTGATTTGGATCACGTATCACTTAGATGACTTGAGGGATGTCTATTTAAGTGGGAGTTCTTAAGTAATTTATTAATTGAACTTAATTTATCATGAACTTAGTCCTGATGGTATTTGCATATCTTTGTTATAGATCAATAGCTCGTGTATAGCTCCCCTGTTTTATTTTAATGCGTTCCTAGAGAAAGCTAAGTTGAAAGATGATAGTAGCAATGATGCAGACTGGGTCCATGATCTGAGGATTATCCTCATTGCTGCACAGAAGAATTATGTCCTTGATGCACCGCTAGGTGACAGACCTATTGCAGGAGTAGATGCAGATGTTATGAACGTTTGACAAGCTCGGTATGATGACTACTTGATAGATTAGTGCGCCATGCTTTACGGCTTAGAACCGGGACTTCAAAAATATTTTGAACGCCATGGAGCATATGAGATGTTCCAAGAGCTGAAAATGATATTTCAGACTCATGCCCGTGTTAAGAGGTATGAGACCTCTGACAAGTACTTTGCCTACAAGATGGAGGAGAATAGCTCAGCTAGTGAGCATGTGCTCAGAATGTCTGGGTACTACAATCGCTTGAATCAAGTGGGAGTTAATCTTCCAGATAAGATAGTGATTCACAGAGTTCTCTAGTCACTATCACCAAGTTACTAGAACTTCGTGATGAACTATAAAATGCAAGGGATGACGAAAACGATTCCCAAGCTCTTCGCGATGCTGAAATCGGCGAAGGTAGAAATCAAGAAATAGCATCAAGCGTTGATGGTTAACAAGACCACTAGTTTCAAGAAAAAGGGCAAGGGAAAGAAAGGGAACTTCAAGAAGAATGGCAAGCAAGTTGCCACTCCCGTGAAGAAGCCCAAAGCTAGACCCAAACCTGAAACTGAGTGCTACTACTGCAAAGGAAATGGTCACTGGAAGCGGAACTGCCCCAAAAACTTGGCGGATAAGAAGGATGGCAAAGTGAACAAAGGTATATTTGATATACATGTTATTGATGTGTACTTTACTAGTGTTCATAGTAGCCCCTGGGTATTTGATACCGGTTCAGTTGCTAAGATCTGTAACTCGAAATAGGAGTTGCAAAATGAACAGATACTAGTTAAGGGAGAGGTGACGATGTGTGTTGGAAGTGATTCCAAGGTTGATAAGATCACCATCGCACACTCCCTTTACCTTCAGGATTAGTGTTGAACCTAAAATAAATGTTATTTGGTGTTTGTGTTGAGCATAAATATGATTGGATCATGTTTATTGCAACATGGTTATTCATTTAAGTCAAAGAATAATTGTTGTTCTGTTTACATGAATAAAAGCTTCTATGGTCATACACTCAATATAAAGGGTTTATTGAATCTCGATCGTAGTGATACACATATTCATAATATTGATGCCAAAATATGCAAAGTTGATAATGATAGTGCAACATACTTGTGGCGCTGCCGTTTAGGTCATATTGGTGTAAAGCACATGAAGAAACTCCATGCAGATGGGCTTTTGGAATCACTTGATTATGAATCATTTGATACTTGCGAACCATGCCTCATGGGCAAGATGACTAAAACTCCGTTCTCCGGAACAATGGAGCGAGCCAATGACTTATTGGAAATAATACATACCGATGTATGCGGTCCGATGAGTGTTGAGGCACGCGGCGGGTATCGTTATTTTCTGACCTTCACAGATGATTTGAGCAGATATGGGTATATCTACTTAATGAAACACAAGTTTGAAACATTTGAAAAGTTTAAAGAATTTCAGAGTGAAGTGGAGAATCATCGTAACAAGAAAATAAAGTTTCTATGATCTGATCGCGGAGGCGAATATTTGAGTTACGAGTTTGGCCTTCATTTAAAACAATGTGGAATAGTTTCACAACTCACGCCACCTGGAACACCACAGCGTAATGGTGTGTCTGAACGTCGTAACCGTACTTTATTAGATATGGTGCGATCTATGATGTCTCTTACCAATTTACCACTACCGTTTTGGGGTTATGCATTAGAGACAGCTGCATTCACGTTAAATAGGGCACCGTCTAAATCCGTTGAGATGACACCGTATGAACTGTGGTTTGGCAAGAAACCTAAGCTGTCGTTTCTTAAAGTTTGGGGTTGCGACACATATGTCAAAAGGCTTCAGCCTGATAAGCTCGAGCCCAAATCGGATAAGTGAGTCTTCATAGGATACCCTAAGGAAACAATTGGGTACACCTTCTACCACAGATCCGAAGGCAAGATCTTTGTTGCCAAGAATGGAAACTTTCTAGAGAAGGAGTTTCTCTCGTAAGAAGTGAGTGGGAGGAAAGTAGAACTTGATGAGGTAATCGTTCCTTCTCTCGAATTGGAAAGTAGCACATCAGAGAAATCCGTTCCCGTGATGCCTACACCAACTAGAGAAGAAGCTAATCATGATGGTCATGAAACTTCAGATCAAGTTACTACTGGACCTCGTAGGTCGAATAGAGCATGTTCCGCACTAGAGTGGTATGGTCATCCAGTTCTGGAAGTCATGTTATTAGACCATGGTGAACCTATGAACTATGAAGAAGCTATGATGAGCCCAGATTCCGATAGATGGCTTGAGGCCATGAAATCTGAGATAGGATCCATGTATGAGAACAAAGTGTGGACTTTGATGGACTTACCCGATGATTGGCAAGCCATAGAAAATAAATGGATCTTCAAGAAGAAGACTGACGCTGATAGTAATGTTACTGTCTATAAAGCTCGACTTGTTGTGAAAAGTTTTTCAACAAGTTCAAGGAGTTGACTATGATGAGACTTTCTCACCTGTAGCGATGCTTGTGTCTGTCCGAATCATGTTAGCAATTGCCGCATTTTATAAAATCTGGCAAATGGATGTCAAAACTACATTCCTTAATGGATTTATTAAAGAAAAGTTGTATATGATGCAACCAGAAGGTTTTGTCAATCCTAAAGGTGCTAACAAAGTGTGCAAGCTCCAGTGATCCATCTATGGACTGGTGGAAGCATCTCGGAGTTGGAATATACGCTTTGATGAGTTGATCAAAGCATATGGTTTTATACAGACTTACGGTGAAGCCTGTATTTACAAGAAAGTGAGTGGGAGCTCTGTAGCATTTCTGATATTATATGTGGATGACATATTGTTGATTGGAAATGATATAGAATTTCTGGATAGCATAAAAGGATACTTGAATAAGAATTTTTCAATGAGAGACCTCGATGAAGCTACTTACGTATTGAGCATCAAGATCTATAGGGATAGATCGAGATGCTTAATAGGACTTTCACAAAGCACATACCTTGACAAAGTTTTGAAGGAGTTCAAAATGGATCAGTCAAAGAAAGGGTTCTTGCCTATATTCAAGGTGTGAAATTGAGTAAGACTCAAAGCCTGACCACGACAGAAGATAGAGAGAGAATGAAATTCATTCCCTATGCCTCAGACATAGGTTCTATAAAGTATGCCATGCTATGTACCAAACCTGTTGTGTACCTTGCCTTGAGTTTGACAAAGGGGTACAATAGTGATCCAGGAGTAGATCACTGGACAGCGGTCAAAATTATCCTTAGTTAAGAGAACTAAAGAAATGTTTCTCGATTATGGAAGTGATAAAGAGTTCATCGTAAAGAGTTACGTCGATGCAAGCTTTTACACCGGTCCAGATGACTCTAAGTCTCAATCTGGATATGTATTGAAAGTGGGAGCAATTAGCTAAAGTAGCTCCATGCAGAGCATTGTAGACATAGAAATTTGCGAAATACATACGGATCTGAATGTGGCAGACCCGTTGACTAAACTTCTCTCACAAGCAAAACATGATCACACCTTAGTACTCTTTGGGTGTTAATCACATGGCAATGTGAACTAGATTATTGACTCTAGTAAACCCTTTGGGTGTTGGTCACATGGCGATGTGAACTATTGGTGTTAATCACATGGCGATGTGAACTAGATTATTGACTCCAGTAAACCCTTTGGGTGTTGGTCACATGGCGATGTGAACTAGATTATTGACTCTAGTGCAAGTGGGAGACTGAAGGAAATATGCCCTAGAGGCAATAATAAATTTGTTATTTTATATTTCCTTATTCATGATAAAGGTTTATTATTCATACTAGAATTGTATTGATCGGAATCCTAAATTCATGTGTGAATACATAAACAAATACCGTGTCCCTAGTAAGCCTCTACTAGACTAGCTCGTTGATCAAAGATGGTTAAGGTTTCCTAACCATTGACATGAGTTGTCATTCGATAACGGGATCACATCATTAGGAGAATGATGCGATGGACAAGAACATCCGTTAGCTTAGCATTTGATCATATAGTTTATTGCTACTGCTTTCATGTATGTCAAATACATATTGCTTTGACTATGAGATCATGCAACTCCCGGATACTAGAGGAATGCCTTGTGTGCTATCAAACGTCACAACGTAACTGGGTGATTATAAAGATGCTCTACAGGTATCTCTGAAGGTGTTTGTTGGGTTGGCATAGATCATGATTAGGATTTGTCACTCCGAGTATCGGAGAGGTATCTCTGGGCCCTCTCGGTAATGCACATCATAAGAAGCCTTGCAAGCAAAGTGACTAATGAGTTAGTTGTGCGATGATGTATTACGGAACGAGTAAAGAGACTTGCCAGTAACGAGATTGAACTAGGTATGAAGACACCGACGATCGAATCTCGGGCAAGTAACATACCATGACAAAGGGGATAACGTATGTTGTCATAACGGTTCGACCGATAAAGATCTTCGTAGAATATGTAGGAGCCAATATGAGCATCCAGGTTCCGCTATTGGTTATTGACCGGAGAGGTGTCTCGGTCATGTCTACATAGTTCTTGAACCTGTAGGGTCCGCACGCTTAACATTCGATGACGATTTTGTATTATATGAGTTATGTGATTTGGTGACCGAATGTTGTTCGGAGTCCCGGATGAGATCACGGACATGACGAGGAGTCTCGACATGGTCGAGAGGTAAAGATTGATATATAGGATGATGGTATTTGGACACCGGAAGTGTTCCGGAGGGTACCGGGTACATATCGGGTCACCGGAAGGGGTTCCGGGTACCCCCGGCAAAAGATATGGGCCTAATGGGCCAAGAGGGGAAACACAGCAGCCAGCAGGGGCTGCTGTGCCCCCCATATGGGCTGCACCTGAGGGGAAGGAAAGAGGGGAAGATAGAAGGAAGGGGAGGGATTCGTCCTCCCCCTTCCTTCCCTCCTCCCTCCTCCTTCCTTTCCCCTCCGGTGAATAAGGAAGGGGGGAGGCCGAATTGGGGAGGCGCCCAAGTAGGATTCCTCCTACTTGGGGGCCCCCTGCTGCTCCCCTCCCTCTCCCACCTATATATACATGGGGAGGGGGCTCCTAGAACATAATAACAACATCTGTTAGCCGTGTGCGGCGCCCCCCTCCACAGATTACACCCTCGGTCATATTCTCGCGGTGCTTAGGCGAAGCCCTACGCAGATCACTTCACCATCACCGTCACCATGCCGTCGTGCTAATGGAACTCATCTACTTCCTCGACACTTTGCTGGATCAAGAGTTCGAGGGACGTCATCGAGCTGAACGTGTGCAGAACTCGGAGGTGCCATACATTCAGTGCTTGATCTGTCGGAACGAGAAGAAGTTCGACTACATCAACCGCGTTGTCAAACGCTTCCGCTTACGGTCTACGAGGGTACGTAGACACACTCTCCCCCTCGTTCCTATGAATCTCCATGGATAGATCATTGCGTGTGCGTAGAAATTTTTTGTTTTCCATGCAATGTTTCCCAACAGGCCATACATGGGCCGGAAGTTAAATGGGCTGTAATCATATTGGACGGCCCAGATGACGCTACTGGGCCCAATTTGGATAGGCCATAACGGGCTGTGAGTTAGCGAGCTGTAAATGGGCTATATGCGAACAGGCCGTTAACAGGATTTTCGTGGGCCGGCCCACTACCTTTTGACCAAGTCAAACGGGCCGGCCTTTTAACCGGAATGGGCCTCTGTTGGGCCGTGCCATGGGTCGACGTATCATAGGCGCCTGCGGTCCAATGAGTGGATGACATATGTCCCAATGGTGAGCCGACAAGTGGTTCCTCTGGCCATTGAGAATTTTACACGTGGAAAATCCCCATTGGTCCGGGCTGTTAACGGGTTATTGGATCCAAATTGGAACTCGATAGCTTAACGGCGACCTGTTACGGTGGATGCCACGTGTAGGTTACCCTTGACGAAAGCACTTCTGTGATGCGCGATTTATCGTCATGGAAGTGAACACTTCCATGATGATAATTTTGGTAATGTCATGGAACACTTCTACGACAGCATAGGTATGACTATCTTGGTTCTATCATAAAATCGTCATGGATGTACATGCATGACAGAAAATGTGACCTACTGTGACAAACACGTATCATCACGGAAGTGTAATTTTTTGTAGTGTGGATAGTATCACGGAGAATGAACATTGTGTGGTAATGGCGAAATGCCATAACCTTTACTTGAAGGTGGCGGTTGGCTCTGTTGTACCTCCTCGAGCTGAGGGAACTTTCCATTGCCGTCTGATTCCACATGGCTTTGCTATTGTCGGGGTGGATGAAATAATGGAGGGATTTGAGGGGCTGGAGCTTGAGTACCCTACAGGTGAAGGGGAGATTTTTCTGGAAAATGCCTTAAGGAGTACCTGCCTATGGAGAAAGGAGAACATCAAGCTTCCAATCTGGACGCCGCCTCAGCAGACTCAGTCGGATCCTCAGCAGACTCCTCACAGTCCAGCTCAACCGTCTCAGCTGCCTGAGTCGTCTCCGGCGCGTGAGCTGTCTCCGCCGTCTCAGCAGACTCCGCCGGAGGAGGCCCCTCAGTAGAGTCCTCTTCCGCCTCAGCTATCTCTGGCGCGTCAACATCCTTCGCCTCCTCCGGCGCGTCAGCGGACTCCGCCGCCTCAGCAACGGCGGAAGAGAGTTGTCGCCACTCCGGCGACTAGCAGTACAATAGGCGGGAAGAAATTCAGAGTTGGTCCAAGCCTCAGGGCTCCTCCAAAGTTACCATATGAGAGGACCGATGAGGAAAACAAGGACATCAGTGCTGCCGAAGTGCAGGCCCATTTTGAACGGAAACGTCCCCCTCCGAAGGAAACAGTAGATCCGACGAAAGTGAAGCGCACTCTGGATGCCCTTAAGCGACCACCACCGCCTCCGCCGCAATCCAACTATGACCGCTATATTGAAAGGACATATGATGAAGCGCGGTGGTCGGGAAGTACTACCAGTGCTGCAAGACGAACTAGGAAAAAACTTCCCCAGCTCAGCGAACAGCAGAAGCAATCGTGCCCCCCGCTCAAGGTGTCTAGTGATATCGCTAATCATCCAGGACTAGCGCCCGGTACCACTCTTGGTGATTACGTGGGCGATGATGTATAGTTTGAAATTGCCGAGGTAGTAGCGCCCTTGAGATACGAGCACGGGAAGCCTCTCGTCAAACCTAATCAGCTCCCTACCAACGATGATGCGAAGATTGCATAACTGGTACTTGGAAACCTGCAGCAAGGATGGGACCGACTGTATATTGCTGAGAATTAAAGATGAGCACGACTTCATTGGAGTTGAGGTGTTGCCTGTTGAATTTGTGGAATTATTTTAGTTATTCAATCAAGACGCCCTCGACAAACAACTCATGTCTTGCTACTGTCTGTAAGTATTATTTCTGTAATTAAGTCTCTAGCTCAGCTTGTTCATTGCATGTATATATAATTATCCTCACTATATTATGCAGATTGAAGATCGTCGAATGCAAAAGAGGACAAATCTATGACATTGGGTTCATTAGCCCAAATACCGTAAATGAATGGACGGTAGAAAACAGAGTAAAAGATACTGAGGAAAACTTGCTAAAAGTGTTCCTTCGACATCAAAACAAAAGGGAAATACTCTTTCCTTACAACTTCAAGTGAGTGTTACTGTCTTGTGCATATTCGGTTTCGCTTACTCGAGGTTAAGTACTGTAATTGATGAGTTATGCGTGCACAGGTTCCACTTTATTCTGCTATCCATTAAGCTTGACGGGGGAGTAGTAACTGTCTTAGACTCGAGACGTAAAGATCCTAACGATTATGCGGACATGAGTGAAATGCTCCAGAAGTAAGTCCAATCATTATCGCACCATATCGGCAACTTTTGTTCATTTCCCGATAACAAGTAATCATTTTCTTTGCCGAGCAGGGTTTCAAAAATGTTCACCGGAATGGTTCCGGGTCTGCAAAAGGAGCTGCGATTTACACACCCCAAAGTAAGTAGTACTAGCTAGTTCCGCGCATCTCTCATTGATTCTGGTTTCATCAATACCATTATCATGATTGATTATCAGTTTGATTGAACTCTATTCTCGTAAAGTGCTTGTGGCAGGCAGGCGGGAATCATTTATGTGGATACTACGTTTGTGAGTTCATGCGCCACTCGACCTCTGAGCGAGGCTACTCTGGCAAACAATTTAAAGTACGTAAACAATATTCACAATTTTATTTTATTACCATCAATTGTGCTGAGTTTCATTCATATATATGTATTGACCCCCTTCTTTAAATTAGATGTGGCAGATGCGGGATGAACTCCTACCACATGATCACATACGAGCAATTCAAGAGGAATTGGCGGGATTCTTTCTTGACCACGTCATACATGAAAAGGGAGAATACCATATGGAAATTCAAATGGATTTTCGGTAGATGATGTCAAGGATCGTAAGAGATGTTATATTGTATATATGTATAGTAGCTTCGGATAGATATAGGAAAACTTGTTGTTCGACCAAGCATGGAGAAAGAGAGGTCACTTCTCTCTGTATATGTTCATGACGATCTTGTGTAATTAATGGTTCCTTCATTTGCTTACTAGCTAGTGTCGAGTTCTCTCTATATGTAGTAGCTAGCGTCGACCAAGCACGGAGAAAGAGAGGTCACTTCTCTCTATATGTAGTAGCTAGCTAACACAATATGAAACCCCTAAACCCCACGTTTCAAAAAAAACGCCTGGGAGCTGCTGACGCGTGGCTGCCTTTTAGTCCTGGTCGGTGTTACCAACCGGGACTAAAGGTCCTCCTGCCTGGGCGCCCCACAGCGGCCACGTGGTAGTCCCGGTTTGTAAGCCAACCGGGACTAAAAGTGAGGGGCTTTAGTCCCGATCGTTTTCTCCCAGTTGCAGAACCAGGACTAAAGGCCCTCTGGAACCGGGACAAGTGCCATGTTTTCTACTAGTGTTTACCTACTCGAGGACGAGCAAGAATTAAGCTTGGGGATGCTGATACGTCTCCAACGTATCTATAATTTTTTATTGTTCCATGTTGTTATATTATCATTCTTGGATGTATTACATTCATTTTATAGCAACTTTATATCATTTTTTGGGACTAACCTATTGACATAGTGCCCAATGCCACTTGCTGTTTTTTTGCTTGTTTTTTACTTCGCAGAATATCCATATCAAACAGAGTCCAAACATAGCGAAAAAATTTGGAGATTTTTTTGTACCAGACACTACTGTAGGATGCTGCTAACGCGACACTACGATCAGAGACCCTTTGACGAAACTGTGTGCGATGCATTAATCACAAACAATGATTTAAAAAAACCATCAAAAAAGATGCAAAACGTTTGTGATGGCGGAGACATCAAACACAGTTTAGATTTTAGTTGCGTGTGCGATGCAGGGCATACGGTTGATCCATACCAACTGTTTGCGATGAGAAAGAACAATAGAAACGGGCAGCCATATCAACGTGTGTACGATATATGGCATACAGTTCGCTCAGATGAACTGTTTGCTATTAGGGAATGCAACAGAAATGGTTAGCCAGATCAAGGTGTGTGTGATGTACGGCATATGGTTCACTCGGACGAACTGTTTTCGATTAGGGAACACAACAGAAATGGTTCAACTTAACAAGATGTGTGTGATATGCGGCATACAGTTCACATAGATGAACTGTTTGCGATGAGCCAAAAGAACACAAACTATTCGTGTAAACAAGATGTGTGTGATATGCAGCTGTCGGTGTCAAAACCGGCAGACCTCGGGGTAGGGGGTCCCGAGCTGTGGATCTAGGATCGATGGGTAACAAGGGACGACGAACATAGTGTTTACCCAGGTTCGGGCCCTCTCGAAGAGGTAATACCCTATGTCCTTCTTGATTATATTGGATGTATGATGTGGTTTACAGAGTAGATCTACCTCGAGATCAGCATGAGCTAAACCCTAAGGCTATGAGGTGATGAATGTAGCTCTAGCCCTAAAGACTAAAAACCCTCGGTTTATATAGACACTGGTAGGGTTAGGGTTACCGAAGATAGATTACAATAAGGAATTAAAGAGATCCTCCACCTTCTTGACTTGGAGGGCACACCACGGCTTTGTAGATCTTCTGTCATTATATGGCTCCACCAGTCCGGCCCATGTACAATGGGCCGTCGCCCCGAGGACCCCTTAGTCCATGACTCCCTCAGTAGCCCCCTAACTTGCCTCCAATGCCAAGACTTGTATCTGGTATCCATCCATCCGACCAGTATTCGGCTTGCAGGGCAAGTTCCTCAGTATGTCTCTCCCCTATTCGGAACCAAGTGATGTCCGGAATCTGAAACGGTAGTTTTACTTAACATTGAAGGTAATAATAAAAACATCGCTCAAGCACAAATAGTGCCTTTATCTGACAACTTTTTCTCTTTCAACGAAGAGTCTCTTCCGGCCATAACACCAAGCAGTTACTATTTCTCGAAGCATGACTCGAGGCTGATGCCACGTTTGACACGTCCCCTCAAGGTGGAGATCGTGTCCCGCTTTTCAGGGGATATGGTTAATGATTTTGATTCCCCTCCCCGCTCATAATGTTGTGGAGATATCGGGAAGTGGAGAGGCCAGCGGCATGGAAAAAGGAATCCCCGGCCTACCAACAGTCTATAAAGGGGGGGCTACTATAGTATGCATCCCACGCCCTCTTCCACCTTCCAATCGCGCAGACCTTCAGAGCTTCAGCGCCCTTTCTCTCCGCTTCCATAGTGAATCCCACTTCCCCTCCTTCGACCATGGCCGGATCTGGTGCCAATGGGAAGTGGGAGGCCTCCTCCATCACCAACGAGGACATTCTGAAGCTAAAGGAGGCCGGCTACTTGCCAGCCGATGTCGCCCATCGAGCCCCCGAAGAGGGCCAGATCATCTCTACGCCCGAGCCGGGCGAAAGGGTAGTTTTTCTCCCCCATTTCCTTAGGGGGCTCAGATTTTCCCTGCATCCCTTTGTGCGGGGGCTGATGTTCTTCTACGGGCTGGATTTTCAAGATCTAGCCCCCAACTCCCTCCTCCACATTTCGACCTTCATCGTCCTCTGTGAAGCGCTCCTCCGAGTCTAGCCGCACTTCGGTTTATGGCTGAAGGTGTTCAATGTCAAGCAAAAGGTGGTCTGCGGCGAGCATGCGGACTGCGGAGGGGCCATGATTAGTAAGCTGACATGGGTCCAGTGGCCGGACGGCCACTTTGTCGACACCGTCTGGATGTGGCAGAAGGAGTGGTTTCATATCACTGAGCCGAGGGAGGCCGCATGGGGGGCGGGCCCCGCATTCAGGTCCGGACCCCCTACCAGATTGGCCTCCTGGACCACCAAGAGCCCGGACTGGGGGTGTGTTGCCGACACGAAAGCACTGCAAAAGTGCGTCGACAGCATAATAGAGACCAGTGAAGCTGGTCGACGTGGTCCAGATCATGCTCCACCGCCGGCTCCTCCCTTGCCAGGCGAGGGCCAAGCCTATGTGGGAGCATGAGCCCGCGGATTCGGCTACGGTGCGACACCTTTACGGCATGACTGCTGACAAAATATGGGGCCAACTATTCCAGCCCCGGAAGGAGTGGCCGGTCGAGGGGAAGGATATCGACCTAGACACCGCGAACCCCCCAAGGGAGGTGAGCAGCACTTTTCTTCGAGGAGTGTTCGGATATTCATACCACGTTCGATTCGGTCTTACCCTGGTATGTGGATTTTGTAGGGTTGGCTCGCCAAGGCCAAGAAGATCCGCGGCCCGGCGCCTCTGCCGGAAGGGCCCCGATCAGAGCAGCTGGAAAAGCTGCTGGTCGTGGTGCCTTATAAGGCGCCCGCCAAGAAGGGCAAGAAGAAAGGAGAGCCGGAGGCCAGGGAGGGCCTCCGCCATAGGGTTCGTCCAGGCAATCGGTCTGGAGACGCTGCGGTCTCATCCGTGCAGGATGGGGGTGAGGATGAGGACGAGGAGGAGAGTGCCTCCTCGCACCCCAAGAAGAGGGCGGCGTCCGAGGACATCAAGGAGGTCCAACCTTCTCCAGCCCCAAAGAGATGACGTGATATGGGTGTCGGTGTCAAAACCGGTGGATCTCGGGTAGGGGGGTCCTGAACTGTGCATCTAAGGTCGATGGTAACAGGAGACGGGGGACATGATGTTTACCCAGGTTCGGGCCCTCTCTATGGAGGTAATACCCTACGTCCTGCTTGATTGATCTTGATGAATATGAGTATTACAAGAGTTGATCTACCACGAGATCGTAATGGCTAAACCCTAGAAGTCCAGCCTGTCTGATTATGATTGTCCCTACGAACTAAACCCTCCAGTTTATAAAGACACCGGAGGGGTCTAGGGTTGTACAAAGTCAGTTACAGAGAAAGGAATATTCATATCCGTATGCCAAGTTTGCCGTCCATGCCAAGGAGAGTCCCATCCGGACACGGGAGAGAGTCTTCTGTCTTGTATCTTCATGGCCCATCAGTCCGGCCCACGTTACGTAGCCTGGACGCCCGAGGACCCCTTAATCCAGGACTCCCTCAGTAGCCCCTGAACCAGGCTTCAATGACGATGTGTCTAGCGTGCAGATTGTCTTCGGCATTGCAAGGCGGGTTCCTCCTCCGAATACTCCAAAACAGACTTCGAGCGCAGAAAGTGTGTCCGGCTCTGCAAAATAAGTACCACACACAACCGCAGAGAGTATAATATTTCACGAGTCCAACCTGCTGACAACTTTTTATAGCGTGGCACCATGTTCCTGCACGGTCATTATTTCGAACCGTGCTCCACGCTTTAAGATGTGGTTTCCAGTGGCATGTCTCGTCACAGCAGAGATCGTGCCCCTTCATTACGGGATTCTCATCAATACGGGCGTGGGTAATCCAACCGTGCCATTTGCACAGCCCTTGGGAATAGGCGAGTTTTAAGGTGAGTGGGGAGGCGCTTGATATTCACTGCCTCTATAAGGAGATAAGGACTCACCCTTTTTCACCCACGCCTTCTCTTTCTCTGCCTCTCCATTCCTGAGCTCCAGCACCCAAGTTCTCATCTTTTCCGCCTCGAAGAAGCACTCCGACCATGTCTGGATCCGGAGCGCAAGGCAAGTGGATGGCCTCCTCCGTCAAGGAGAAGGACATCACGAAGCTCCGGGAGGCGGGGTATTTGGCCAAGGAAATCGCCCACTGGCTTTCGGCCAAGGGACAGATCATCCCCACCCCCAAGCCTCATGAGAGGGTGGTATTCATCCCCCACTTTGTCCGCGGGTTAGGGTTTCCTCTCCACCCTTTCGTGCGCGGACTCATGTTCTACTACGGGCTAGATTTCCATGATCTAGCCCCAAATTCTTTCCTCAACATCTCGGCATTTATTGTCGTGTGCGAGGCCTTCCTTCGCATCCCACCCCACTTCGGACTGTGGCTCAAGATCTTCAACGTGAAGCCGAAGGTGGTGGATGGCCAACACGCAGAGTGCGGAGGCGCCATGGTGAGCAAGATGCCAAACATCACATGGCCCAAAGGTACATTTGTGGAGACCGTCAAAGGGTGGCAACAACTGTGGTTCTATATCACAGAGCCCCGCGACGCCACCTGGGCCGCGGCTCCAGAATTCAAGTCTAGAGCCCCAATGCGGCTCACCTCCTGGCTAGAGAAGGGCCTAAATTGGGCGTCGTCGGACGAGCTGACAGCGCTGCAGGCGCATATCTAGAGCATGTTGGACAAGAACATCAAGCTTGTCAATGTGATCCAGGTGATGCTAGTTCGCCGGATCCTTCCATGCCAAAGCCGGACTTGCCATTTGTGGGAGTTCGATCCGGCCGAGCACCAAACCTTGCAATAGTTCTTCGGAACTATGCACGAAGACATCTGGAAGGTGCTCTTTAAGGCCAACGAGAAGTGGCCGGAGACGACTGAGGACCGTGGGCACGACCTGGCCCATCCCGCTAGTCCGGTGAGTCTTTCGCGCTTCAAGGTGTATCATTTACTTGCTTACTCAGGGAAAATGCCTAAGCCTCCCTATTTATTTTTTCAGGGCTGGACGAAGAAGGCAGAGCGGATTAAGTGTCCGGCTCTGCTGCCCGAGGAACCAGCCATCCCGCTTCTGATGAAGATGCTGGTCCCGGCGCCCTACCAGGCGCCGGAGAAGAAGGCCAAGAAAAGGCCAAGGAGACCAGAAGTGGCCTTCATCGCAAGGGAACTTCGGACGAGACGTTCGAAGATGCCGAGACTCACTCCACAGCCGCAGAGGATGACGAGGAGGAGGAGGAAAGCAACTCTCCCCTTGAGGGGGGAAGGAAGAAAAGGGCGGCCCCCATAAATCTGGAGGCAGAGGCGTCCAATAAGGGGAAGGTCTCCCTCGCGGATAACTCCGCGTGGGACGTCGACAGCAGCCCAGAGCGGCGCCCCCGAGATAAGCCCTTGGCCGAGTCGTGAGTACTCAAAGACCCTGACGCATTCATATATCCAGCCTCTTTTCTCCACAGTTTTAATATGTTGAATCATGTACTTGCAGTCCGGCTTGTTCCGACCTCGAGCGATCCTCATCTTCAGGGAATTCGCTGGACCCGAAGGTGATGGACAGCGGGTCCCTTCCGGCAGCCTCCTCTCCCAAGGCCATGGATGACACCGAGGCATTGTCCCGAAGGATCCTAGGCCAGGGAGAGACGTAGGAGGCCGTCAACGCGGCGCCAGAGGGTGAAACCTCGGCCGCCGGACACATGGGGGAGCAAATCCCCATGGAGACTGGCAATGGGGGCCAGGTCCAATTCGGCCCCCAGCCGAATACGGTCCTGGAGACCTTTACGGCTTCGGAATCTGGCAAGCAACCTCCTTCGAAAGAAGGGGGTGTGCCTATTTCGCCGGTGACCTCTGTCCAACCAGAGGCACCGGACACCCTACTGGAAGCGCTGCGAAGTGCTTCCATTGTAGAGGAGTACCGTGCCCTCATGGGTACGGTGATTGAGAAGATTCAGTCCGCGAAGAGCGGACTGACCAAAGCCTGCACAAGGCTTCTAATAGGTTTTGAGGTATGAAACGCAATTATGTAAAAATAATGTCATAGTATAGACAGTAGCCCCTGAGACACTGTCCGGTGGTCGAAAAGAAAAGCCGGACAGAGGATCAAACAATTTTCGCAGGAGACTAACCATACATGTCTATGTGAAAAAGCAGGCGTCGCTGCTGGCTGTGACCTCCCATGCTGCCAAAGTCTCGGGACTAAAGCAGAGTTTGGAGCGGGCCGAGGAAGAACTCGGCCGTGTGAAAAAGCAGCTGGAGGACAAGCAAGGTATGCCATGACCTTCTGTATATCAGAAAGGATAGATGAATTGTATTAACAATAGTGCCATGATATTTGTAGGAACGGCGACCGAGGTGGAGGCCCTTAAAAAGGCGTTGGTCGAGGCCCAGAAGAGGGCGGCGGAGGAATAATCCGTCCGCGAAAAGCACGAGGCCAGGGTCGGTGAGGTCCAACAAGAGCTCCAGGACGCTGTAAAGAAATGCGAATCCTTGGAGCGCAAGATTACGGATCAACAGTTCGAGCTTGCTAAGGCCCACCAAAGCACGCAAGATGCCCGGGTTGAAGCCTAGGGCGCCCTCCAGGAAATCCAAGAGGCCAGGAAAATCACGGCGGGTAAGGCCTTTATAATGCAAAGCAAGTTTGTGAAGAAAAGGTACATCTTACTGACCCGGATTTGGAGTTCTCCAGGAGCGTTTGCGGATCTGCTGCGCAGCATTGCTGATGCTGTGAATTTCTTCCAAGCCGAAGAGGGGAGCTCAATGGAGAAGCTATTCTTGTCGCAATACCTTGCGCCAGAGCATCCGGTGCCCTTCAGCGATCAGCTAAAACAGCTGGCCAAACTGCATAGGGCGGCCGAATTGGCCATGAAGGATTTGATAATCCGTCTATGGCCTGCCGAAGCCATACCCAACAGCTACTTCGGGCTCGTGAAGCGGCTGGTTGCTGCCTGCCCTCGGCTTGATGCCATCAAGCGGTCGGTCTGCATTGAAGGTGCGCGGATGGCCTTCGCCCGTGTCAAGATACAGTGGGCGAAGATGAACACCGTCAAGCTCGCGACCGAGGGACCACCCGCGGGCAAGGAGTACCGCACGCCCGAGCGATATTTTGACGATGTCCTGGAGGGATCCCGCATTGTGGCGGAGCAGTGTGCAAAAGACATTATCTTTGGAGAATATATTCATGTTATCCTGTCCTGCACAATGGAACAAAACTGATATGTAATATAATGTTAGTTGTTTATATCAAGATTTTTCCTCCTGTGCGGCCATTTTATTAAATCTGAGAGTTGGCCAGTCATCGGCTTCAGCCCCCATGTAGGTAGTATGGGGGCGTTCGGGATAGAATCTAAACACTCTTGATCCAAAGTTTGGTCCATGAAGGAGGTGTTTAGCGCAACGAACCAGGCAATCGGACTATGTGGCTTTATCACCCTCACTTAGCCATAGGAGTTTGATGGTGGGTCTACGATATAGCCCCTGGTACATACGCGTTTACCCGAATACGGTGCGTTACATAGGTGACCAGAAAAACGGTCCTTCGTGTAATACGGAAAGAAATCGCGACGGATTCTGATGAGTCATCGAGTGGTTAACCAGCTCTCGCCACATCATGACAGTCAGTTTTCGGCTTTCTCTACTGAGGTGCTCATCCGGACAAACCGGGACACAATCGCAGTAGTTCTCCCTTTACTACCCTAGCTGATATAGCGGAATGTAAGGTAGTAAGCACAGGAGCCGGGCAACCCAACTATTGACCAAAGACATGATTTGGAGCTGATGCATATAAGGCCAAACTCGTGACGCCGAAGTGTGCTGAAAAGCTGTTCGGACTTGTCGGCAACTCGTGTGTTGCCGTATCGAGCCCCTGGCAATTTGTGCCGAGGTGATTAGGGCCTCCTGTTTATATCAAGATTTTTCCTCCTGTGCGGCCGTTTTATTAAATCTGAGAGTTGGCCAGTCGTCGGCTTCAGCCCCCACGTAGGTAGTACGGGGGTGTTCGGGATAAAATCTAAACAGTCTTGATCCAGAGTTTGGTCCTTGAAGGAGGTGTTTAGCGCAACGAACCAGGCAATCGGACTATGTGGCTTTATCACCCTCACTTAGCCATAGGAGTTTTATAATAGAAATTTAGGCGCAGCCCCTAGTATTCGTGAGTCCAAACTAGGGTGCTGTAAACACCTGATCGGGTAGAGACCGATTCGTCGCATAACGCGGAAAAATTCGCAAAAGATTTGTAACCTCCGAAGAGCTGACCGGCTCACGCCGCATCATGATAGTCAGTTTTTGGCTTTCTCTACTGAGGTGCTCATCCGGATGAACCAGGGCACAATCGCAGTAGTTCTCCCTTTACTACCCTAGCCGATATAGCGGAACGTAAGGTAGCAAGCACAGGAGCCGGGCAACCCAACTATTGACCAAAGACATGATTCGGAGCCAATGCATATAATGCTAAATTCGGGGTGCCGAACTATACTGTAAAAAGTGTTCGGACTTTGTTGCCGTAATATGGGGCGCAATAGAGCCCCTGGCGAACTTAAGCCGTACCAAAGTGTACGGGTGCAATTGATAAGATTATCAAGAAAAAATGAAGTAGTAAGCTAGTGTCGCAGAAGTTGGGCCGCGAACTGTTTCCATTATAATTTTATTAATATGTCAAAACGTATAAGTAGTGCGATAAGCAACAGGGCTATTTAACATGCCATGACCAAGAGAGAGCTGCGTGCGGGTCCTGAGAACAGGTGAAGTGATCGTCAAAAAGACCTCCTAAAGATTCCCGTATACCTCAATGCTTCTTGCTGTTTTGGTGTCTCTATCCTTCGAAAGGACCGATGATCGGGCCGTCTTGAGGGGCCTGTGGAAAAGAAACCTGAAAAGGATAAAAAAGAAAAAGTGAAAGTATGTGTGTCCAGGGGAGGTCGAGCCGTATTATGGACCACAATCTAATTATGCATCCGTCTAAGCCCATGGTATTTTAAGTGCGTAGTTATGTACGCGTGGTACGTATGCCGCCATTTGGCCGGGATGGAGACGGAGGCTGGATTGCTAGTCTGACTCCTGACGAGCCGGACTATTATGGTGCGGAGTAGTCCGGATCCGCTTGACAGTGTTCGGGAGCTTGGCCGCTGAATTAAGATTCTGCTTGGCAAGGCCGCTCTGTACTTCCGCTGCCAAGGCCGCGGTGTGCTCCTCGGTACGGAGGGAGCGCTCCATGTTTCCGTTAACTGTTATGACGCCGCGTGGTCCCGGCATCTTGAGCTTGAGATAAGCATAGTGTGGCACCGCATTGAATCGAGCAAATGCGGTTCGTCCGAGCAGTGCGTGATAGCCGCTGCGGAAGGGGACGATATTGAAGATCAACTCTTCGCTTCTGAAGTTGTCCGGGGATCCGAAGACAACCTCCAGTGTGATTGAGCCCGTACAACGGGCCTCTACACCTGGTATGACTCCTTTAAAGGTAGTTTTGTGGGTTTGATCCATGAGGGATCGATGCCCATTTTGTGCACTGTATCCTGATAGAGCAGGTTCAGGCTACTGCCGCCGTCCATGAGGATGCGTGTCAGATGGAAACCATCAACAATTGGATCGAGGACCAGTGCGGCTGAACCGCCATGACGGATACTGGTCGGATGGTCCCTGCGATCGAAGGTGATCGGGCAGGACGACCATGGGTTGAACTTTGGGGCGACTGGCTCTATTGCGTAGACGTCCCTGAGCGCTCGTTTGCGCTCCCTTTTGGGTATATGAGTGGCGTATATCATGTTCACCGTTTTAACCTGGGGAGGGAACTTCTTCTGTCCTCCTGTGTTCGGCGGACGGGACTCCTCGTCGTCGTCCTCGCTTTGCGACCCCTTCTTGTTTTCGGCATTTAACTTGCCGACCTATTTGAAAACCCAACATTCTCTGTTGGTATGATTGGCTGGTTTAACAGGGGTGCCGTGGATCTGACATGGACGATCGAGTATGCGGTCCAAGCTGGATGAGCCCGCATTGTTTCTTTTGTATGGCTTCTTCCGCTGGCCGGACTTGGAGCCGCTGAAACCGGCGTTGACCGCCGTGTCATCGGCAGTGCCACCATTGCTTCGACGCTTGTGCCTGTTGCGTCGGGGCTTGTCCTTGCTATTCTTGGCTTCAGAGGTACCGGCATCGCTTGCAGTGTTACTGCTACGGGCTAGCCAACTATCCTCGCCCGCACAAAAGCGGGTCATGAGTGCCGTGAGGGCTGCCATGGACTTCGGCTTTTCTTGGCCGAGGTGACGAGCGAGCCATTCGTCGTGGATGTTATGCTTAAAGGCCGCTAGGGCTTCGGCATCCGGGCAGTCGACGATCTGGTTCTTTTTAGTTAGGAACCTAGTCCAGAATTTCCTGGCCGACTCTCCAGGCTGTTGAACTATGTGACTTAAGTCATTGGCATCCGGGGGTCATACATATGTGCCTTGGAAGTTGTCGCGGAAGGCGTCTTCCAAGTCCTCCCAGCTGCCAATAGAGTTTTCAGGTAGACTGTTTAACCAGTGCCGAGCTGGCCCCTTGAGTTTTAGTGGGAGGTATTTGATGGCATGAAGGTCATCGCCGCGGGCCATATGAATATGAAGAAGAAAATCCTCAATCCATACCTCGGGGTCTGTTGTTCCATCATATGATTCGATATTTACGGGTTTAAACCCTTCCGGGAATTCGTGCTCCATTACTTCATCAGTGAAGCAGAGGGGATGTGCGGCGCCTCTATATCGGGCCAAGTCGCGACATAGTGCGGATGTAGTCCGTCTGCGGTTTTCGGCCCGGGCGAGGTTATGCTCGTTACGTCTGGCTTGATAGCCGTCGTCGCGCGCCAGGGCATGCCCCCACGATCCGTAGATCGATCTGGACTGACCTGCTCTGTTCTCCAGGTTTTGCCGCAGGTCATATGTGTATTCCCGAGCTGTGGTATCTTTGCCTTTACGGTGAGGTTGTATGGGCAGGTGTTCGGCTTGGGTTGCCGCTTTGTCCCGGCCACGTGGTGGTCGGTCAGCCGCATTACTTGTTGATGGCATGGGCTCAAGTGCCTCATCGTCGAATTGGGGCAGCAATTTACGCTTCGGGTAACTTTTAATGGGGCGCTCGAGTCCATATTCCTCGGCTGCCAGGACATCAGTCCATCTGTCGTTGAGTAGATCTTGATCAGCTTGAAGCTACTGTTGTTTCTTTTTCAGGCTCCTCGGAGTGGCTATTAGCCGGCGCTTAAAGCGCTCCTGCTCGACGGGTTCCTCAGGCACGATAAAGTCTTCGTCGCCGAGGCTCACCTCATCTTCGGAGAGTGGAAGATTGTTGTTGTCCTTCGAGTCTTTGTTTATGGCCTGTTCGTCAGGGCTGACTTGCCCATCTTCCCTACCGTCCTGTTCGGAAGTCGGCTCGGCGGGATCTTTTTTGTCTTCGACATTGTCCGGAGTATTGTTTTCTCTTGTGCCGGTATTGCTGTCTTTTCCACGACGTGATTTAGAGCGGTGCCGCTGACGTTGTCGCTTTGGCTGTATCTCAGGAGGTTTATTCTTGACTGGATCTTTCTCGTTATCGCCGTTATTCTCTTTGGGAGTATCCACCGTGTACACATCATACGAGGAGGTGGCTGTCCAGCGCCAAGTAAACGGCGGGTTTTGGGCCTGCTCTTCTCCGGCGTCGTCGTCCATACCGTCGATGTCTTCGGAGTCGTAATCGAGCATGTCGGTTAAGTCTTCGACAGTGGCAATGAAGTGGGCGGTGGGTGGGAAGTGAAATTCTCCGTCATCAGCCTCCAGTTCAAACCGGATATAATTCGGTTGTGAGTCCCCCACTAAGGAGAGGGTTTTTAATGAGTTTAGCACATCACCCAAAGGTGAGTGTCGGAGCTGAACTCGACGATTGGCGCCCGATCAAGCTCGATGGGCGTGGACGCACGCGGTTCGGAACTTGTGGCCGGAGACGAGTCCGAGGTTCTGGTAACACAGATCCCGTTCGAAGTTGGGTCTGTGTGCGGCTCCAACGCCGCTGAGTCTGCGGCTTCCGTGGCGGGTTGAGCTTCCCGTCCTTGGATGGCGCAATCTGCTCCGGATCTAGGGCCAGGGCAGTTATAGGTGCTATCTCCCGGGTGTGGTCCGATGACAGATTTAGGTCATGTTCATCGCGGTGGCAGGGAGCGGCTGCCATGGGCTCGAATCCGTCGAAGATCAAGTCTCCGCGGATATCGGCAACGTAGTTCAAGCTTCCGAACCTGACCTGATGGCCAGGGGCGTAGCTGTCGATCTGCTCTAGATGGCCAAGCGAGTTGGCCCGCAGTATGAAGCCGCCGAATACGAAGATCTGGCCGGGGAGAAAGACCTCCCTCAAGGCAGCATCGTTGTGGATGATTGATGGAGCCATCGAGTCTTCTAGCGACGACACAGTGGAACTCTCAATGAAAGCACCAATGTCGGTGTCAAAACCGGCAGATCTCGGGTAGGGGGTCCCGAACTGTGCGTCTAAGGTCGATGGTAACAGGAGACGGGGGACACGATGTTTACCCAGGTTCGGGCCCTCTCTATGGAGGTAATACCCTACGTCCTGCTTGATTGATCTTGATGAATATGAGTATTACAAGAGTTGATCTACCACGAGATCGTAATGGCTAAACCCTAGAAGTCTAGCCTGTCTGATTATGATTGTCCCTACGAACTAAACCCTCCAGTTTATATAGACACCGGAGGGGTCTAGGGTTGTACAAAGTCGGTTACAGAAAAAGGAATCTTCATATCCGTACGCCAAGCTTGCCGTCCACGCCAAGGAGAGTCCCATCCGGACACGGGAGAGAGTCTTCTGTCTTGTATCTTCATGGCCCATCAGTCCGGCCCACGTTACATAGCCTGGACGCCCAAGGACCCCTTAATCTAGGACTCCCTCAATGGGGTGGCCCGATCTTCTCAATAAGCTGGTGGTGGTATGATGATGATGATAGATAACTGGGTGTTACCGATGATCTCTCCTCGCTAGATCCCTGATGCCAATGCAACAGCTCTCTACCCTTCGGATATTCATGACTTCACACACTTGCGCAATGTAGCCGTCGACCATGAAACGGTATAATTGCAATTCACTAATTCCCAATGGAACAGCAGATTACACTCAACTTGTAGTTCAAATCTCCAGATCGACACGAATTGGAGATGCAATTTCAGATGAATGCTTGATAGCAAGTTCAACGAAACTAGGGTTTAATTTTAATGTGGTCTAACCCTAATTGTGGGCGCCCCAAGAATACTTATAGAGGTGGGGGCGTGCACCACTCAAACCAAACCCGAACCCAACTTGGGTTCAGCCCAAACCGACTCAGTTCGACTCAAACTAATACAAACTGACCCAATGGTTGGGTGCAGCCAACTAGGCACGCAGGCCTTTTGTGTATGGTGCACAAGCACTTGGTGGTGCGCCATATGTGGCCTCCTGCGTGGTGCCCTCCTCCTCATGCTGGTCGCCGGCCTCCCTCTCCTCCCTCGCATCCATGTGCATGATCACCACGTCTTGCTCTAGCTGCTTCAACTCCTCATTCCCTCGTGCTATGCCTTCTTCTCCCATGAACCTGAGTATGCAAACACACAAAGACTTAGGCAGCAAACAATTCTCATTAATGAAATAATCATAATCTATTAGGAGCAAATTCACCTGTTGTTCTATTAGCTTTGCACGGGCTCTTGTAATAGGTCCAATTCTGATTTCATCATTGGACTTCTTCTTTGCAGCAATTGGTTGGTCAACATCATGAGGTGGAAATGGAAGAATAGTAGGGATGTCCTCATCACGATGCTGGCCCAAGCTGGTTCTGTCCGATAGTTCGGACTCCGACAAGGAGTCCGAAGTGTCCGAGAAGGTTTCGGAGAAGGATCCCCGGGCCAAGCCCCCGGCCAGCAGGTAAGGCGTTGGCATTTTTAGCTATCTCGTTTTCAGTAATTTTCTTTAGTTGAAGGTTAACCCCTCCGAGTTGCAGTCCCCCATGTGAACGCCCTACCGAGCAGATCTTGGAGGGGATGTCTCCGCCCGCAGAACTGGCGGACAGTGGGTCTATGGCGCACTACGCACCTCCTCCGATCCCCAAAGAGGTTGAGGTGGTGCGGTCCCAAAGGACTCCTCCTCCTCCAAACACAGAGGGGGAGGCGGACGCCATAATGACCGAGGTTAACACCTTGGCCACCGAAGACTAGGAGGGGGTGTCCCTCCTAGCTGGCGAGGGAAAGGAGTCCGGACCATCCGGACCCCAACCGTTGACCGCTCCCGAGCCCCCAAGGCCTTCGACCGCACAGGCTCCTCCCAGCGGGGGAGGGGCCGAGGAGCCAACGCCAGCGCCGAACACCTCCACACGGGCGGTAGCTGGCTGGCCAGATGTTCTGTTGGAGCTGGTGAGCAGCTCCATCATCGTTGATGGGCACCGCACTCTAATGAGTGCGGTTATGCAGAGTGTTCGTTCCGTACAATCCGGACTGAAGGACGCCGTCCAAGGCCTTCTAACAGGCTTTGAGGTAAGTCAAGTAATGCTCTTTCCTCATAATGCGGGTGCAATTATTAATTTAGGTAGGCCGTATACATAGCAGCCCCCGAGACTCTGCAGGACCTCAGAGAGACCTGCAGAGGATCAAATCCGGTAAGCTGAATAATAACATCGACACATTTTTTGCTGACGCACGCATCTTCCGTGGCCGCGGCTGCTAACGCCGCGGCGTTAGAGGAGATGGATCGGAAGCTCAAGCTTTCCTATCAAGAGCTTGACCTTGTCAACAAACGGCTTGATGAGGCGCAAGGTAAGCCCTGTGAGAAGATGTGTACTTGCTTGACGCCGGATATTGACGATCCAGACTGTATGCTAATCCCTTATCTTGATGACCCTGTAGCTGCTGCCGCCGAGGTCGAGGGCTTGAAGGAGGCCCTGAAGAAAGCCGAGGCCGAGGCGGCCGAGAAGAAGACGGCCGCTGAGAAGGCGGTGGCTGAGCTTGAGAAGGTCAAGCTTGCTGCCGAGCAATATGAGGCTCGGGTGACCGAAGTCCAAGTGGAGCTCTAGGATGCCGCCAAGAAGCTGGAGGCCCTTGAGAAGGGGCAGGAGGAGCAATCCTCTCGGCTATCCAAGGCGGAGAAGGAGCTTCAGGAGGCGAGGAGCGACGCTCGAGATGTCCGGGAGGAGCTCTGGCAAGCAGCGCAAATTGCCAATGGTAAGAAATATTTATTGCAGAGTGTGTTCTGAGGCAACAGATTCGCCCTCCTGATGAGGGTCTGGCGCTCCGCAGGTGTCTTCGCCAAACTTTCAAAGAATGCGGCGGCCATGGCGAAGCACTATGCCACCCTCGAGGAGGACTCCACGCAGCGGCTCTTCTGGTCACAGTTTCCGGACTCCGAGCATCCACCCCTCCTCAGCGATCAAATGAAACAGCTGATGGAGATGCATCGGATGTCTGAGCTGGCCTTGAAGGACCTCTGTGTCAGCCTGTGGCCGGCCGAGCCCATTCCGGACACCTACTTCGGCCTTGTGCAGATGTTGCGGGAGGCACCGCTCCGGATTAACGCCGTAAAGTGGTCAGCGTGCCTTGAGGGGGCGAGGCTCGCATTTGCAAAGACTCTGGTTCATTGGCCGAGGATGAATCCAATGGAGATGGCCACTGGTCCTCCGCCCAAGGGGAAGGAGCATCGCCGCCCCGAGCAGTACTTCACGAAGGTGATAGCCGGAGCACGGGCGATAGAGGGCCAGTGTTCGAAAGATGTAATGTTTGAGTAGTTGTATTAAGTTTGTATCAAGTGGGACTTATGCTTCATTATGCGCCCGACGGACTTATTTGATATTGTAATGTTTAAATTGTGACTCCTGTGTGGCCGTATGTTTATTCTGAAAGCTACCAGTCGTCGGCTTCAGCCCCCAGGTGAATATCACGAGGGGTGTTTTGTCTCTGCACTGTTACCCTTAGCCAATGTCTTGGTGCCCGGAGGCGGTAGTGCGGGAGCGAAACCAGGTAATCAGACTATTCGGTTTTACTGCTTTCACTTAGCCTTAGGAGCTTGATGGTGGGGACTAGGAACTAGCCCCGGTGTATTGTGATGTACTTAGGGATCAAACCCTGCCCTTTCCGATCACATGGTTTGTCTTAAGACAAACCCTTCGTGTGACACGGTGAAATCGCCAATGATTTTTAGAGTCAAACCTTGTCATCGGATCGTGGACCCATTCGCGCTTACTATGACGGTCAGTTTTCGGCTTTTTCCTCCTGAGGTACCTGACCGGGCAAACCAGAAGTACAATCGCAGGGGTTCTCCCTTTGCCCTCTTAGCCGAACGTGCGGAACATAAGAGGCAAGCACAGGAGCCGGGCAACCCAACTATTGACCCAAGACATAGTTCGGAACAGATGCATATAGTGCAATATCCAAGATGCCGAACACCTAGCGGAAATCGGTGCCGGACTTGAAGATATTGAGCTGATACATAAATCGAACTCTTAACTAGTTAATATATTTTCATGCCGGGCTGTTCGAAGAGCGAGTGGGGAATCCGGAAAGATACAGAAAAAATTGCAAGATGCGGATATCTGAACACCGTAAAGGGTATTTTATTATTTCTCGTAAGCTCGGGACATCTAACCGTACAATTCGAACTGCGAAGGCAGTAATTGTAAGAGAGAAAGAAAAAGAAAATTTACAGAGTAAAGGTTGACACAGGGCCTTGATACGTGAATTGAAGCCTTCACTGTGCCCTGCTGCACGTTTGTGCCTTTGCATCTGATAGGTGGGGGTTGGGACCTTCAATGAGACCTTGATGGGCGAGGACCCTGCTGATGGAACTGTAAGCTTGGGGATATCCAGAATTGGTCCCCGGGTTGTCCGAAGACGAGGTAATTCCGAAGTTCGGTTTAACCGAATATGTACTTCGGATTAATGTATGCCTCACGGCTGCCCATGGTATTTTGAGTGCGAAGTTGTGCTGACGAGGCACATGGAGCGTGGAGAATGTGGGCGTGCCATGGGGCGCGTATCCCTATTTGCGGTTAACGCATGCGGGTTCCCATGACGGGGAGCGGGTTCGAACCCGTTTACTATTGTCACCGGCACTTACGGCGGGTCGGCATCCGGGCCTATATGGGTCGGTGTGGTCTTCGGCCGCTAGGGCCGCAGTGTGCTCTTCGGTTCGAAGTGAGCGTTCTGTGTTGCCGTTGATAGTTATGACGCCCGAAGGACCAGTCATCTTCAACTTGAGGTACGCGTAATGTGGAACGGCATTGAATTTGGCGAACGATGTTCGGCCGAGGAGGGTGTGATAGCCACTGCAAAAAGGTGCGATATCGAAGATCAAGTCCTCACTTCGGAAGTTATCCGGAGATCCGACCACTACTTCAAGTGTCACAGTGCCCGTGCAGCGGGACTCCACTCCCAGAATGACCCCCTTGAAGGTGGTGTTACTGGGTTTAATCCTTGATGGATCGATCCCCATTTTCCTCACTGTATCCTCGTATATCAGGTTGAGGCTGCTCCCTCCGTCCATTAGGACTCTAGTGAGGTGGAATCCATCGATGATGGGGTCTAGCACTAGGGCTGCGGACCCTCCATGGCGTATGCTGGTGGGATGATCCCTGCGATCGAACATGATCGGGCAAGCTGACCATGGATTGAACTTTGGTGCTACTGGCTCGACGGAGTATACGTCCCATAGTGCTCTCTTCCTCTCCTTCTTCGGTATGTGGGTTGCGTAAATCATGTTCACCGTCTTGACCTCGGAGGGGAAGGGTTTCTGGCCTCCACTATTCGGCCTGCGGGGCACGTCATCGTCCTTGCTTCATGAGCTTTTGCCCGAGTCTTCGGCTATGAGTTTGCCGGCCTGTTTTGTCACCCAACAATTTCGGTTGGAGTGGTTGGCGAGCTTCTCTGATGTGCCGTGGATCCGGCAGGGCCTGTCCAGAATTGTGTCCAGTCTAGACGGGCCATCACCGTTGCCTTTAAGGGCTTTCTTTCGGGTTCCAGACTTCTGGTTTTGGAATCCGGCATTTACTGCCGTATTCTCACTCTCGCCGTCATTGTGGCGACGTTTATTCTTGCTGCGTCGGGGCTTTTGACGTCATCTTGGACAGTCAACAATCTGATTTTTCTTGGTCAGCAATCGGTTCCAAAAATGTCAGGCAGATTCTCCGGGTTGTTGCGTGATGCGATTTAGGTCGTCAGCATCCGGAGGCCGGACATAGGTGCCCTGAAAGTTTGCTCGAAAAGTGTCCTCAAGCTCTTCCCAGCAACCTATAGAGTCTTCGGGGAGGCTGTTCAACCAGTGTCGAGCTGGGCCTTTAAGCTTTAGCGGCAAATATTTAATGGCGTGTAAGTCGTCTCCTCGGGCCATGTGGATGTGGAGGAGGAAATCCTCTATCCATACGGCTGGATCTGTGGTTCCGTCGTATGATTCGATGTTCACGGGCTTGAAGTCTTCCGGGAATTGATGTTGCATTACCCTTTCTGTGAAGCACAAGGGGTGTGCGGCGCCCCGAACTCGGGCTACATCGCGTCGGAGGTCTTCGGCCCTCCTAATCTGTTGCTCCTCCCGGATTCTATCATTTCGGTTTAACCGATCGTAGTATCCTTCCCGGTACGCGGGTAGGTCCTCTCTGGGTCCATAGATGGACCTGGTACGGCCTCCACGGGCGTCTAGGTCATGGCGGAGGTCATACTCATAAGTGGGCCGCACTTTATCCTTGCCGTGACGGCAAGGTGGGGCGGCTGGGTGTTCGGCCTTGTCAGTTTCCCTGTCGCGCCCTCTAGGTGGGCGGTCCGGCTCTTTGGCGTTTGTGCATATTGGGCGTGTGGGCTCTACGGCCTCGTTGTCGAACTGTGGTAGGAGTCTTCGCTTGGGATAACTCCTGGTTGGCTGATCGCGGCCGTACCCCTCTTCGGCAGCTAGGACTTTAGTCCATCGGTCATTGAGGGTGTCCTGTTCGGCCTTGATTTTGCGCTTTTGCTTCATTAGGCTGCGGGTGGTGGCTAAAAGCCTCCGCTTGAACCGTTCTTACTCCAGAGGGTCTTCGGGGACGATGAAATCGTCCTCCCCAAGACTGGCCTCCTCTTCAGAGAGTGGGAGGTAGTTGCTATCCTCGGAGTCGTCGGAGTTTTCTGAATTGAGCGGGTCCTCCTGCCCTGTGAGGTCATCCTGATGATGTTCGAAGGCTGCGTCTCCGGCAGGGTCATCCGTATTACTTACGGTGCCGTTCTCTGTAGATTCCATGTTACTTGCATGGCTTCGATGCGGCTTTGATCGACGATGCTGTTTTCGGTGTTTGGGCGGCTCATCTCTGGGCTTGCCTCTGTCCTAATTGGGGGTGCCGTCGCCGTCCTTGGGGGTGTCCACCATGTAAATGTCGTAGGTGGAAATGGCCGACCAGCGGCCGGTAACAAGGGGGGGCAAAATCGGCACTGGCCGTGGCTCCGTCCCCCTCGTCCATGTATTTGGTATTCTCCGAATTATAGTCTAGCATATCGGTTAAATCATCGATAGTGGCTACCAAGTGGGTTGTGGGTGGGACGCAAAATTCCCTATATTACGCCTCGACGGGCTGACGATCGTGAGCGGGGGAGAGATCCTCCTGCATAGTCATTTTCTGAATTTGGTCCAACGCCTCATTTATCATAGCGAGGGTCGTCGAACTCGAGGGTTCTAGGCCAGATTTCATTGCAACGGGGACAGCTAATGCCCTAGCCAGTCCTCGAAGGGGTCCGGACAGTCATCGGAAGTCGGGGACAGATTTTGATCCCTGCGTGTGGGTTCCACGCGCGGGCTTGAGATCGAGTTGCTTCGGGCCAGGAGTAATTTCTGGCCATTGGCCGCCACTTCGTCGTGGGAGCTCACGGCTGGGTGAGCATTGTTGAGGAACGGTTCAGCCAAAATAGATTCCTGGCTTTCGCCTCCTGATCCTGCCTTGAAGGCCGAGGACAAATCTTCCGTGGACATGATGGGTTCAGGTGAAGGTGGAGTCTGGCCGCCGCTCGAAGCGGAGCTCTCCTGGCTTGAAGGTGCTGGGGCCGATCCGTAGATCGGATTGGAGGGAGACTCCAGGGCGGGCACGACGAGGCTTGCGTGGGTGTGGGAAAGGGTAGTGAATTCGGCGAAGACCAGATCGCCCCGTGAGTCCGCCACGTATTCCAGGTTGACGAATCAAATTCGGTGTTCAGGGGCGAAGTTGTCGATCTGATCCAGATGACCAGTCGGGTCGGCGTGCAAGACAATGCGGCCGAACGCGAAGAGTTGACCGGGGATGAAGAAGTCCCCGGATCCGATGCCTTCTCCTATGATCAGGCGAGCCATCGATCCTTTGAGTGACCCCACAGTGGAACTCTCAATGAAAGCACCAATGTCGGTGCCAAAACCGGTAGACCTCGGGGTAGGGGGTCCCGAGCTGTGGATCTAGGATCGATGGATAACGAGGGACGACGAACACAGTGTTTACCCAGGTTCGGGCCCTCTCGAAGTGGTAATACCCTACGTCTTGCTTGATTATATTGGATGTATGATGTGGTTTACAGAGTAGATCTACCTCAAGATCAGCATGAGCTAAACCATAAGGCTATGAGGTGATGAATGTAGCTCTAGCCCTAAAGACTAAAAACCCTTGGTTTATATAGACACCGGTAGGGTTAGGGTTACCAAAGATAGATTCAATAAGGAATTAAAGAGATCCTCTGCCTTCTTGACTTGGAGGGCACACCATGGCTTCGTAGATCTCCTGTCATTATACGGCTCCACCAGTCCAGCCCATGTACAATGGGCCGTCGCCCCGAGGACCCCTTAGTCCATGACTCCCTCAGCAGCAAACAGCCCACTCGGATGAACTGTTTGCGATGAGAAATTATAACACAAACGGTTACTACAGTTAATTCGTGTGCGATTCTGTGTTTGCAAAAAACTTTGAAAAATGCAAACTAGTTGCTTGCGGTGGCTAGGAGTATCGCACACAATGCGTCTGCGAGTACTCATGTGCGATGATTAGTAAGTTACACATACGTTTCCTTATGTTAACACGTGTGTGAATTTGCAATATGGATAATTAATATGCAAATGCCTTCTGGACATCTGTGTTGATCGCCACGTCCAAAACATGGATGTCCTCTACTCTACCGCTCTACCGGGCACACGCTTAAACTCAATGAACTGTGTACGATACTAATACTTTCCATGAAAATTTAAGAACTTGGCTAACAGCAGTTGAGTAACATATATATAGTGGTTACACCATTCGACAAAAGGAGGATCTTCGTAACACGGTTTTGACAACCATATGGTCCATATCTACATACTTAACATAGTAACAACTATCACATTTTAAGAGGCTGAGGACCAACAACCATATGGTCCATATCTACATACTTAACATAGTAACAACTAGCACATTTTAAGAGGTTGAGGGCCAACAACTACAACTATCCGCTGGAAGCAGCTTGATCACGGCGACTCGGCATCTCGTCAATGAAAAGGAAGAACCCTCCTGTGCCTTGGTAGAGCATGAGTAGAACAGTGTCTCCAACTTTCCAATATGGATGCATTGTCACGACAAGCGAGAACTTGTTAATTGGAATGGTTCCATTTCTGCGGGAAATGCAGTACCTTGCAATCACTTTGGCATTATTAGCAGGCACAAGTGTAATTCGACCACGCCAGGAAATCGATCCAGGAACAGCTACAACGGGCAATTTCTGTTGAAATGTAGAATAAAAACCAATTGTAACATATCGTTGAAGATATATATAGTTTATGAGCATCAACATAAAAATAAGACTTTGTACCAGCGTTTTGTGCACACAATTGGTCTTGTTCAATGTGTGCACCATAGGTATAATTAATCCCATCCAAAATCCAGCGTTCATACGCTGTGCTATCTCTGTCAGATTATCAACAAATTTTATGACATGCTTCAAGTCCTTCCAGTGAAATTTGGTACACTTAGTAACATACAGATCGTTAACTATGCATCCAACATATCCTGCTTAAAAGGTGGAAAGGTATTATTTATTCAGAACATGGCAGAAGAATATATACTGTGCATAAATTGGTAAATAGAATTTGTTACTGCCTAGGAACGGAGTCAGAAAATGAAATCACAATTGGTTGCTTAAATAGTGATCAATTTGTCAGAACAAATACCCCGATTTTGCTAAGTAATATGCCAGCATGGAGAAAGTTGAAAGGACACTAACCTCGATCAGACTTTGATCGGCTGATGACGTTGGGGAAGTAAACATCCATGTTAATTAGACCAGGCTGTGGTGCACGCACTAGAATTTTATTGCCAGCTTTCAGTTCATAACACTTAGACATTTTTCTCCAAAGGTCTGCATGAAAATAGGAGTGACCATCTTTATCAAGTTTTACGCTAACTATCATTTTAAATCCATGTTGCGTTGTCAATATGACATCCATGGAGTCATCAACAAAGTAAAGCCCAAGATTTCCTTCTACTCCTGTTCTTGCAAAGCAAGGGATGTACTACTTGAAATGAAAATTAAGATCATAAATTAGATATATCGAAATAACAGAGCAAGATGCAAATATGGGAGTAACTGATAGAACAGATCAATATATAGCTGAAAGCAAAGTACAAAAATATATAATTAAAAATAAATAATGTAACAAAGATTTGATGCAAATATGAGAGTAACTGAATGAACAATACATCATAAATTTGCCTAATATAGGTGGGAAAAATCGGCTTCGACATCTAGGCTGCACGTGGCACCGTACCTTTTATCCAAATGTAGCAATAGACGATATATGTTCACTAATTTAGGCCATGCCGACCGTGGTAGGGTGAGATTGAACATACCGAGCGCTCCCTGAAATCATCCGGAATGGTGAGATAGAACTTCGTTTCCGACTGGCCGCGACCACACTTGCCCGATTTGTGCTCGCACTATGGACACATGACTGAAAACCCTCAAATCAGCTAGAAAAAAAATGAATCCACGACGATTTCTGCCGGTTGATTAACAGCGACAGACTGACTGCGATAAGAGATGAGTGAATATTTCACTAAATTGATTACCTTGTCCTTGAGAAAAATCCCCGGCCCAATCCCGCAGAAAACCTCAATCAACCAGAGTCTAGAATGTCGGTGCAAGTCGGTGCAGATAGGCGGTGGCAAGCGGTAGGGGCGAAATCCCATGCCGTTTGGAGCGCGACCTCCGCCCGCTGACGATAGCTGTCGAGCTTACGGTAGCCACCGCGATAGAAATTGATGAGGTGTAGAGTTGCGGAGGAGTCCGTGGTGAGTGGATGGGGACGAAGTGGGTGAGGGTTTTCTTTTTCCTTTTGCATGTGTGGGTGAACACACACGGTTCGCAGAGGCGACGGAGATGAATCGTGTGCGATAGTAAATCACCGAGATTGAAGGGGAATCCAAATTTCCTTTGTCCTTTGTCCATGAGTTTTTTTCTACGATGAACATAAACCCTGCAAATCACCGTGTTCAAATTTGGCACTTTTCCGGGTTCATTTACCATATTTAGGGGATTATGTGCATTTTCTAGGCATTAATCCACATAATTCGAATTCAAACAATCGGTGCATGAAAAGGTGCACGAGAATGGTCTGGAAAACCATGCTCGTGCTATTTAGTAAATTCTCATGCCTTTTACAAGGAATTGGCAGAGATTTCATGGAAATGTGTGGCAATAGTCAACCACAAACGCGTCGTTTATTGGTTTTTCAACTGTAGAAAAATGAAATACGTGCTTGAAAAACATGATGGCTGGCATGGTGCCACGGTATGGCCTCACCGTGCCCTGGTAAAAATTTGAGAAGGTTTGGCTTATGTCGTTGTGCACGCCCTTCATAAATCGAACCATCACCGAGGAAGTTTTGTGGTTTTCGAGGGGGAAATCACCAAAATTGAAGGGGCCAGGAATCCAAATTTTCTTCCTAGTTTGTCATTCAGTTTTTTTCTACGATCAACATACCCACTCCAATGCAACGTGTTCAAATTTGGCATTTTTTCAGGCTCATTCACCATATTTAGGGGATTATGTGCATTTTCTAGGCATTAATCCACATAATTCAAATTCAAACAATCGGTGCATGAAAATGTGCACAAGAACGGTCTGGAAAACCATGCTCATGGTATTTAGTAAATTCCCATGCCTTTTACAAGGAATGGGCAGAGATTTCAAGGGAATGTGTGGCAATAGTCAACCACAAACGCGTCGTTTACTAGGTTATCAACTATAGAAAAATGAAATACGTGCTTGAAAAACATGACGCATGGCATGGTGCCATGGTAAGGCCTCACCGTGCCCTGGTAAAAAGCTGAGAAGGTTTGGTTTATGTCGTCATGCACGCCCTTCATAAATCAAATCATCACTGAGGAAGTTTCATGGTTTCAAGGGGGAAATCACCAAGGTTGAAGGGGAATCCAAATTTCCGTCCTAGTTTGTCATTCAGTTTTTTTTGCAACGATCAACATACCCCCTCCAATGCAACATGTTCAAATTTGGCATTTTTCCAGGCTCATTTACCATATTTAGGGGATTAAGTGCATTTTCTAGGCATTAATGCACATAATTCAAATTCGAACAATCGGTGCATGAAAAGGTGCACAAGAACGGTCTGGAAAATCATGCTCGTGCTATTTAGTAAATTATCATGCCTTTTACAAGGAATGGGCAGAGATTTCAAGGAAATGTGTGGCAATAGTCAACCACAAACGCATCGTTTACTGGGTTAACAACTGTAGAAAAATGAAATACATGCTTGGAAAACATGACGCCTGACATGGTGCCATGGTATGGCCTCACCGTGCCCTGGTAAAAATTAGAGAATGTTTGCCTTATGTCGTCATGCACGCCTTTCATAAATCGAACCATCACCGAGGAAGTTCCATGGTTTCGAGGGGGAAATCACCAAGATTGAAGGGGAATCCAAATTTCCTTTATCCTTTGTCCATGAGTTTTTTTCTACGATGAACATACACCTTGCAAATCACAGTGTTCAAATTTGGCACTTTTCCGGGTTCATTTACCATATTTAGGGGATTATGTGCATTTTCTAGGCATTAATGCACATAATTCAAGTTCAAACCATCGGTGCATGAAAGGGGGCACAAGAACGGCTTGGAAAACCATGCTCGTGCCATTTAGTAAATTCTCATGCCTTTTACAAGGAATGGGCAGATATTTCGATGAAATGTGTGGCAATAGTCAACCACAAACATTCGTTTATTGGGTTTTCAACTATAGAAAAATGAAATAAATGCTTGAAAAACATGACGCCTGGCATGGTGCCATGGTATGGCCTCACCATGCCCTGGTAAAAATTTGAGAAGGTTTGGCTTATGTCGTCATGCATGCCCTTCATAAATCGAACCATCACCGAGGAAGTTCCATGCTTTCGAGAAAGAAATCACCAAGATTGAGGGGGAATCCAAATTTTCTTTGTTCTTTTCCTTTGAGTTTTTTTCTACGATGAACATACACCCTGCAAATCACCGTGTTAAAATTTGGCTTTTTTCCGGGCTCATTTACCATATTTAGGGGATTATGTGCATTTTCTAGGCATTTAGCGCATATAAATCCAATCCAGCTACAGTTGCACGGGTGTGATGTGAGGGACGTGGATTGTCGTTCGATCGCGGCGCATCCTACGGTGCACACGCGCGATCCGCGTGGCTGGGGTTCCGACCAATCATAACACAACACACAATAGTCTCAGCGCACACTATTTCCGGAGGCGACGGAGATGAACCGTGTGCGATAATGAATGAGCAAGATTGTAAGGGAAGCCAAATTTCCTTCGTTGTTTGTTGTTGAGCTCTTAAAAACCACCGCTTTGTACGGTTGTCCGGCCACTCCGTCCCAGAGCTCTCTCCAAGTGTCGTTCATGGCACCGCGGCGCACAGTAACTGGTAAGGAAGCGATGGCATCTTGCTGCGCCGCGTTCCTCGCCGCCCGCAACCGCACACATGGTAAGGAAGCGATGGCATCTTGCCGCGCCGAGTTCATCGCTGCCGGCGGCCGCACAAGTACGTGGGCGGACTTTGATGCTGCCATGGCCGAATGGGCGGTGGATCTAGAGGCAGCCAAAGCCGCACAGAAGGAGCGGAAAAGGCAGAAAGCAGTCAAGAAAAGAGAGTCCTGCTGCCGCAAGAAAGAAGAGGCTGCACGCCGTGCTGAGGACAGCTCGGCGGAGATCGAAGCACGGTGGGCTGCCGCCTACAAGACCGGGAAGGAGAACGATGGCGTCTGGCCAGCATGCCCCGATGGCAGCATGTGAGAAGTGGTTAGTGCGGGTGTCGCCCGTAAGTTTGTATAATTAATTACGAGCATCTACCAGTACTACATACGTACTAGTTTTAGAGCAAATTAACAGTAGTACTTTAAGTTGGTACTATCTAATATTAACGTACAATGTCGGTAAGCGCATCCTTTGAGGGCTTTGAGCGTTGATTAGCATGTGTTCACTGAAGTTTTGTAGCCACACCCCGGCCCTAAATACTCCCAAAACGTCCGCCCGCAGCCACCGGAGACTAGAGCTGGCCGCAGCTAGTCTTTAGTCCCACCTCGCCGCGTGAGTCGGCCGCACACCGGCTTAAATTGCCACGCCGGTGGATGGCAGCAAGCTTCTCTCTTGTGTTGCATAGGATCAAATCTAGCTATGCGAGCGAGGCAGGTTGACACTTGATTGCATTTCATAAACCGATGATTGTTCATCGGGTGTCACCTTGCCTCGTTCATGTACATTGAATAATCCTGATAAAATGAAAGAGATTTTTGAAATTAGGTGCAGTTGGAGATGCTGATAGATATAAGAATTATTAGAAGATCACAAAACACACGGTTTCTATAGCGTACCCGTGTGCGTTTTTTGCGTTAATGATCCATAAGTCAGTTACCTGTGCGATGTTTCCTAATAAACCAAGCGTACCATTGACCGAAAAAATCAACTATACGTGTACATTTTTTTGGAGACGGGATCTGCCAATTTTCTCTTTTCTCGCACACGAGTATTTTACGCGCTTTGTCTGTGTTGTGTGTTTCCCCCGCCCAAGTTTCAAGTTTCGCAGTGAAATTTTCATTAGGCGCGCGATTTCAGAATTTATTCCTCCCACCACATCCCCACCCATCAAATTTCCACAGTACCCCCCCCCCTTCCCGGTACCGGTAGCTCAAACTGCCGCCGCCGCAACCACAGCTTCAACCACATCTATGTTCTGCCCGAGCATCGTCAATCCAGTCAGGTAACCCACCGATCTCTATCACGGCCCTGGCCTGATTGCTTAAATGGCGCCTGCGAAACATCCTCATGCCTCCAAATCCCCACCGCCCCTACCTCCAGAGCATCGTCGCACAAGCCCAACCACATATCACGTGGAGGTCGAGGAGCTGATGGTGATCGATGGCGCGATGGCCGCTGTGCGTGTTGACCCAGAGGAACACCTCGCCTCCCCCGCCGCTGACTTGGTGCAGGCTCTGGCCCAGATGAAGTACCCCAGCGACTACCCCCCAGGACTTACCAGGTATGATCTGACCAGCTCAATCTTACCAATACCACTTGCAATGGCTATGTTTTGTACGGTTGATGTATTAAGCATGTCCGTGCCTTGTTTATTTCAGTACTGCACACTGTGTGATGTTCAAGTATTAACTGTCCAGCTCAATTTCACCAATACCAGCAACAAATTTACAATACATGACTAAGGATATCACTAGAGATGCTGCCCATTTGTTATTTTTGGTGGATACTAACCCTGTTGTACTTAACATGCCTATCCATGTACTTACGCAGGGTCATAACGGGCGATGTTGTTGTTTGCCGTCGAGGTTAGCTGCATCCCATGTCTTACAGTATTTCACATCATTTGTGCAATTGCAGTTTAACTTCTAACATTTACTGGTTGCCTATAGGTACACATGTCAGCGGCACTGATCCATGCTTCGACCTGGAGGAACAGCTCGCCTCCGCCGCCGCTGACTTTGGGTGGGCTCTAGCCAAGATGAAGTGCCCCAGCAACTACCTCTCAGGACTTACCAAGTATGAACTCACCAGTTCAATCTTACCAATACCAGTTGCAATTAATGGCTATGTTTTATATGGTTGATGTATTAAGCATGTTGTAGTAAACATGCCTAACATGTTTTAGCTATTTTCCCTACCTTTTTTATAGACAACTGGGCCATTCTCTGCTCTGGCAGCACCTGCCTTGCGATGTTTAACTCTGCCAATTGCATTTTTATCAGTACCGGTTTCAATGGCTATTAAGCCTGTTGCAATTAATAGTTGAATCCATTTTTAAATAGTTGTATTTCAATGGCTACAAACTTACAAAACACAACTTAGGATGATGTTAAGCTTGTTGCAATTAACAGCTGTATCCATTTTTTAATCTGTCCCTTTACTACCGTGCTACTCTCCACAATGAAGATATACAAGAGATGCTACCCATTTGCTATTTTTAGTGGATGCTAACCCTATTGTACTTAACATGCCTTTCCATGTACTTACGCAGGGCCATAATGGACGACGCTGTTGTTTGTCGTCGAGGTTAGCTGCATCCCATGTCTTACAGTATTTTACATCATTTGTGCAATTGCATGCAGTTTGGCTTCTAACATTTACTTGCTTCTTGTAGGTACACATGTCGGCAGCACTGATCCACTCTTCGACCCGGAGGAACACCTCGCCTCCGCTGCGGCCAACTTGGGGCGGGCTCTTGTCCATATGAAATGCCCCAGCAACTACCCCTCAGGACTTACCAAGTATGAACTCACCAGTTGAATCTTACCAATACCAGTTGCAATGACCATGTTTTGTACTGTTCATGTATTAAGCATGTTGTAGTAAACATGCCTAGCCCGTCTTATCTATTTTCCCTACCTTTTTATAGACAACAGGGCCATTCTCTGCTCTAGTAGCACCTGCCTTGCGATGTTTAACTCTGACAATTTCATTTCTATCAGTGCCAGTTTCAATGGCTATACTAGGTTGTCTGTTGCAGTAAAAAATTCTATCCATTTTTTAATCCGTCCCTTTGCTACTGTGCTACTCTTTCGCAATGAAGATATCACTACAGATGCTGCTGTTTTATTACCATTTGCTATTTTGGGGGGGATGTTAACCCTATTGTAGTTAACATTGGCTTTCCATGTACTTACACAGGGCTACAATGGGCGATGCTGTTGTTTGCCGTCAAGGTTAGCTGCATCCCATGTCTTATACACAATCTGTTCCTAAATATAAGTATTTTTAGAGATTCCAATATAGACTACATAAGGAGCAAAATGAGTGAATCTAGATTCTAATGTAAACTATGTCTATAATTCTATATACATCCGTATGCAGTTTATGTTGAAACCTCTAAAAATACTTGTACTTAGGAACGTAGGTAGTTGTATTTTACATCATTTGTGCAATCTCAGTTTAGCTTCTAACATTTACTGGTTGCTTGTAGGTACATATATGAGCGGTACTAATCCATGCTTTGATCCCTTTTGCGTATGGGGCAATGAGATATTCATGAACAAGCGTCAAGTGAGGAAACTAAGAAAGATTGTTAGGCGAAAGAAATGAGTGATGGGAATTAAGCTCTTTATTTACACTTTGTCCAAGACAACAGTGAACTTTAGGATGGTAAGTAATGTGTTGCCTTTTCCCCCCTGCCCACAACAAGTTACTCTATTAGACCTGAGTACCTTGCTGCACTTTTTCTTTACTTATTTTATTTTGTGTTCTTGCTAGATCTATTTATCCAATCTCATACAATTTAATCAATCTTTTTACCGTGGAGGGATTGACAACCCCTCTTACGCGAGGGCATGAGGAGATTACGGTGGCCCTAGCGGCTTCTTGGGGAGCATTGTGCCTCCACACCGCTCCAAACGGAGATTAGCATCCGCAAGGGTGTGAACTTCGGGATACATCGTCATCTCCGCGTGCCTCGGTTACCTCTTACCCGAGCCCTTTACTTATGCACTTTACTTTGTGATAGACATAGTGTTTCATCTTATATATATATATATTGGTATCACTTAGTTGTTTATCTTGCTTAGCATAAGTTGTTGGTGCACATAGGTGAGCCTAGTTGTTTTAGATTTTTGTGCTTGACAAATTAAACTCTAGTTTTATTCCGCATTTGTTCAAGCCTAAACCATAATTATTTTAAAGCGCTTATTCACCCCCCCCCCCCCCCCCCCCTCTAGGCGACATCCATGATCTTTCACCATCGATTTTTAATCTTTGACTTATAAACACAGGAAATGTGTGACGACAATAGGATCCCTGAGTGCGACTACTACAAAGACGACCGGAGTATGTGCGACAGGATGCCTCATCTGCAAAATGGTATGTGCTTCACCATCGTGCTGAAGGAGACTTTCGACGTTTTTATGGTACGTAGCGACGACAAGTATTATTTCGCAATTAAGCATGACTTGTGATTTTTGGCTTCAACGTGTAATTTCCATTTTTTACAATTCAAATAGTTTATCCCATATCACGCAAGACCGTATGTGTTGAAAGCTCGGTTTCGAAGATAGGGAGGGAACAAAGACGAAGAGAGCTCTGATACATCCATTTTGAATCATGTTTTTATGCTGATATTTATTGCATTATGGGCTGTTATTTCACATTATGGTACAATACTTATGCCTTTTCTCTCTTATTTTACAAGATTTACATGAAGAGGGAGAATGTCGGTAGTTGGAACTCTGGACCGGAAATGAGCAAATCTGAGATACCTATTCTGCACAACTCCAAATGTCCTGAAACTTTAAGAATTGTTTTGGAATATATAAAAAATATTGGGTGAAGAAACAACAGAAGGGGACCCACCAGGCGGCCACAAGCTTGTGGGCCCCCTGGCCAGCACCCGGTGTCCATCTTCTGCTATATGAAAGGTTTTGACCTAGAAAAAATCATAAGGAAGCTTTCGGGACGAAGCGCCGCCGTCTCGAGCGGAACCTGGGCAGAAGCAATCTATTGCTCCGGTGGAGCTATTCTGCCAGGGAAACTTCCCTTCGGGAGGGGGAAATCGAAGCCATCGTCATCACCAATGATCCTCTCATCAAGGGAGGGTCAATCTTCATCAACATCTTCACCAACACCATCTCCTCTAAAACCCTAGTTCATCTCTTGTATTCAATGTTTGTCCCAAAACCTCAGATTGGTACCTGTGGTTTGCTAGTAGTGTTGATTACTCCTTGTAGTTGATGCTAGTTGGTTTATTTGGTGCAAGATCATATGTCCAGATCCTTAATGATATTTATTACCCCTCTGATCTTGAACATGAACATGCTTTGTGAGTAGTTATGTTTGTTCCTGAGGACATGGGAGAAGTCTTGTTATAAGCAGTCATGTGAATTTGGTATTCGTTCGATATTTTGATGAGATGTATGTTGTCTTTTGATGTTGCTTGGAGCTACGTCGGTATTTCCCCAAAGAGTAAGGGATGATGCAGCACAGCTACGGTAGGTATTTCCCTCAGTTATGAAACCAAGGTATCAATCAAGTAGGAGAACCAAGCAACACTATGTAAACGGTACCTGCACACAAAGAACAAATACTTGCAACCCGACGATTAGGAGGGGTTGTCAATCCCTCAACGGTAACGGTGCCAGAAATTTTCAAGTTGACGGGATAAAATTGTGATAGATTGGATAAATTGATCTCGATAAAACGCGAAATAAAATAAGTAATAAAAAAGTGCAGCAAGGTATTTTTGGGTTTTTGGAATAATAGATCTGAAAATAAAAGCGAATAAAAATAGATCTCAAAGCAAATATGATGGAGAATAGACCCGGGGGCCATAGATTTCACTAGTGGCTTCTCTCGAGAAAAATAGCAGACGGTGGGTAAACAAATTACTGTTGGGCAATTGATATAACCTCAAATAATTATGACGATATCCAGGCAATGATCATTATATAGGCATCACGTCCAAGATTAGTAGACCGACTCCTGCCTGCATCTACTACTATTACTCCACAAATCGACCGCTATCCAGCATGCATCTAGTGTATTAAGTTCATGGAGAAATGGAGTAATGCGATAAGAACGATGACATGATGTAGACAAGATCTATTCATGTAGGAATAGACCCCATCTTGTTATCCTTAATAGCAATGAAACATGCGTGTCTTGATGCCCCTTCTGTCACTGGGAAAGAACACCGCACGATCGAACCCATCACAAAGCACCTCTTCCCATGGCAAGAAAAATCGATCTAGTCCGCCTAACTAAACCAAAGATTCAAAGAAGAAATACGAGGCTATAAGTAATCATGCATATAAGAGATCAAAGAAAACTCAAATAACTTTCATGGATATAGATCTGATCATAAGCTCAAAGTTCATCGGATCCCAACAAACACACCGCAAAAAGAGTTACATCAAATAGATCTCCAAGAGACCATTGTATTGAGAATCAAAAGAGAGAGAGGAAGCCATCTAGCTACTAACTACGGACCCGCGGGTCTATGATGAACTACTCACGCATCATCGGAGAGGCACCAATGAGGATGATGAACCCCTCCGTGATGGTGTCTAGATTGGATATGGTGGTTCTGGAACTTGCGGCGGCTGGAATTGTTTTTCGTCGACTCCCCTAGGGTTTTTGGAATATTGGGGTATTTATAGAGCGAAGAGGCGGGGCGGGAGGCGGCCGAGGTGGGCGCAACCCACCAGGGCGCGCCCAGGTTGGTTGTGCTCCCCTCGGAGCCCCCTTCTGGTACATCTTTGGCCCAAGTTGTGTCTTCTGGTCCATTAAAATTCTCCAAAAAGTTTTGCTGCGTTTGGACTCCGTTTGGTACTGATATTCTGCGAAGTAAAAAACAAGAAAAAAAACAGCGACTAGCACTGTGCACTGTGTCAATAGGTTAGTTCCAAAAATGATATAAAGTTGCTATAAAATGAGTGTAAAACATTCAAGAATGATAATATAACAGCATGGAACAAGCAAAAATTATAGATACGGTGGAGACGTATCAGCATTCCCAAGCTTAATTCCTACTCGTCCTTGAGTAGGTAAATGATAAAAACAGAGTTTTTGATGTGAAATGTTGCCTATCATGTTCATCACATATTCTTTTCTTTGTAGCATGGACATTTGGACTTTTATATGGTTCAAAGCAATAGTCTAGTTTTGACATGAAGATTAAATACTCAAGCATATCAACAAGCAACCATGTCTTTCAAAATATCAACACTAAAGAAAGTTATCCCTAGCCCATCATGCCCAATCATTGATCCATTCATGAAACACACTCGCATATTAGCTACATCTAATGTTCAAGTACGATCATAGTGTTGGGGAACGTAGCAGAATTTTAAAATTTTCTACGCATCACCAAGATCAATCTATGGAGTCATCTAGCAACGAGTGAGAGGGGAGTGTATCTACATACCCTTGTAGATCGCGAGCGGAAGCGTTCAAGAGAACGGGGTTGATGGAGTCGTACTCGTCGTGATCCAAATCACCGATGACCGAGCGCCGAACAGACGGCACCTCCGCGTTCAACACACGTACGGAGCAGAGACGTCTCCTCCTTCTTGATCCAGCAAGGGGGGAGGAGAGGTTGATGGAGATCCAGCAGCACGACGGTGTGGTGGTGGAAGCAGCGGGATTTCAGCAGGGCTTCGCCAAGCGCTACTGGAGGAGGAAGAGGTGTCACGGGAGGGAGAGGGAGGCGCCAGGGGCTGAGCTGTTTCTCCCATGCACCTCCCCACTATATATAGGGGTGGAGGGGGCTGGTTTCTTGCCCTCCAAGTCCATTGGGGCATTGGCAAAGGTGGAAGGAAAGAAATCCCATCCTTTCCCTTCCCCACCGATTGTTATCCCCCTTTTTTAGGGATCTTGATCTTATCCCTTCAGGATATGATCTTATTCCTTCTAAGGGGAAATCTTGGTGCGCCTTGACTAGGGGTGTGGGGCCTTGCCCCCACTACCCACGTTCATGTGGGTCCCCCCATGCAGGTGGGCCCCACTCCGGAACCTTCTAGAACCTTCTCGGTACAATACCGAAAAATCCCGAACATTTTCCGGTGGCCAAAATAGGACTTCCCATATATAAATCTTTACCTCCGGACCATTCCGGAACTCCTCGTGACGTCCAGGATCTCATCCGAGACTCCGAACAACCTTCGGGTTACCGCATACTAATATCTCTATAACCCTAGCGTCACCGAACCTTAAGTGTGTAGACCCTACGGGTTCGGGAGACACGCAGACATGACCGAGACGACTCTCCGGTCAATAACCAACAGCGGGATCTGGATACCCATGTTGGCTCCCACATGCTCCTCGATGATCTCATCGGATGAACCACGATGTCGAGGATTCACTCAATCCCGTACGCAATTCCCTTTGTCTATCGGTACGATACTTGCCCGAGATTCGATCGTCGGTATCTCGATACCTTGTTCAATCTCGTTACCGGCAAGTCTCTTTACTCGTTTCCGTAACACATCATCCCGTGAACAACTCCTTGATCACATTGAGCTCATTATGATGATGTCCTACCGAGTGGGCCCAGAGGTACCTCTCCGTTACATGGAGTGACAAATCCCAGTCTCGATTCGTGCCAACCCAACAGATACTTTCGGAGATACCCGTAGTGCACCTTTATAGCCACCCAGTTACGTTGTGACGTTTGGTGCACCCAAAGCACTCCTACGGTATCCGGGAGTTGCACAATCTCATGGTCTAAGTAAAAGTTACTTGACATTGGAAAAGCTTTAGCAAACGAACTACACGATCTAGTGCTAGGCTTAGGATTGGGTCTTGTCCATCACATCATTCTCCTAATGATGTGATCCCGTTATCAATGACATCCAATGTCCATGGTCAGGAAACCGTAACCATCTATTGATCAACGAGCTAGTCAACTAGAGGCTTACTAGGGACATGTTGTGGTCTATGTATTCACACATGTATTACGATTTCCGGATAACACAATTATAGCATGAATAACAGACAATTATCATGAACAAGGAAATATAATAATAACCATTTTATTATTGCCTCTAGGGCATATTTCCAACAGTCTCCCACTTGCACTAGAGTCAATAATCTAGTTACATTGTGATGAATCGAACACCCATAGAGTACTGGTGTTGATCATGTTTTGCTCGTGAAAGAGGTTTAGTCAACGGATCTGCTACATTCAAATCCGCGTGCACTTTACAAATATCTATGTCTCCATCTTGAACATGTTCACGTATGGAGTTGAAGCGACGCTTGATATGCCTGGTCCTTTTGTGAAACCTGGGCTCCTTGGCAAGGGCAATAGCTCCAGTGTTGTCACAGAAGAGAGCCATTGGACCCGACGCATTTGGAATGACTCCTAGGTCGGTGATGAACTCCTTCATCCATACTGCTTCGTGTGCTGCCTCCGAGGCTGCTATGTACTCCGCTTCGCATGTAGAACCCGCCACGACGCTTTGCTTGCAACTGCACCAGCTTACCGCTCCACCATTCAAAATATACACGTATCCGGTTTGTGACTTGGAGTCATCCGGATCTGTTTCGAAGCTAGCGTCGACGTAACCCTTTACGACGAGCTCTTCGTCACCTCCATATACGAGAAACATATCCTTAGTCCTTTTCAGGTACTTCAGGATGTTCTTGACCGCTGTCCAGTGTTCCTTGCCGGGATTACTTTGGTACCTACCTACCAAACTTACAGCAAGGTTTACATCAGGTCTGGTACACAGCATGGCATACATAATAGACCCTATGGCTGAGGCATAGGGGATGACACTCATCTCTTCTATATCTTTTGCCGTGGTCGGGCATTGAGCCGAGCTCAATTTCACACCTTGCAATACAGGCAAGAACCCCTTCTTGGAATGATCCATATTGAACTTCTTCAATATCTTATCAAGGTATGTGCTTTGCGAAAGACCTATGAGGCGTCTCGATCTATCTCTATAGATCTTGATGCCTAATATATAAGCAGCTTCTCCAAGGTCCTTCATTGAAAAACACTTATTCAAGTAGGCCTTTATACTTTCCAAGAATTCTATATCATTTCCCATCAGCAGTATGTCATCCACATATAATATGAGAAATGCTACAGAGCTCCCACTCACTTTCTTGTAAACACAGGCTTCTCCATAAGTCTGTGTGAACCCAAACGCTTTGATCATCTCGTCAAAGCGAATGTTCCACCTCCGAGATGCTTGCACCAGCCCATAGATTGAGCGCTGGAGCTTGCATACCTTGTCAGCATTCTCAGGGTCGACAAAACCTTCCGGTTGTATCATATACAACTCTTCCTTAAGAAAACCATTAAGGAATGCCGTTTTGACGTCCATTTGCCATATCTCATAATCATAGTATGCGGCAATTGCTAACATGATTCTGACGGATTTCAGCTTCGCTACGGGTGAGAAAGTCTCATCGTAGTCAACCCCTTGAACTTGTCGATAACCCTTAGCGACAAGCCGAGCCTTATAGATGGTCACATTACCATCCGCGTCAGTCTTCTTCTTAAAGATTCATTTATTTTCTATGGCTTGCCGATCATCGGGCAAGTCAGTCAAAGTCCATACTTCGTTTTCATACATGGATCCTATCTCGGATTTCATGGCTTCAAGCCATTTGTCGGAATCCGGGCCCGCCATCGCTTCTTCATAGTTCGAAGGTTCACTGTTGTCTAACAACATGATTTCCAGGACAGGATTGCCATACCACTCTGGTGCGGAACGTGTCCTCGTGGACCTTCGAAGTTCAGTGGTAGCTTGATCATGATCATTATCAATAACTTCCTCTCTAGCCGGTGTAGGCTCCACAGAAACATTTTCCTGTGCTGCGCTACTCTCCGGTTCGAGGGTCATCTCATCAAGCTCCACTTTCCTCCCACTTACTTCTTTCGAGAGAAACTCTTTCTCTAGAAAGGATCCATTCCTGTCAACAAAGATCTTGCCCTCGGATCTTAGGTAGAAGGTATACCCAATAGTTTCCTTAGGGTATCCTATGAATACGCATTTTTCCGACTTGGGTTCGAGCTTCTCTGGTTGAAGTTTCTTCACATAAGCATCGCATCCCCAAACTTTCAGAAACGACAGCTTAGGTTTCTTCCCAAACCATAATTCATACGGTGTCGTCTCAACGGATTTTGACGGTGCCCTATTTAAAGTGAATGCGGCAGTCTCTAAAGCATAACCCCAAAAGGATAGCGGTAAATCGGTAAGAGACATCATAGATCGCACCATATCCAATAGAGTGCAATTACGACGTTCGGACACACCATTACGCTGAGGTGTTCCAGGCGGCGTGAGTTGTGAAACAATTCCACATTTCCTTAAGTGCGTGCCAAATTCATGACTCAAATATTCTCCTCCACGATCTGATCGTAAGAACTTTATTTTCTTGTCACGTTGATTCTCAACCTCACTCTGAAATTCCTTGAACTTTTCAAAGGTCTCAGACTTGTGCTTCATCAAGTAGACATACCCATATCTACTCAAATCATCGGTGAGGGTGAGAACATAACTATAACCACCGCGAGCCTCAACACTCATTGGACCACACACATCAGTATGTATGATCTCCAATAAGTTGGTTGCTCGCTCCATTGTTCCGGAGAACGGAGTCTTGGTCATCTTGCCCAAGAGGCATGGTTCGCATCTGTCAAATGATTCATAATCAAGAGACTCCAAAAGTCCATCTGCATGGAGTTTCTTCATGCGTTTAACACCGATATGACCAAGGCGGCAGTGCCACAAGTATGTGGGACTATCGTTATCAACCTTGCATTTCTTGGCATTCACATTATAAACATGTGTAACATCACGTTCGAGATTCAATAAAAATAAACCATTCACCAGCGGGGCATGACCATAAAACATATCTCTCATATAAATAGAACAACCATTATTCTCAGATTTAAATTAGTAGCCATCTCGCATTAAGCGAGATCCAGATACAATGTTCATGCTCAAAGCTGGTACTAAATAACAATTATTGAGGTTTAAAACTAATCCCGTAGGTAGATGCAGAGGTAGCGTGCCGACGGCGATCACATCGACCTTGGAACCATTCCCGACGCGCATCGTCACCTCGTCCTTTGCCAGTCTACGCTGATTCCGCAGTTCCTGCTTTGAGTTACAAATATGAGCAACCGCACCGGTATCAAATACCCAGGAACTACTACGAGTGCTGGTAAGGTACACATCAATTACATGTATATCATATATACCTTTTGTATTGCCGGCCTTCTTGTCCGCCAAGTACTTGGGGCAGTTTCGCTTCCAGTGACCGTTTCCCTTGCAATAAAAGCACTCAGTCTCAGGCTTGGGTCCATTCTTCGACTTCTTCCCGGCAGCTGGCTTACCGGGCGCGGCAACTCCCTTGCCGTCCTTCTTGAAGTTCTTCTTACCCTTGCCCTTCTTGAACTTAGTGGTTTTATTCACCATCAACACTTGATGTTCCTTTCTGATCTCTGCCTCCGCTGACTTCAGCATCGCATATACCTCAGGAATGGTCTTTTCCATCCCCTGCATGTTGAAGTTCATCACGAAGCTCTTGTAGCTAGGTGGAAGCGACTGAAGGATTCTGTCAACGACCGCGTCATTCGGGAGATTAACTCCCAGCTGAGACAAGCGGCTGTGCAACCCAGACATTTTGAGTATGTGCTCGCTGACAGAACTATTTTCCTCCATCTTACAGCTGTAGAACTTATCGGAGACTTCATATCTCTCGATCCGGGCATGAGCTTGGAAAACCATTTTCAGCTCTTCGAACATCTCATATGCTCCGTGATGCTCAAAACGCTTTTAGAGCCCCGGTTCTAAGCTGAAGAGCATGCCGCACTGAACGAAGGAGTAATCATCGGCGCGTGTCTGCCAAACGTTCAAATCGTCTGGCAGTGCTGGGAGAGCAGGTGGGTCACCTAACGGTGCTTCAAGGACATATGATTTCTTGGCAGCTATGAGGATAATCCTCAGGTTACGGACCCAGTCCGCATAGTTGCTACCATCGTCTTTCAGCTTGTTTTTCTCTAGGAACGCGTTGAAGTTGAGGGTAACATTAGCGTTGGCCATTTGATCTACAAGATAGATATGTAACATTTAGACTAAGTTCATGACAATTAAGTTCATCTAATCAAATTATGTAATGAACTCCCACTCAGATAGACATCCCTCTCGTCATCTAAGTGATTACATGATCCGAATCGACTAGGCCGTGTCCGATCATCACGTGAGACTGACTAGTCATCAACGGTGAACATCCCCATGTTGATCGTATCTTCTATACGACTCATGCTCGACCTTTCGATCTCTTGTGTTCCGAGGCCATGTCTGTACATGCTAGGCTCGTCAAGTCAACCTAAGTGTATTGCTGTGTAAATCTGGCTTACACCCGTTGTATTCGAACGTTAGAATCTATCACACCCGATCAACACGTAGTGCTTCGAAACAACGAACCTTCGCAACGGTGCACAGTTAGGGGGAACACTTTCTTGAAATTTTAGTAAGGGATCATCTTATATATGCTACCGTCGTTCTAAGCAAATAAGATGCAAAAACATGATAAACATCTCATGCAATCAAAATAGTGACATGATATGGCCATTATCACTTTGCTCCTTTTGATCTCCATCTTCGGGGCTCCATGATCATCATCGTCACCGGCATGACACCATGATCTCCATCATCATGATCTCCATCATCGTGTCTTCATGAAGTTGTCTCGCCAACTATTACTTCTACTACTACGGCTAACGGTTAGCAATAAAGTAAAGTAATTACATGGCGAATTTCAATGACACGCAGGTCATATAATAAATTAAGACAACTCCTATGGCTCCTGCCGGTTGTCATACTCATCGACATGCAAGTCGTGATTCCTATTACAAGAACATGATCATCTCTTACATCACATATATCATTCATCACATCCTTTGGCCATATCACATCACAAAGCACTTGCTGCAAAAACAAGTTAGACGTCCTCTAATTGTTGTTGCAAGTTTTTTTACGTGGCTGCTATAGGTTTCTAGCAAGAACGTTTCTTACCTACGCCAAAACCACAACGTGATATGCCAATTTCTATTTACCCTTCATAAGGACCCTGTTCATCGAATCCGATCCGACTAAAGTGGGAGAGACAGACACCCGCTAGCCACCTTATGCAACTAGTGCATGTCAGTCGGTGGAACCTGTCTCACGTAAGCGTACGTGTAAGGTCGGTCCGGGCCGCTTCATCCCACAGTGCCGCCGAATCAAGATAAGACTAGTAACGGCAAGAAGATTGACAAATCGACGCCCACAACTACTTTGTGTTCTACTCGTGCAAGATACTACGCATAGACCTAGCTCATGATGCCACCGTTGGGGAACGTAGCAGAATTTTAAAATTTTCTACGCATCACCAAGATCAATCTATGGAGTCATCTAGCAACGAGTGAGAGGGGAGTGTATCTACATACCCTTGTAGATCGCGAGCGGAAGCGTTCAAGAGAACGGGGTTGATGGAGTCGTACTCGTCGTGATCCAAATCACCGATGACCGAGCGCCGAACGGACGGCACCTCCGCGTTCAACACACGTACGGAGCAGAGACGTCTCCTCCTTCTTGATCCAGCAAGGGGGGAGGAGAGGTTGATGGAGAGCCAGCAGCACGACGGTGTGGTGGTGGAAGCAGCGGGATTTCAGCAGGGCTTCGCCAAGCGCTACTGGAGGAGGAAGAGGTGTCACGGGAGGGAGAGGGAGGCGCCAGGGGCTGAGCTGTTTCTCCCATGCACCTCCCCACTATATATAGGGGTGGAGGGGGCTGGTTTCTTGCCCTCCAAGTCCATTGGGGCGTTGGCAAAGGTGGAAGGAAAGAAATCCCATCCTTTCCCTTCCCCACCGATTGTTATCCCCCTTTTTTAGGGATCTTGATCTTATCCCTTCGGGATATGATATTATTCCTTCTAAGGGGGAATCTTGGTGCGCCTTGACTAGGGGTGTGGGGCCTTGCCCCCACTACCCACGTTCATGTGGGTCCCCCCATGCAGGTGGGCCCCACTCCGGAACCTTCTAGAACCTTCTCGGTACAATACCGAAAAATCCCGAACATTTTCCGGTGGCCAAAATAGGACTTCCCATATATAAATCTTTACCTCCGGACCATTCCGGAACTCCTCGTGACGTCCAGGATCTCATCCGAGACTCCGAACAACCTTCGGGTTACCGCATACTAATATCTCTATAACCCTAGCGTCACCGAACCTTAAGTGTGTAGACCCTACGGGTTCGGGAGACACGCAGACATGACCGAGACGACTCTCCGGTCAATAACCAACAGCGGGATCTGGATACCCATGTTGGCTCCCACATGCTCCTCGATGATCTCATCGGATGAACCACGATGTCGAGGATTCAATCAATCCCGTACGCAATTCCCTTTGTCTATACCTTGTTCAATCTCGTTACCGGCAAGTCTCTTTACTCGTTTCCGTAACACATCATCCCGTGAACAACTCCTTGATCACATTGAGCTCATTATGATGATGTCCTACCGAGTGGGCCCAGAGGTACCTCTCCGTTACATGGAGTGACAAATCCCAGTCTCGATTCGTGCCAACCCAACAGATACTTTCGGAGATACCCGTAGTGCACCTTTATAGCCACCCAGTTACGTTGTGACGTTTGGTGCACCCAAAGCACTCCTACGGTATCCGGGAGTTGCACAATCTCATGGTCTAAGGAAAAGTTACTTGACATTGGAAAAGCTTTAGCAAACGAACTACACGATCTAGTGCTAGGCTTAGGATTGGGTCTTGTCCATCACATCATTCTCCTAATGATGTGATCCCGTTATCAATGACATCCAATGTCCATGGTCAGGAAACCGTAACCATCTATTGATCAACGAGCTAGTCAACTAGAGGCTTACTAGGGACATGTTGTGGTCTATGTATTCACACATGTATTACGATTTCCGGATAACACAATTATAGCATGAATAACAGACAATTATCATGAACAAGGAAATATAATAATAACCATTTTATTATTGCCTCTAGGGCATATTTCCAACACATAGTGCCTCTTAGTTGATGCTTTATAAGAGAAGATGGAGACACAAATAAAAATAAAAATGCATAAAGTAAATAGAAAGGCCCTTCGCAGAGGGAAGTAGGGATTTGTAGAGGTGCCAGAGCTCAAAGCGAAAAATAGAGATAAAACATTTTGGGTGGCATGCTTTTCCTGTCAACGAAAAAGATCGAGTAGTTCCCAATACTTTCCATGCTAGATATATCATAGGCGGTTCCCAAACAGAAAATAAAGTTTATTCCTTTTTCCACCATACTTTCACATTCCACGGCTAGCCGTATCCACGGGTACCGTCCATACCAACACTTTCCAAGGAATTTATTATTTGACAACAAAAAGTAAATTCATTTTTCATTTCCTGGGCATCCCTATACCTTTGCCGTACTATCGTGCAATGACAAGTGAATAAACACTCATCTTGAGAATAACACATCTAGCATGGAAAAATATCAGCCACCCCCTACCGTTTCATGAGCGGTACGAGCACACAAAAAGGAAATTATTTTGAAAATTAGAGATGGCACATGCAAATTTGCTTAGAACGGCACGGGAATACCGCATATAGGTAGGTATGGTGGACTCATATGGCAAAACTGGGTTTAAGGATTTTGGATGCACAAGTAGTATTCCTACTTAGTACAAGTGAAGGCTAGCAAAATGATAGAGAAGCATCCAACCAAGAAACGAAAAATCGCATACGCGAGCATTAAGCATAACCAACATCGAATAATGCACCACAGGTAGGATGTAATTTCATTGCATAACTATTGACTTTTGTGCTTGCATAGGGAATCACAAACCTTAACACCAATATTCTTACTAAAGCATAACTACTCACCAACATGACTCACATATCACTATCATCATATCTCAAAACTATTACAAAGAATCAACTTTATTTTGTCCAATGATCTTCATGAAAGTTTTTATTATATCCCTCTTGAATATCTATCACTTTGGGACTAATTTCATATATTGCAATTACTTTTGGCAAGCTCAAATAAATTTAAGGGAAGAACATGAGCATAAAAAATTTCACCTCTCAAAATAATATAAGTGAAGCATGAGAGGATTTCTTCAAAATACAAACTCTCAAATAAATCTAAGTGAAGCATGAGAGCATTTCTTCAAAATTAATAAAGCACACTGTCGTGACCGGTCTTCCAGGATATTAATTTCCCAGTAAACGGCCCTTGTGCTCACCAGCCCCAGGATTACTGTTAGCTGATGAGACACAAACTTGATACAGAAATTCCAAGCAAAATACAAAATATGAAGTACAAGACCATTCTGGCCTATGAGTACAACAAATGGTTTCTAGTGGTTGATGGCGGAAGCGGTTTGCGGATTATCAGCGTCTATGGGACTCCATTTCCCACAGGAACAGCTGACCTGGATAACTCCTATCTTCGCGAGGCTGCTATCATCATTGCCTAGGTTCCGGGGCTGTCATCGCAGCGCTCCTCTCCAAGCAAGAAATCTGGCCAAGACAATAGCCAGGGACAAGCCAGTGAGTACTTTGAATGTACTCGCAAACATTATGAACACAGGTATAATATAACAGATGGTAATCATGCTCTGAAATATTTTCATGATCACTTAGCCAGTCACGAAGTAAAATTCATGCCGCGTGCAAACAGGTTAATAAATATGAAAAAGTAATCTAGGTAATAAGAATAAAATAAACCGATCGGGTGTCTGAAGCGACGCCTCGAAAGGGTAAAAATATAAAGCATGCCTCAGTCGGGTGTCTGAGTGACGCCACAAAAAGGGCTTGTAAAGGAAATTAAATAATCAGCATGCCACAGTCGGGTGTCTCAGCGACACCACATAAAGGGCTTATAAAGAAATAAATAGCAGGCATGCCACAGTCGGGCGTCTCAGCGACACCACATAAAGGGCTTATAAAGAAATAAAAGGCAGGCATGCCACAGTCGGGCGTCTTAGTGACACCACATAAAGGGCTTATAAAGAAAGCAAATAACAAACATGCCACAGTCGGGCGTCTGAGCGACACCACATAAAGGGCTTATAAAGGAATTTAATAACAAGCGTGCCACAGTCAGGCGTCTGAGCGACACCACATAAAGGGCTTATATAGGAATAAACACAGTGAATATCCAGGAGGTAGAACCGTCCCAGGGATACTCAATAATTCAAATAATACAAATGGTTAGTCCATAATAATAATAATAATAATCATAATCATCATATGTCACATGTCATGATCAATGTTCTGGTTTAGCAGTTTTTCCTCCGAAGACCGACACTAAGAACGACACTTGACCCATCCCAGACTGTAGTCCTTAACCATGGACATGGCTATTCGAATAGATATAATCTCTGCAGAGGGTGTACTCTTTACCCACGAGTAACGGATTCCTTTAGTCCATCGGGACTAATTCCGTTTACGATCTTTTAATTGAAAACACACCTGACCCGCACACACCAGCTTAACTTACCGGTGTCTGGAATCACCCACGACACCCGTTAAGCAAAACTCTAAGTGGGGAGGCTACAACCTCGACTAGCATGGGATCACAAAATTTATAACGCGTGCAAACTAGGGGAGCTACCCCCTCGGCTCCAACCGGAAACACCCATGCCCCCGGACCAGGTGGCATGTCTACCGGATGCAGCCGGTATCTTCCACCATGGCCTCTCTGTACAATGTGTGCTAAGAAAGGGGTTGACAACTTACTGAACCGCACCCTACCTAAGGCAGGGACAAGTGGTAGCACGAAGCAAGTATGGGGGTTACTGGCACAAGACTCGATCTATGGTCGTCTCAGGAGGTTTAAGTGTTCCCTGCATGATTAGCATAACAAATATATTTCACACCAACAGACAGAATCACCACTCATCATACCTTACCATGCCTTACTGAATATACCCGTCTCAGCGAAATATCAGTAACAAGCTCGTGTCCACCCAAGACAGAGACTTTCCCGGATTCCTTCCGGTAGGCACGAAAGGCATATGAGGATGATTACTATCACAAGCATATCAAATTCCAACAGCAAGGAATCTTCATTATGCACTCATGAGTATGATCAAATCATCACATAAAATAATGAATACTTCGCGTCAAGGTGGTGTTGTATTCGCATCAAACAACACACAACAAATATTATGCCAGGGTTCAGAATGCTTGCCTTCCATGTGTAGGTAGGCGATGTGCACTCCAAAACTTTTGAAGGTCTTTATCGTCATTCCAAAACCCTATTTTTGAAAAGATTCAAATTAACGCCCAGTTTAAAACAGTACAGAAAAGTTGTTCGGAAAATTTTCAAATAAATATGAAAATAAACTAGATGGAATTTGAGAAACAACAAAAAAGAATCAAGTCCATTGGAGCTGTGGTTTAGAAACTAGAGCCATTCAAAGTTTAGGTCAAAATCTGATTTTAAATAGAATAAAAAAAAAGAAAACTGTTCGGGGACGAATACGTTTTCCAGAGACAGAAAACGTATACCCAGTAGTACGCGTACTCGCGGAGAAGACGTACTCGAGGGCCAGCGCCACTGGCGGTTAGGTTGTGACACCGACAGGTGGGGCCCACCAGTCGGGTTTGTCTCCCTCCTCACGCGCGCTCCTGGCCAGAGACAGAGGCCGGCTCCGGCGACGATTGCCGGCGCTAGGGGGCACCATCTCCGGCGCTGGGCACACCTGCGTGCTCAGGGGGATATGTCGCGTCGGTTGGTGGGGGAGGTGGATACCTAGAGGCTCGGGGTTGAGCAGAGCTTCAACAATGGCGGGAGGTGGTCACGGCCAAAGGGGGGGTTCACCTATGGTGGCTCCCGAGCACCATTTAACAGGGGGAAAGGCCTAGGGAAGGCAGAGGTTACCTATTATAGGCGCCGGAGGGGAGGATGGGGCTCGGGTGGCCTCGAATTTAGCATGGGGCGGCGGCGGCCGAACTGATCAGAGACGAGGAAGATGACCTCTTCCGGTCGTTCTGATTGCTGCGGGGGCTTTAGAGGGGAGGCAGGAGGTCGTCTGAGGGTCTGGTTGAGCTCGAGGTCTCTATTAATAGCGCGGTGAGGCGGTTCCCGTGACGCCCGGAGATAAGATCGCCGGCCGACCGCTTCTGCTGCAGTAGGGCGACGTGGCGCTGGTCGGCGCTAACCGACGAGCTCGCGGATGAGCTCGAGCTATTCCAGAGGGTAGCTGGCGCGCGGGGAAGGCTCGGGCGGCGCCATCCATGGCAGAGGCTGGCGGGATGGCAGTGGCGGCTTGCGGTGGTGGCTCTGCGGCGATGGGCCTGGTCAGGCTATCCGACGAACTTGGAGATGAGGATGGCCTGTTCCAGGGGCAGCTGGCGAGCTGGGGTGGTCGGGGCGGTGCCGGCCATGGCAGAAGCTTGCTGCGGCCGCAGGCTTGCCGCCAAGGGGCTTGCTGCGGCGACGCTGCAGGGGGCCAGGGAGTGGTCGAGTGCGGGCGAGGCACGGCTGCACCAGCGGATCAGATCAAGCTCGGGGGAGGGGTCAACCTGGGACGCGGTGACTCGGGAGGCCGCACGTGCAAAACGCGAGCTCTGGCCGCGCCCAGAGCACGCACGCCATGTGCTCGACGAATTGCCAAGGCAGCCTAGAGGGCTTGGGTGACGATGCAAAATAACAGCACAAGGTTAGAGGTGGCTAGGAGATTAGTGGACATGTTGGTTTGGCTGCTGTGGCAAGTCCATAGTGCAAACTCATGAGCATGCCAATTCTGTTCATGAACACAAGGTGCTCGATAGAATGCCATGGGCATCTAGGCATCTCTTCTGGTGGCCAAAATCTCCAGATCAGAGTCTCTTTAGATGATAAAGAGGGTGGCAAGGTTAGTTTGAGAAAAACAGAAACTAGTTAGTGCAAGTTTTGCAAATCTTCAGTTCTGGACAGAAAATGTATGCCAATATTGCATGTGCTTAAAATCCTCAAATGGGTCTGATCTCCTAGACTTAAGAGTTTGGTAGGGTGGATTACAAGCAGGAAAAATCCCAAGATTAATAGAGCAAAATAAAATATGGTTGCAGTGCAAATCACCAAACTGGACCAGAATGAAGATGAGGATGGTTTGCTCAAATTTTTCGAAACACATGCCTGGGTTTTTGCATAAAAGTGATCCAGGGACATCACATGTCATCCCCAAATTTTTGTGGAATCTTTAAATGAAGTTATCAAAGGGTTGTAGTGCAGATGGGACTCTAAAACTTATGAGAAACCATTTTAAAAGAAATAAAACTTAGGAAAATAATTATAGAAATAATTCCACTGATAAGAGAAATGTTTTTGAGAAGGTATACAAGTCCAACAATATTTTTGAAAAGTTTCCATTTGGAGGGAAAAACTCCACAATTCAGAAGAAGGAGTGATTCTGAAATCAGAAGATAATCCAGAAAATAAAAATTTAATTTCCTGGCAAAATTTTAATTAATAAATCATGGTTTAAATTTTTGGGGTGTTACACACACCGTGCTAAAAAAGATATAAGTGAAGCACTAGAGCAATTCCATAGCTCAAAAAATTTAAGTGAAGCATAAAGAGAAATTCTAACAAATCATAGCATTATTTTGGCTCTCTCAAATAGGTGTGTCCAGCAAGGATACTTGTGACAAACTAAAAATCAAAACAAGCAAAGACTCATATAATACAAGACGCTAAAAGCAAAACTCATGATATGTGACGAATAAAAATATAGCTCCAAGTAAAATACCGATGGTCGTTAGAAGAAAGAGGGGATGCCACTCGGGGTATCCCCAAACTTAGTTGCTTGTTTATCCTTGAATATTATCTTGGGGTGCCATGGGGCATCCCCAAGCTTAGGCTCTTCTTACTCCTTATTCCTTCATCCATCGTGATCTCACCCAAAACTTGAAAACTTCAAACACACAAAACTTAACAAAAACCTTCATGAGATCCGTTAGTATAACAAAGCAAATCACCACTCTAAGTACTGTTGCAAACCCATTCATATTTTATTATTGCATTATATCTACTGTATTCCAACTTTGCGATGGCTTATACTGTTGGGGAACGTAGTATTTCAAAAATTCCCTACGATCACGCAAGATCTATCTAGGAGAAGCATAGCAACGAGCGGGGAGAGTGTGTCCACGTACCCTCGTAGACCGAAAGCGGAAGCGTTTAGTAACGTGGTTGATGTAGTCGAACGTCTTCGCGATCCAACCGATCCAAGTACCGAACGCACGGCACCTCCGTGATCTGCACACGTTCAGTTCGGTGACGTCCCTCGAACTCTAGATCCAGCTGAGGCCAAGGGAGAGTTTCGTCAGCACGACGGCGTGGTGACGGTGATGATGAAGTTACCGACGCAGGGCTTCGCCTAAGCACTACGACAATATGACCAAGGTGTGTAACTGTGGAGGGGGGCCCCGCACACGGCTAAGACAAATCTTCTCTTGTCTCTATGGGGTGCCCCCTTGCCACGTATATAAAGGATGGAGGGAGGAGGAGGCCGGCCCTCATAGGGCGCGCCCAAGGTGTGGAGTCCTACTAGGACTCCCTAGTCCTAGTAGGATTCCACCTCCCACATGGAATAGGAAAAGGGGAAGGGAGAAGGAGAAGGAAGGAAGGGGGCGCCCCCTTTCCCTAGTCCAATTCGGACCAGTCCATGGGGAAGGGGCGCAGCCACCCTTGAGGCCTTTCTCTCCTTTCCCATATGGCCCATTAAGGCCCAATACGAATTCCCGTAACTCTCCGGTACTCCGAAAAATACCCGAATCACTCGGAACCTTTCCGATGTCCGAATATAGCCTTCCAATATATCGATCTTTACCTCTCGACCATTTTGAGACTCCTCGTCATGTCCATGATCTCATCCGGGACTCCGAACTATCTTCGGTCATCAAATCACATAACTCATAATACAAATCGTCATCGAACGTTAAGCGTGCGGACCCTACGGGTTCGAGAACTATGTAGACATGACCGAGACACATCTCCGATCAATAACCAATAGCGGAACCTGGATGCTCATATTGGCTCCTACATATTCTACGAAGATCTTTATCGGTCAAACCGCATAACAACATACGTTGTTCCCTTTGTCATCGGTATGTTACTTGCCCGAGATTCGATCGTCGGTATCCTCATACCTAGTTCAATCTCGTTACCGGCAAGTCTCTTTACTCATTCCATAATGCATCATCCCGCAACTAACTCATTAGTCACATTGCTTGCAAGGCTTATAGTGATGTGCATTACCGAGAGGGCCCAGAGATACCTCTCCGATACACGGAGTGACAAATCCTAATCTCGATCTATGCCAACCCAACAAACACCATCGGAGACACCTGTAGAGCATCTTTATAATCACCCAGTTACGTTGTGACGTTTGATAGCACACAAGGTGTTCCTCCGGTATTCGGGAGTTGCATAATCTCATAGTCAGAGGAACATGTATAAGTCATGAAGAAAGCAATAGCAATAAACTTAACGATCATTATGCTAAGCTAACAGATGGGTCATGTCCATCACATCATTCTCCTAATGATGTGATCCCGTTCATCAAGTGACAACACATGTCTATGGTTAGGAAACTTAACCATCTTTGATTAACGAGCTAGTCAAGTAGAGGCATACTAGGGACACTTTGTTTTGTCTATGTATTCACACATGTATCAAGTTTCCGGTTAATACAATTCTAGCATGAATAATAAACATTTATCATGACATAAGGAAATAAAATAATAACTTTATTATTGCCTCTAGGGCATATTTCCTTCAGTCTCCCACTTGCACTAGAGTCAATAATCTAGTTCACATCGCCATGTGATTTAACACCAATAGTTCACATCACCATGTGATTAACACCCATAGTTTACATCGCTATGTGACCAACACTCAAAGGGTTTACTAGAGTCAATAATCTAGTTCACATCGCCATGTGATTAACACCCAAAGAGTACTAAGGTGTGATCAAGTTTTGCTTGTGAGAGAAGTTTAGTCAACGGGTCTGCCACATTCAGATCCGTATGTATTTTGCAAATTTCTATGTTTACAATGCTCTGCACGGAGCTACTCTAGCTAATTGCTCCCACTTTCAATATGTATCCAGATTGAGACTCTGAGTCATCTGGATCGGTGTAAAAGCTTGCATCGACGTAACCTTTTACGACGAACTCTTTTATCACCTCCATAACCGAGAAATATTTCCTTAGTCCTCTTAGGTAACTAAGGATAACTTTGACCGCTATCCAGTGATCTATCCCTAGATCACTATCGTACCTCCTTGCTAAACTCATAGCAAGGCACACAACTGGTCTGGTACATAGCATGGCATACTTTGTAGAACCTATGGCTGAGGCATAGGCAATGACTTTCATTCTCTCTCTATCTTCTGTCATGGTCTTGCTTTGAGTCTTACTCAACTTTATACCTTGAATACAGGCAAGAACTCTTTCTTTGACTGATCCTTTTTGAACTTCTTCAAAACTTTGTCAAGGTATGTGCTTTGTGAAAGTCTTATTAAGCGTCTCGATCTATCCCTATAGATCTTGATGCTCAATACTTAAGCAGCTTCACCGAGGTCTTTTATTGAAAATTCTTATTCAAGTATCCTTCTATGCTATCCAGAAATTCTATATCATTTCCAATCAACAATATGTCATCCACATATAATATCAGAAATGCTACAGAGCTCTGATTCACTTTCTTGTAAATACAGGCTTCACCATAAGTCTGTATAAAACCATATGCTTTGATCACCTTATCAAAGCGTATATTCCAACTCCGAGATGCTTGCACCAGTCCATAGATGGATCGCTGGAGCTTGCACACTTTGTTAGCACCTTTAGGATTGACAAAACCTTCTGGTTGCATCATATACAACTCTTCTTTAATAAATCCATTAAAGAAATGTAGTTTTGACATCCATTTGCCAGATTTCATAAAATGCGGCAATTGCTAACATGATTCGGACAGACTTAAGCATCGATACGAGTGAGAAAATCTCATCGTAGTCAACACCTTGAACTTGTCGAAAACCTTTTGCGACAATTCGAGCTTTGTAGATAGAAACACTACTATCAGCGTCTGTCTTCCTCTTGAAGATCCATTTATTCTCAATGACTTGCCGATCATCGGGCAAGTCAACCAAAGTCCATACTTTGTTCTCATACATGGATCCCATCTCAGATTTCATGGCCTCAAGCCATTTCGCGGAATCTGGGCTCATCGTCGCTTCCTCATAGTTCGTAGGTTCGTCATGGTCTAGTAACATGACTTCCAGAACTGGATTACCGTACCACTCTCGAGCGGAACATACTCTGGTTGACCTACGAGGTTCTGTAGTAACTTGATCTGAAGTTTCATGATCATCATCATTAGCTTCCTCACTAATTGGTGTAGGCATCACTGGAACTGATTTTTGTGATGAACTACTTTCCAATTCAAGAGAAGGTACCACTACCTCATCAAGTTCTATTTTCCTCCCACTCACTTCTTTCGAGAGAAACTCCTTCTCTAGAAAGGATCCATTCTTAACAACAAATATCTTGCCTTCGGATCTGTGATAGAAGGTGTACCCAACAGTTTCTTTTGGGTATCCTATGAAGACGCACTTCTCCGATTTGGGTTCGAGCTTATCAGGCTGAAGCTTTTTCACATAAGCATCGCAGCCCCAAACTTTAATAAACGACAGCTTAGGTTTCTTGCCAAACCACAGTTCATACGGTGTCGTCTCAATGGATTTAGATGGTGCCCTATTAAACGTGAATGCAGCTGTCTCTAATGCATAACCCCAAAACGATAGTGGTAAATCGGTAAGAGATATCATAGATCGCACCATATCTAATAAAGTACGGTTACGACGTTCGGACACACCATTACGCTGTGGTGTTCCAGGTGGCGTGAGTTGCGAAACTATTCCACATTTTTAAATGAAGACCAAACTCGTAACTCAAATATTTGCCTCCGCGATCAGATCGTAGAAACTTTATTTTCTTGTTACGATGATTCTCTACTTCACTCTGAAATTCTTTGAACTTTTCAAACATTTCAGACTTGTGTTTCATTAAGTAGATATACCCATATCTGCTCAAATCATCCGTGAAGGTCAGAAAATAACGATACCCGCCGCGAGCCTCAATACTCATCGGACCGCATACATCGGTATGTATTATTTCCAATAAGTCCGTAGCTCGCTCCATTGTTCCGGAGAACGGAGTTTTAGTCATCTTGCCCATGAGGCATGGTTCGCAAGCATCAAATGATTCATAATCAAGTGATTCCAAAAGTCCATCAGTATGGAGTTTCTTCATGCGCTTTACACCAATATGACCTAAACGGCAGTGCCACAAATAAGTTGTGCTATCATTACTAACTTTGCATCTTTTGGCTTCAATATTATGAATATGTGTATCGCTACGATCGAGATTCAATAAACCATTTACATTGGGTGTATGACCATAGAAGGTTTTTATTCATGTAAACAGAACAACAATTATTCTCTGACTTCAATGAATAAACGTATTACAATAAACATGATCCAATCATATTCATGCTCAACGCAAACACCAAATAACATTTATTTTGCAATAAACATGATCCAATCATATTCATGCTCAACGCAAACACCAAATAACATTTATTTAGGTTCAACACTAATCCCGAAAATAGAGGGAGTGTGCGATGGTGATCTTATCAACCTTGGAATCTCTTCCAACACACATCGTCACCTCGTCCTCAACTAGTCTCTGTTCATTTTGCAACACCTGTTTCGAGTTACTAATCATAGCAACTGAACCGGTATCAAATACCCAGGGGCTACTATGAACACTAGTAAAATACACATCAATAACATGTATATCAAATATACCTTTGTTCACTTTGCCATCCTTCTTATCCGCCAAATACTTGGGGCAGTTCCGCTTGTAGTAACCAGTCCCTTTGCAGTAGAAGCACTCAGTATCAGGCTTAGGTCCAGACTTGGGCTTCTTCACTTGAGCAGCAACTTGCTTGCCGTTCTTCTTGAAGTTCCCCTTCTTCCCTTTACCCTTTTTCTTGAAACTGGTGGTCTTGTTGACCATCAACACTTGATGCTCCTTTTTGATTTCTACCTCCGCAGCCTTTAGCATCGCGAAGAGCTCGGGAATTGTCTTATTCATCCCTTGCATATTATAGTTCATCACGAAGTTCTAGTAACTTGGTGATAGTGACTAGAGAACTCTGTCAATCACTATTTTATCTGGAAGATTAACTCCCACTTGATTCAAGCGATTGTAGTACCCAGACATTCTGAGCATATGCTCACTGGTTGAGCTATTCTCCTCCATCTTGTAGGCAAAGTATTTGTCAGAGGTCTCATACCTCTCGACACGGGCATGAGTCTGAAATACTGATTTCAGCTCTTGGAACATCTCATATGCTCCGTGGCGTTCAAAACATTTTTGAAGTCCCGGTTCTAAGCCGTAAATCATGGCGCACTAAACTATCAAGTAGTCATCATATCGAGCTTGCTAAACGTTCATAACGTTTGCATCTGCTCCTGCAATAGGTCTGTCACCTAGCGGTGCATCAAGGACATAATTCTTCTGTGCAGCAATGAGGATAATCCTCAGATCACGGAACCAGTCCGCATCATTGCTACTATCATCTTTCAACTTAGTTTTCTCTAGGAACATATCAAAAATAAAACAGGGGAGCTATACGCGAGCTATTGATCTACAACATAATTTGCAAATACTACCAGGACTAAGTTCATGATAAATTAAAGTTCAATTAATCATATTACTTAAGAACTCCCACTTAGATAGACATCCCTCCAGTCATCTAAATGATCACGTGATCCAAATCAACTAAACCATGTCCGATCATCACGTGAGATGGAGTAGTTTTCAATGGTGAACATCACTATGTTGATCATATCTACTATATGATTCACGCTCGACCTTTCGGTCTCAGTGTTCCGAGGCCATATCTGCATATGCTAGGCTCGTCAAGTTTAACCCGAGTATTCTGCGTGTGCAAAACTGGCTTGCACCCGTTGTATGTGAACGTAGAGCTTATCACACCCGATCATCACGTGGTGTCTCGGCACGACGAACTGTAGCAACGGTGCATACTCAGGGAGAACACTTGTACCTTGAAATTTAGTGAGAGATCATCTTATAATGCTACCGCCGAACTAAGCAAAATAAGATGAATAAAGGATAAACATCAGATGCAATCAATATAAGTGATAAGATATGGCCATCATCATCTTGTGCCTTTGATCTCCATCTCCAAAGCACCGTCATGATCTCCATCGTCACCGGTGCGACACCTTGATCTCCATCGTAGCATCGTTGTCGTCTCGCCAACGTATTGCTTCTACGACTATCGCTACCGCTTAGTGATAAAGTAAAACAATTACATGGCGATTGCATTGCATACTATAAAGCGACAACCATATGGCTCCTGCCAGTTGCCGATAACTCTGTTACAAAACATGATCATCTCATACAACAAATTATATCACATCATGTCTTGACCATATCACATCACAACAAGCCCTGCAAAAACAAGTTAGACATCCTCTACTTTGTTGTTGCAAGTTTTACGTGGCTACTACGGGCTGAGCAAGAACCGTTCTTACCTACGCATCAAAACCACAACGATTTTTTGTCAAGTGTGCTGATTTAACCTTCAACAAGGACCGGGCGTAGTCACACTCGATTCAACTAAAGTTGGAGAAACTGACACCCACTAGCCACCTGTGTGCGAAGCACGTCGGTAGAACCAGTCTCGCGTAAGCGTACGCGTAATGTCGGTCTGAGCCGCTTCATCCAACAATACCGCCGAATCAAAGTATGACATGCTGGTAAGCAGTATGACTATTATCGCCCACAATTCTTTGTGTTCTACTCATGCATATAACATCTACGCATAGACCTGGCTCTGATACCACTGTTGGGGAACGTACTATTTCAAAAACTTCCTACGATCACGCAAAATCTATCTAGGAGAAGCATAGCAACGAGCGGGGAGAGTGTGTCCACGTACCCTCGTAGACCGAAAGCGGAAGCGTTTAGTAACGCGGTTGATGTGGTCGAACCTCTTCGCGATCCAACCGATCCAAGTACCGAACGCACGGCACCTCCGTGATCTGCACACGTTCAGTTCGGTGACGTCCCTCGAACTCTAGATCCAGCTGAGGCCGAGGGAGAGTTTCGTCAGCACGACAGCGTGGTGACGGTCATGATGAAGTTACCGACGCAGGGCTTCGTCTAAGCACTACGACAATATGACCGAGGTGTGTAACTGTGGAGGGAGGCGCCGCACACGGCTAAGACAAATCTTCTCTTGTCTCTATGGGGTGCCCCCTGGCCACGTATATAAAGGATGGAGGGAGGAGGAGGCCAGCCCTCATAGGGCGCGCCCAAGGTGTGGAGTCCTACTAGGACTCCCTAGTCCTAGTAGGATTCCACGTCCCACATGGAATAGGAAAAGGGGAAGGGAGAAGGAGAAGGAAGGAAGGGGGCGCCCCCTTTCCCTAGTCCAATTCGGACCAGTCCATGGGGAAGGGGCACAGCCACCCTTTAGGCCTTTCTCTCCTTTCCCGTATGGCCCATTAAGGCCCAATACGAATTCCCGTAACTCTCCGGTACTCCGAAAAATACCCGAATCACTCGTAACCTTTTTGATGTCCGAATATAGCCTTCCAATATATCGATCTTTACCTCTCGACCATTTCAAGACTCCTCGTCATGTCCGTGATCTCATCCGGGACTCCGAACTATCTTCGGTCATCAAATCACATAACTCATAATACAAATCGTCATCGAACGTTAAGCGTGCGGACCCTACGGGTTCGAGAACTATGTAGACATGACCGAGACACATCTCCGGTCAATAACCAATAGCGGAACCTGGATGCTCATATTGGCTCCTACATATTCTACGAAGATCTTTATCGGTCAAACCGCATAACAACATACGTTGTTCCCTTTGTCATCGGTATGTTACTTGCCCGAGATTCGATCGTCGGTATCCTCATACCTAGTTCAATCTCATTACCGGCAAGTCTCTTTACTCGTTCCATAATGCATCATCCCGCAACTAACTCATTAGTCACATTGCATGCAAGGCTTATAGTGATGTGCATTACCGAGAGGGCCCAGAGATACCTCTCCGATACACGGAGTGACAAATCCTAATCTCGATCTATGCCAACCCAACAAACACCATCGGAGACACCTGTAGAGCATCTTTATAATCACCCAGTTACGTTGTGACGTTTGATAGCACACAAGGTGTTCCTCCGGTATTCGGGAGTTGCATAATCTCATAGTCAGAGGAACATGTATAAGTCATGAAGAAAGCAATAGCAATAAACTTAACGATCATTATGCTAAGCTAACAGATGGGTCATGTCCATCACATCATTCTCCTAATGATGTGATCCCGTTCATCAAGTGACAACACATGTCTATGGTCAGGAAACTTAATCATCTTTGATTAACGAGCTAGTCAAGTAGAGGCATACTAGGGACACTTTGTTTTGTCTATGTATTCACACATGTATCAAGTTTCCGGTTAATACAATTCTAGCATGAATAATAAACATTTATCATGACATAAGGAAATAAAATAATAACTTTATTATTGCCTCTAGGGCATATTTCCTTCATATACCCCCCGATAAAGCCCATAGATTCATCAAAATAAGCACACAATGCAAAGAAAACAGAATCTGTCAAAAACAGAACAGTCTGTAGTAATCTAAAAACTTCGTATACTTATGTAACTCCAGAAATTCTGAAAAATTAGGACACCATAGGAAATTTGTATATAAATCTTGTGTAAAAAATTCAGAATTTTTCGTTGCTTCTGTGAATTTCTAAAATTATTTTACTGGATGCAAAAGTTTCTGTTTTTCAACAAGATCAAATCAACTATCACCCAACATGATCCCAAAGGCTTTGCTTGGCCCAAACACTAATGAAAACATAAAAAACACAATCATAACAGAGGCATAATTGTGCAAACACTCAAGAACAGAAATAAAAAGGTAAAAATAAATTTTATTCATTGGGTTGCCTCCCAACAAGCGCCATCGTTTTATGCCCCTAGCTAGGCATAAAATTTTATTGATGCTCACAAGAAAGATAATAATTGAAACACAAAGGGGCATCATAAAACATGCAAGAAAAACATTTAAGTCTAACTCTCTTCATATGCATAGGGATATTATAAGAAAACAAATTATCAAGACAAGAAATATCTAGCATATGCAAAGGAGAGGAATAAAACATTGACAATCTCAACATAACGAGGGGTGCTTTAGTAACATGAAAATTTTGACATCCATATTTTCCTCTCTCATAATAAAATTCAACAATATAGCTATCACAGAACATATTCACTACATGATCCACATGCATGCAAAGTTGACACTCTTCCAAAATAGTGGGATTATTGTCTAAAGTTGACACTCTTCCAAACCCACATTCAATATTATTGCAAACAATATCATATTCATCATGAGGCATAAATAAATTTTCAAGATCATAAGAAGCATCACCCCGATCATGATCATTGCAATAAGTAGTAGACATATCAAAATTAGCATCCCCAAGCTTGGGGTTTTGCATATTATTAGCACAATTGACACTGATAGAATTTATAATAACACCATTGCAATCATGCTTTTCATTTAAGGAGTTATCATGAATCACTTCATAAATTTCTTCTTTTAACACTTCATCACAATTTTCAGATTCACGAATCTCAAGCAAAACTTCATAAAGATAATCCAGTGAACTTAATTCACTAGCAATGGGTTCATCATAATTGGATCTGTTGAAAAGATTAGCAAGTGGATGAGGATCCATATCAATAGAGTTTTAGCAAGCAAAGATGCAAGCAAATAGAGGCACATGGCAACCCAAGCAAACATGAGATCTGACGAGAAAAAGGCAAACAAAAAAGCAGGCGAATAAAAAGGCAAATTTTTGTGAAGTGGGGGAGATGAAAATAAGAGGAAAATGGAAAATAATGTAAATTGCAAGGAGATGAGATTTGTGATTAGGAACCTGGTAGATGTTGATGATGTCTCCCCGACAACAGTGGCAGAAATTGGCTAGTTGACGGGAGACTATCTAGACTTGATCCTCCCCGGCAACGGCGCCAGAAATTCCTTTTGATGTCGCTTGAAGCTACATCGGTATTTCCCCAAAGAGGAAGGGATGATGCAGCGCAGCTACGGTAGGTATTTCCCTCAGTTATGAAACCAAGGTATCAATCCAGTAGGAGAACCAAGCAACACTATGTAAATGGTACTTGCACACAAAGAACAAATACTTGCAACCCGACGATTAGGAGGGGTTGTCAATCCCTCAATGGGTAACGGTGCCAGAAATTGTCAAGTTGACGGGATAAAAATGTGATAGAATGGATAAATAGATCTCGATTAAACACAATATAAAACAAGTAATAAAAAAGTGCAGCAATGTATTTTTGGGTTTTTGGAATAATAGATCTGAAAATAAAAGCGAATAAAAATAGATCTCAAAGCAAATATGACGGAGAATAGACCCGGGGGCCGTAGATTTCACTAGTGGCTTCTCTCGAGAAAAATAGCATACGGTGGGTAAACAAATTACTATTGGGCAATTGATAGAACCTCAAATAACTATGACGATATCCAGGCAATGATCATTATATAGGCATCACGTCCAAGATTAGTAGACCGACTCCTGCCTGCATCTACTACTATTACTCCACAAATCGACCGCTATCCAGCATGCATCTAGTGTATTAAGTTCATGAAGAAATGGAGTAATGCAATAAGAACTATGACATGATGTAGACAAGATCTATTCATGTAGGAATAGACCCCATCTTGTTATCCTTAATAGCAACGAAACATGCGTGTCTTGATGCCCCTTCTGTCACTGGGAAAGAACACCGCACGATCGAACCCATCACAAAGCACCTCTTCCCATGGCAAGAAAAATCGATCTAGTCCGCCTAACTAAACCAAAGATTCGAAGAAGAAATACGAGGCTATAAGTAATCATGCATATAAGAGATCAAAGAAAACTCAAATAACTTTCATGGATATAGATCTGATCATAAGCTCAAAGTTCATCGGATCCCAACAAACACACCGCAAAAAGAGTTACATCAAATAGATCTCCAAGAGACCATTGTATTGAGAATCAAAAGAGAGAGAGAGAGAGGAAGCCATCTAGCTACTAACTACGGACCCGTAGGTCTATGATGAACTACTCATGCATCATCGGAGAGGCACCAATGAGGATGATGAACCCCTCCGTGATGGTGTCTAGATTGGATTTGGTGGTTTGCGGTGGCTGGAATTGTTTTTCGTCGATTCCCCTAGGGTTTTTGGAATATTGGGGTATTTATAGAGCGAAGAGGCAGTGCGGGAAGCGGACGAGGTGGGCACAACCCACCAGGACGCGACTGGGCCCCCAGGCACGCCCAGGTGGGTTGTGCTCCCCTTGGAGCCCCCCTCTAGTACTTCTTTGGCCCAAGTTGTGTCTTCTGGTCCATGAAAATTCTCCAAAAAGTTTCGCTGCGTTTGGACTCCGTTTGGTACTGATATTCTGCAAAGTAAAAAACAAGCAAAAAAATAGCAACTGGAACTGGGCAGTATGTCAATAGGTTAGTCCCAAAAAATGATATAAAGTTGCTATAAAATGATTGTAAAACATCCAAGAATGATAATATAACAGCATGGAACAAGCAAAAATTATAGATACTTTGAAGACGTATCATCTTTCCTCTAGTGGTCTTATGTGAACGTCAACTACATGACACTTCACTATGATTTGGGGCTAGGGGAAGGCATTGGGAAGTAATAAGTAGATGATGGGTTGCTAGAGTGATAGAAGCTTAAACCCTAGTTTATGTGTTGCTTCGTAAGGGGCTGATTTGGATCCACATGTTTCATGCTATGGTTAGATTTATGTTAATTCTTCTTTCGTAGTTGCGGATGCTTGCGAGAGGGATTAATCATAGGTAGGAGGCTTGTCCAAGTAAGGACAGCACCCAAACACCGGTCCACCCACATTTCAAATTATCAAAGTAACGAACATGAATCATATGAGCATGATGAAAACTAGCTTGACGATAATTTCCATGTGTCCTCGGGAGCGCTTTGCTTTATATAAGAGTTCGTCCAGGCTTATCCTTTGCTATAAAAAGTATTGGGCCACCTTGCTGCACCTTTGTTACACTTGCTACTTGTTACCCATTATGAATTATCTTACTACCAAACTATTTGTTACCGATAATTTCAGTGCCTGCAGAAAATACCTTGCTGAAAACAGCTTGTCATTTCCTTCTGCTCCTCGTTGGGTTCGACACTCTTACTTATCAAAAGGACTACAATTGATCCCCTATACTTGTGGGTTATCAAGACTCTTTTCTGGCGCCGTTCCCGGGGAGTGAAGCGCCATTGGTAAGTGAAATTTGGTAAGGAAAAATTTATATTACGTGCTGAAATTTACTGTCACTCGTCACTATGGAAAATCATCCTTTGAGGGGCTTGTTCGGGGTATCTTCACCTCGACCGGAAGAACAAAGAGTTGCTCCTCAACTTACTTCACCTACTGAAAATATTTATTATGAAATTCCTTCGGGTATGATAGAGAAACTTCTAGCAATCCTTATGCAGGAGATGGAACACTACATCCTGATATGCATCTAATCTATGTGGATGAAGCTTGTGGATTATTTAAGCTTGCAGGTTTTTCCGGAGATGTAGTCAAGAAGAAGGTCTTCCTTTTATCTTTGAAGGGAAAGGCATTGACATGGTATAGGCTATGTGATGATATTGGGGCTTGGAATTACAACCGATTGAAATTGGAATTTCATTAGAAGTTTTATCCTATGCATCCGGTTCATCGTGATCGGAATTATATATATAATTTTTGGCCTCGAGAAGGAGAAAGTATCACTCAAGCTTGGGGGAGGCTTAATTCAATGTTATATTCATGCCCCAATCATGAGCTCTCAAGGGAAATTATTATTCAGAATTTTTATGCTCGGCTTTCTCGTAATGATCAATCCATGCTCGATACTTCTTGTACTGCTTCTTTTATGAAAACTATTGAATTCCGATGGGATCTTTTGGAAAGAATTAAACACAACTCCAAAGATTGGGAACTCGACAAAGGTAAGGAGTCAGGTATAAACCTTGAATTTGATTGTGTTAAAACTTTTATGGATACCGATGCTTTTCAAAATTTTAGCACTAAATATGGACTTGACTCTAAGATAGTAGCTTCTTTTTGTGAATCACTTGCTACTCATGTTGATCTCCCTAAGGAGAAGTGGTTTAAATATCATCCTCCCATTGAAGTAAAAATAGTAGAACCCATTAAAGCTGAATAAGAAACCATTACTTTTAATGTTGATCCAGTTATTCCTACTGCTTATGTTGAGAAACCACCTTTTTCTGTTAGGATAAAAGAACATGCTAAAGCATCAGCTGTAGTCCGTAAGAGTTATACAAGAACACCTACACCCTCTGAACAAATTAAGGTTAAACGTAATGCTGCTATGTTTAAAGATCTCTTGGGTGAAAATATTTATGGGCGTGTTATTTATTTCTATGATGAATCTACTAGAATTGCTAAACCAGATGAAAAAGATAAACATAGACCTGTTGTTGGCATGCCTGTTGTCTCTGTTAAAATAGTAGATTATTGTTATCATGGCTTATGTGATTTGGGTGCTAGTGTGAGTGTAATCCCTTTTACTTTATATCAAGAAATTATGAATGATATTACACCTGCTGAAATAGAAGATATTGATGTCACTATTAAACTTGCTAATAGAGATACTGTCACACCACTTGGTATTGTTAGAGATGTTGAAGACTTGTGTGGGAAAATAAAATACCCTACTGATTTTCTAGTTCTGGGTTCCCCACAAGATGATTTCTGCCCCATTATATTTGTTAGACCTTTCTTGAACACTGTTAATGCTAAAATAGATTGTGAGAAGGAAACTGTTAGTGTAAGTTTTGGTGAGACTAAGTTTTGGTGATGTGTCTCATGAGTTTAATTTCTATAAATTCCGTAGAGAACCTCGTGATAAAGAATTGCCTAGTAAAGATGAAATTATTGGTCTTGCTTCTATTGTCGTGCCTCCTACTGATCATTTAGAACAATATTTGCTAGACCATAAAAATGATATGTTTATGAATGAAAGAAACGAAATAGATGAGATATTCTTTAAAGAAATGACTGTTTTGAGACACAATTTTCCTGTTGAGACTCTTGGAGATCCTCTTCCACCAAAGAGTGATCATGTGTTCGATCTTAAACAACTACCTGATACTCTGAAATATGCTTATCTCGATGAAAAGAAGATATAACATGTTATTATTAGTGCTAACCTTTCAGAGCATGAAGAAAAGAGATTATTGAAAACTCTGAGGAAGCACCGCGCCGCAATTGGATATACCTTGATGATCTTAAGGGCATTAGTCCCACTCTATGTCAGCATAAAATTAATATGGAACCTGATGCTAAACCAGTTGTTGATCACCAGCGATGGTTAAATCCTAAGATGAAGGAAGTGGTAAGAAATGAAATACTAAAGCTTCTGGAAGCAGGTATAATCTATCCTATTGCTGATAGTAGATGGGTAAGTCTTGTTCACTGTGTCCCTAAGAAGGGAGGTATTACTATTGTTCCTAATGATAAAAATGAACTTATCCCACAGAGAATTATCACAGGTTATAGGATGGTAATTGATTTTAGAAAATTAAATAAAGCTACTAGGAAATATCATTATCCTCTACCATTTATTGATCAAATGCTAGAAAGACTATCAAAACATACACATTTCTGCTTTCTAGATGGATACTCTGGTTTTTCCCAAATACCTGTGTCACAAGAGGATCAAGAAAAAATCACTTTTACATGCCCTCTTGGTACCTTTGCTTATAGACGTATTCCTTTTGGTTTATGCAATGCACCCGCTACTTTTCAAAGATATATGACCGCTATATTCTCTGACTTTTCTGAAAAGATTGTTGAGGTTTTCATGGATAATTTTTCCGTATACGGAACTTCTTTGATGATTGCTTAAGCAACCTTGACCGAGTTTTGTAGAGATGTGAAGAAACTAATCTTGTCTTGAATTGGGAGAAGTGCCACTTTATGGTTAATAAAGGTATTGTCTTGCGGCATAAAATCTTCGAAAGAGGTATTGAAGTTGATAAAGCTAAAGTAGATGCTATTGAAAAAATGGTGTGTCCTAAAGATATCAAAGGTATAAGAAGCTTCCTTGGTCATGCTGGTTTCTATAGGAGATTTATTAAAGACTTCTCTAAAATTTCTAGGCCTCTCACTAATCTTTTGCAAAAAGATGTTCCATTCATTTTTGATGATGATTGTGTGGAAGCATTTGAAATACTTAAGAAAGACTTAATTTTTGCACCTATTGTTCAACCACCTGATTGGAACCTACCCTTTGAAATTATGTGTGATGCTAGTGATTATGTTGTTGGTGCCGTTCTAGGACAAAGAGTTGATAAGAAATTAAATGTTATCCATTATGCTAGTAAAACTCTAGACAGTGCTCAAAGAAATTATGCCACTACTGAAAAAGAATTTTTAGCATTTGTGTTTGCTTGTGAAAATTCAGATCTTATATTGTTGATTCTAAAGTAACTGTTCACACTGATCATGCTGCTATTAAATACCTTATGGAAAAGAAAGATGCTAAACCTAGACTCATTAGGTGGGTTCTCTTGCTACAAGAATTTGATTTACATATTATTGATAGAAAGGGAGCTGAGAATCCTGTAGCAGACAACTTGTCTAGGTTAGAAAATATTCTTGATGACCCACTACCTATTGATGATAGCTTTCCTGATGAACAATTAGCTGTTATAAATGCTTCCCGTAGTACTCCATGGTATGTAGACTATGCAAATTTTATTGTTGCTAAATTTATACCACCTAGTTTCACATACCAACCAAAGAAAAAGTTTTTCTATGATTTAAGACATTACTTCTGGGATGACCCACACCTTTATAAAGAAGGAGTAGACGATGTTATTAGACGTTGTGTACCTGAACATGAACAGGAACAAATCCTACGCAAGTGTCACTCCGAGGCTTACGGAGGACACCATGCTGGAGATAGATCTGCACACAAGGTATTACAATATGGTTTTTATTAGCCTGCTCTTTTCAAAGATGCTCGTAAGTTTGTCTTGTCTTGTGATGAATGTCAAAGAATTGGTAACATTAGTAGACGTCAAGAAATGCCTATGAATTATTCACTTGTTATTGAACCATTTGATGTTTGAGGATTTGATTATATAGGACCTTTTCCTTCCTCCAATGGGTATACACATATTTTGGTTGCTGTTGATTATGTTACTAAGTGGGTAGAAGCCATTCCAACTAGTAGTGCTGATCATAACACTTCCATTAAAATGCTTAAAGAAGTTATTTTTCCGAGGTTTGGAGTCTCTAGATATTTAATGACTGATGGTGGTTCCCACTTTATTCATGGTGCTTTCCATAAATTGCTTGCTAAGTATGATGTTCATCATAGAATTGCATCTCCTTATCATCCTCAGTCTAGTGGTCAAGTAGAATTAAGTAATAGAGAAATAAAATTGATCTTGCAAAAGACTGTTAATAGATCTAGGAAGAATTGGTCTAAGAAACTTGATGATGCATTATGGGCTTACAGAACTGCTTATAAAAATCCTATGGGTATGTCTCCTACAAAATGGTATATGGAAAAGCATGTCACGTACCCCTTGAATTAAAACATAAAGCTTATTAGGCAATTAAAGAACTCAACTATGATTTCAAACTTGCCGGTGACAAGAGGTTATTTGACATTAGCTCACTTGATGAATGGAGAACCCAAGCCTATGAAAATGCCAAGTTGTTTAAAGAGGAAGTTAAAAGATGGCATGACAAAAGAATACAAAAGCGGGAATTTAACGTAGGTGACCATGTCTTGCTATACAACTCTCATTTAAGATTTTTTGTAGGAAAACTTCTCTCCAAATGGGAAGGCCCTTACATTATCGAAGAAGTTTACCGTCCCGGTGCCATCAAGATCAACAACACCGAAGGCAACAACCCGAAGGTGGTGAATGGGTAAAGAATCAAACATTATATCTCAGGTACGCCCATAAATGTTGAAACTAATATTGTTCATACCATAACACCGGAGGAGTACATAAGGGAAACCTTCCAGAAGCCTGAAAAGGAATAGGTATGTGATACAGTAAGTAAACCAACTCCAAAAGTTTTCCAACAGCAATTTTACTCTGTTTTGGAATATTTAAAAAATTAGAAAAATAAGTAGTCTGAATAGTGCACGAGGAGGCGACAAGCCTTGGGGGCGCACCCTAACCCCGTGGGCGCGCCTCCCAAGCTTGTGGCCACCTCGTGTGCCCTCCGGACTCTGTTTTCTCCTAGAATACTTCTTTTGCACAGCAAAAATTCATTATATAATCTCATGAAGGTTTTAACCACCGTATCACGACAATATCCTCTGTTCTTGTTTCGTGCTATTTTTCTGTCAGATCTGAAAATATGTAGTCTCAAGATTCAGAGGGAGAGAGTTATGTCGCCGATTACATCGCAAACCCAAAGATCTATGGGGAGGTGGATCATTACGGTTGGACCACGGATGAGGAGGAAGACGTCGACATGAAGAAAACAAGGGACGATAGCTCTGATGAAGATGAAGATCCTCTACCTCAACCTGGAGATATGCACGTGGAATTCAAGAAGTCAAGCTTTCCTAACAAAGGAAACAAATCTAAGGTTCAAACTATCCCATCCAGTTTTCTACAGGAAAGCAAGGCGGCATTATGCAAAAGGGTATTAGAGCTTGAGCTCGAGAATGATGATCTAAGGGAGGGAAATTTTAGCCTTAGACGCAAGCTGGAGAAGAAGAATGCTACCACACACTACTGGAATCAGCTCCTTTGCCGTCTGCCATAGCAGACGGCAAAGGCATGCTTGGCGGACGGCAAAGGCTTTGCCGTCCGCTAGCAGACGGCAAACACTCGGGCTAAACTGATGCCGGTAAAGGCCGCTTTGTCGTCTGCTGGTGGACGGCAAAGAAGGAAAGTTCTTTGCCGTCTGCTAGCGGACGGCAAAGCTTGTGGACGGCACAAAAAAGGTAACAGCCCCGTTAGGGGGCTAACGGCGCTCTTTGCTTCTTTGCCGTCTGCTGGCAGATGGCAAAGACCTTGCTTCTTTGCCGTCTGCCAGCAGATGGCAAAGACCTTTGCTTCTTTGCCGTCTGCTAGCAGACGGCAAAGAGGCCAAATAGGCCAGCCCAGGTTAAACAGTCTGCTGCCACGTGGCCAATTTGTCGTCTGCTAGCAGACGGCAAAGAAGCAAAGGTCTGCCACGTGGCCAATTTGTCGTCTGCTAGCAGACGGCAAATTGGCTATATAGCCCCTGTTTTTTCTTAAATTCAATCAATTTCACAGATATATATATATATATATATATATATTCATTTCAAAATATTTCAGCAAGTACATATAGCCAACATATCCCTGCCATATGGATCATCCACATATCCAACACATATATCATCATCCAACACATATATACACCAAATGAAAAGTCCAACATATCCAACAATTAAGCAAAAGGTCCATATACATTATAGCCACCAATCCATACTATATACGTAGCAAGTTTCAATTTGTTCATCCTACAAAATCAAAACAAAAAGGAAGGACAAGGAGAAGAGTAGACTCCAACGCAAGCTCCGTGATCTGAAGCAAATCTGCAAAATGGGAAGAAGAAAGTTAGAAGAACAAGAAGAAGAAGACTAGAAGAAGAAGAAGAAGAAAAAGAAGAAGAATTTTTCTTCTCTTTCTTTTTCTTCTTCTTATTGCTTACTTGTGTCATTTTAGAGCTACCTAGTAAAATAGGCCATTTTTGACCTAAATAGGCTAAGTATGTCATAAATGAACTAAATAAGCTAAGTATAGGTCTTTTGGCATATTAAGTCATTTTGGAGCTAAATAGGTCATTTTGGAGCATATTAAATCATTTTGGAGCTAAATAGGTCATTTTGGAGCATATTAAGGCATTTTGGAGCATATTAAGTCATTTTGGAGCTAAATAGGTCATTTTGGAGCTAAATATGCTCCAAAATGACTTAATATGCTCCAAAATGACCTAAATTAAGCCATTTTGGAGCATATTAAGTCATTTTGGAGCTAAATAGCTCATTTTGGAGCATATTAAGTCATTTTGGAGCATATTAAGTCATTTTGGAGCTACATAGGTCATTTTGGAGCATATTAAGTCATTTTGGAGCTAAATAGGTCATTTTGGAGCATATTAAGTCATTTTGGAGCTACATAGGTCATTTTGGAGCATATTAAGTCATTTTGGAGGAATAAATGCTAAGTATAGGTCATTTTAGAGCTATCCTAGGTTAAATAGGTCATTTTTGAGCTAATTAAGCTTATTATGTCATTTTTGAGCTAGCTAAGCATATTGAGTCATTTTGGAGGGAAAAATGCTAAGTATATGATTATGTCGCTAGTATCCATATGGCAGAGAACCCGGGCCGACATGACTACCATAGAACCAAGGTTGCACAAACGTACAGGGACAGGCATACATGACCCAGCAATGCACGTGTCGGTCATCAGCGAGTGCAACCAAGTCGTAGCAAGCTACAAGGACTTCGGTGATACACCGCGTGACATTTCCCCGTAGGGACAGACACAGGAGCAAAGAAGGACACATGCCGGTCAATCCATGTGTTCCGGAGCAGTAGCGAACTACCATGGCTCAGTGGAAGCACTAGGAGGCATTTCCCTGTATGGAAGGCTACCAAAGGCACACGACTAGGTCATTTCTTAAGCTAAGTATGCATTTGTTAAGCTAAACACTTGGGAAAACTTACCGTCATCAAGGAGGTGTAGCTGTAGGACCGGTCGCGCCAGTGGCAGATGGAGAAGCATCGGTCGATGCTTGTCGGGAGTTATGCTGCACCAAAGATCATTTCCAATGTATCGTTAGCATGATGCAACTCAAACGTGAAGACTAGTAACTAATGACCATTCAAATGAAACTCACCGTGCCCGCCGGAACAATGTCTGGCATCGCCGGAGGAGTCGTGCCGGTCTTCTCGCACGTGGTCTGCACATTTGGTTTTGACGAGTCAGTCATATTAGATACTAATGTAAGGAACATTACGTGCATGATTTGGCTAACATGCAAAAGAAAATTACCGCGAACATCTCGTATAGGGCCCGGGTAGCCATCATGTTCCTGTTCCTCTCCTCCTCCAACAGCTTAGCCGTCTGCCGGTCCCTCTCCGCTAGAAGCGCCTGCGTGTTCGCTCTCTCTTCCTCAATAGCAGCCTGGGTCTTCGCTCTCTCTGCCTCAATAGCAGCCTACAACACCACTCGTTAGCATTGTAATAATCGACGGCCGCACACACAATGTAATGGAGGAAAGGTATCTGATTCCGTATAACTAACCTTGAATTGGAGCTCCACTGGCCATGCACGAGGCAATATCTCAGGATCGGAGCTGGTCTGGCGCTTCTTGATCTGCAGGAGAGTGCTACTACAACGTATCAGTCCATTCCCAATGGCTAACGAGCCATGGGACCTCCCGCCACCAGATATCATCACCAGCTCTGGATCAAGAGGTTGGCTCGGGTTAAAGTCTGGCCCTTTCCTCGCCTTCCCCTAGTCTCTGTACATCACAAGCTTGTGGTGGGAGGTGGGGTTGGTGAATTTCTCTGGATCATCGAGGTCAGACTCAGAGAATGCCTTGGCCTTCTTGTACGAGGCAGTATTGGACATGGCATAGAGGTCGAACAGCTCTGGCACTGGAGCCTTGTTGTGTCATGCCTAAAAGAGAGGAACAGAGTATTAGTTAAGGGCTCAAGCTAGCATGAAGAATGAATTTGCATGAATCATGAAGCAAACCACATACCTAGTTTTCCCCGAACTGACGTAGGTTGACGCTGCCTAGATGGTGTGGGACACCTTTCATTTCGGCACGCTTGTTCTTTGCAGTGTCGTGGACGGAGCGCCATTCGGGAGTGCACCACTCTTCCACCAACGCCTCCCAACAGTCCATCCTATCCGCACACCATCTTGGGGGCACCTAAGTTAAGCAAGAAAATTTGAGCGCTACGCCTACGAATCAAATCAAGGAAACTAAGTACAAGGCCTTAAGAATAGGTAATTACCTTCATGTACTTCTCCTTACTCAGATACTTGACGCGGCACTTCCCTTTTTTCCTCCTAATACCAGCCGAGGCGAAGTAGTCTCGAACAGCCTGCGTCCGAGCCTCGTGCCGAAAGTTTTGAAGTAGGTGCCTGCACTCGGTGTCAATAACCCGAGCCGCGGCCTCCTCCTGTCCCTCAGCACACCTGTAGAAGGTCTGCAATCAAACAAGAAAACACGGGTTAGTACAATCACTAGGGTTGCCAATCAAAGAAGAAAACACAACATAGACGGCAAAGGAGAAATTACCCAAAACGTCTGGATCACAATGTCGGCGACCGTGTGGCACTCGACATCACCGATCCTATGCCCCGGCGGGGCCGGGGCAGCCAAGTAGTGCTCCCAGGTCATTCCTAGCTCTCGAACCCGGCCCTCACCGGGCAACGTGACCCACCCCGGGAAGCTCTGGCGACAAATCACACCAAGGACACTGTTGGGCTTGCGGACATTCGGCTCGTGTGTCCAAGACCTGCAGTATGACAAGGCCAACGCATTAGATATTCGAAGAAACGTGAAGATAAAGGTTAAAAAAGAGTAAATGCACTTACTTCTCCCCGCTAGGCGCAATCAACCACCTCTGGTCGGGGGTCGCCGGGGTGTCAGGGAGCTTTGTACCACCACGCTGGTAGACTTTGCGCCCCTCAACCCACTCACCCTCGCTATAGCTATCAGAGCTATAGCCACCCTCAGCACGGCCACTCGACTCCGGCGAGTCCTCCAAAGGGTTCTGCTGCGACTCAGCGTGATCCCTGCTAAGCTCCGGAGTCTCGTGGGACGGAGTCTCGCGGGACGAAGGCTCGGCGGCCCGACGCTCGTCGGCCCGAGGCTTGTCGGCCGTAGGCGCGTCTGCCATAGGCTCGTGGACCGGAGTCCGAGACGGCTCCACCTCAGGTGGCTCCATCTCAGACGGAGCACTCCTGTGGTCGGGTGAATCAGCCGGGGGTGGCGGCGAGGAAGGTGTAGCAGCAGCCTTCCTACCTCGCCCGCCGCCACATCCACCTCTAAGCCATCCTTTCTCCCCCCCCCCCCCCCCGACCTCTCCCGGCCGAAGAAGAAGCGACCGCCGGTGGTGTCTGCATACTGAGATCCAGCGCTCTCCGGAGGCTCTTAGGTGGAATGGAACTACCCCTCCCACCACGCGCCGAGGAAGGAGCCTCGGAGCACTCTCGACCCGCGCCCACCATCTGTCAACACCTGCAATGACAAAGAGTAAACGAAATTAGTACAACATAAAAAGAATGAATACCTGACATGAATAATATGTATATAATTTTAGTGTATCATCATCATGAACATAATAAAAAATTGAATACCTAACATGAACTAATTAATAATATATATGTACATAATAATAATTGAATACCTGACATGAACTGTAATATTACGTCCATGCAACCTAGACGCTAGTAGGTAAGGATAGGTCCTAATCCCACCCGAGTATGTGTAGATTGGGTTCGTTTTCCCATGCTCTGCTCCGGATCCGACGCAAAATTTTGGCAGCACCTCCCCGCTGTTCTCCTGATACACGTCTCTGCAATAAGCAGAGAGGATGTGTACCCAGAGAACAACAGGGAGGCACTAACGAAATTCTGCATCAGATCCGGAGCAGAGCATATGGGAAAACGAACCCAATCTACACATACTCGGGCTGTCCATGGATAACGTTGGACAATTCGAAAGAATCACGGTTATAAATATGCAAATGAATGCATATTTATAGATGTAACCCTTTCGAACGGGAGACGCATAGTGGTCAAGCATACTGATGATTGAAGACACCTATAGCTAGCAAGTTTCATCGGCACGAAGACCGGAACAGAGCAAATGAAGGGGGAGAGGAGGAGATGTCATTTGTGCTCACCCACGAACGCAGGGGCGGAGCTCGTCGAACGCACGGGGAGGTCGTCGAACACCAGACCCTCGCAGCGACGAAACAACTGCACATTTAAATCCACCCGATCAACACAAATATATATGATGTTTTTCATAACAAAATCGGAAAATATATGACATAACTCATAATTCACAAATATATGACCCCGTCGGCCTCTGGAAGGCCGAAAAGCACCTTTTCGGTCAACAGGAGGCCGAAGAGGTGTCGGGGGTCGGGGGTCGGGGGTGTCGTGTCTGGGTGTCGTGGTGTCAAAAGGACAAAGATAAATTTGAAACGGATGTAGTAGTAGTAGTAAATTATGTCTATCATCAGAAAGTCATAAAAGATATCCATGTCCAATACTAGGACAAACGATGTAGATAATATTTTACTATATACAGCATGTCTCCCTTAAAAAAACCTAAACAACATTTTTTTCCTTTGCTGAAATAACATAACAACATTCTTTATATTACTTTGCAGTAGTGGATGTAACATTACATCTTTCACCAGCGGCGTAAAGAAACTGATTGAAATGATAACGGCTGATTGAACTGATTAATGCAAAACTATCCCCAGGGCTAGCTACCCAATCACATTATGCAGCACGGCGTGATCCTTTGCATCCAGCGGAACAAGCTAGCTGAGACCTATGGTGTATTCTCACTCCAAACTAGCAGTAATCACGACCCAAGCCGTGCTCATAGGCACCTGCAAGGGCAGAGAGGCGCTCTATTTTTTATCCTTGTGGTCAGCGAGGCCCTGCAAAGAGGTTTTCTTCTTCTAGTTAACGAACAGTCAACTAATCGATTTAATCATCTAGGACAGCACATGAGTACAGTAGCAGCAGGCATATAGACAAATCCCTACCACCGCCACGAATGTCTGCGGATCAGACTAGCATGGATCTGCTTGCTACCAACCAACAATTAACCTCCATAAACAAAAACAAAAACAAAAAATGCAAGGAACCAACAGGAGCATCTCATGGGCATTTATGTATCAAACTAGTAGTTGATTAACTACACAAATACCTCATTGTTCTTGCTATACTGCTACTAGCACGGTGAGGGAAGAAAAGAAAAGAAAATATCCAGCAGTACAGGAATGGAGAGTCCGTGTGCTACAAGAATCGTTGGCTGTAGCAGTACAAGAAACGAGTTACAGATTTTCTGCATCAAGTTCAGTCCAAGAACAGGAGCACTAAGCAACCAACCAAGGGAATAAATAATTAGAGAGCAGAGCCCCTGGATTGTACATGTTCTTCTCAACACAAGGCCATAACAGGTTCTTTAGAGTGTAGAATTTGACGTTGGTGTGCCATATCCCATAGCAATAGGAACTGACTTGGAATGCATGAAGGATATGAAAGGAACTTTCAAGATAAATAGGTCTTCTATGTTAAGAAATAGAATAAATAACTCTGAATAACAGTGTTCATCCTCTGAATAAATAACTCTGAATAATTCTTTTTGTTTGACAGCCACAACTAGCAGTACATGGTTGAAACAAATCATACGGAAATTAGTCCGGATATAAAAAAAAGTAGAAGAACTAGGCCATCAGTAGCACATGATCATGATCTGCCATAGCAGAACACAAGCACCACTTACACTTGGTACTTTTCTGCAAGTAGGAACACCAGCACAACACTAGCACATGGGCTAGTAGTACTGGATGCACCAACTAGCATCGAGCATATTCATTTTAAACCACATAACAACTACACAGAGCATATTCATTTTAAACTGAAACACCAACTAGTTTATAGGAAGAACTAGTACATGCTATAATCACAGGAACTAGTACCTGCTATAACTACTAAAGACAAATAGAACAAATCATAGTTATGAGAGTAATAGATAATTAAGCCAAGCCAAGAAAGCATATCATGACAGTGAGTATATGTAGGTAAATGGACCAACACCAGCAGCCAGCCAACTAGAGATCAAACCAGTGACTCCAGTAACCAAAATTAACAATTAACAGGAGTGTATATCAACTATAAGCAGTAGCTTATATGCAAACAAGGGCATATCAACCTGTTCAGTGACCAAGAACCCTAGGAAATTGGGGGAAACCAAGGCGGAGACGCCGGCGCTGGGGGGGGGGTAGGAGGAGGCGGAGTAGCTACCTCTCCCGGCGGCGACGGTGTGCTGGACCTGGCGGCGGCGCTGGGCGCCGTCGGGGCGGGCTGTGGTGGAGGACGCCGGGCCGGGCTGGCGATGATGAGCGTCGGGCGCCGGGGCGGGCTGCGGTGGCGGGCTGGGGCTGGGGGTGGGGGGGGCGGGGCGCCGGGCTGGCGGCCGGTGGAGGGGCTGGGGTGTGGTCGGGCGCCCGGGCTGGCGCCGTGCTGGGTTGCGGGGCTGCGGTGGAGGGGCTGGTGGCGGGGCTGGGGTGGTGGGCGGCGCCGGGGCTGGGATGGCGGCGCTGGGGTGGCGGGGCTGCGGTGGAGGGGAGGGCGCCGGGGCTGGCGGCGGTTCTGGGCGGGAACGGCGGGGCTGGAACGAGGCTGGGGTGGTGGGTGGGTGAGGTGGGGGGAGAGAGAGAGGGGTGGGGCCAGGCTGGGCTTTGCCATCAGCCAGCGGATGGCAAAGAACCCACCTCTTTGCCGTCTGCTGACAGACGGCAAAGAGTTCTTTGCCGTCTGCCAGCAGACGGCAAAGGGGGTGACCGTTAGACAGCCCCCGCCGTGACGCTGTGGGCCCCCCTCTCACCTCTTTGCCGTCTGCTGGCAGACGGCAAAGAATTCTTTGCCGTCTGTCAGCAGACGGCAAAGAATTGGCAGATGGCAAAGAGCTTGACCTAGCTAGTGCTGTGCCCCGTGGGGCCCACTTTGGTCTTTGCCGTCTGCTGGCAGACGGCAAAGAACTCTTTGCCATCTGCCAGCAGACGGCAAATAAGTGGCAGATGGCAAAGACACTCTTTGCCATCAGCTGGTTCTTTGCCGTCTGCTTTGGCAACACAGACGGCAAACAGCATCTTTGCCATCAGCTGGCAGACGGCAAAGAGCTGGCAGATGGCAAAGACCCTGATTCCAGTAGTGACACCACCATCACCACCTGCGAAGAAGGAGACTTGAGTACATGGGTATGGGAACTCCCCTTGGCTTGTGCTAAGCTTGGGGGAGGTGCCCCGGTATCGTATCACCATCACATCTTTATCTTTACCGTTATTCTTAGTTCGATCATTTTGGTTATATCTTGATTTAGTAGAATAAAAATTTTAGTTTGATCTAGTTTCTGAGTTTTGCTTTGTGTTCTATCTATGTAATAGAGTGCGAGAGTTATATAATAAAGATTAGTTTTGAGTTGAGGGCTTTGCTTTCTTGCCTTGGTCTTGGAAAAGAAAAGGAATAAAAGGATTTTACAATAATCTTATGGAGAGGGATGACTTCACATATAAGGAGTATGATGAATAAAATTTGTTGAGAGTTGAAAGACATAGTTTTTGTCATTGTTGCAATTATAGGAAGTAATAAAGAAAGAGAGGTTTCACATATGAATACACTATCTTGGACATCTTTTATAATTGTGAGCACTCATTAAAATATTATATGCTAATAAGTTGATGTTGGACAAGGAAGACAACATAATGGGTTATGTTTTCTTATATCCGAATAGAAGTTATAATGTCCTGGATCCTCCAACATGTTGAGCTTGCTTCTCATCCTATGCTAGCCAAAAATTCCGCATTAAGTAGAGATACTACTTGTGCATCCAAAAACCTTTAACCCAGTTTTGCCATGAGAGTCCACTATATCTACCTATGGATTGAGTAAGATCCTTCAAGTAAGTTGTCATCGGTGCAAGCAATAAAAATTGCTCTCTAAATATGTATGATCTTTTAGTGTGAGGAAAATAAGCTTTATACGAACTTGTGATGGGGAAGAAATAAAAGCGACGGACTGCATAATGAAGTTCTCTATCACAAGCGGCAATATAAAGTGACATTCTTTTGCATTAAGATTTTGTGCATCCAACCATAAAAGCGCGTGACAACCTCTGCTTCCCTCTGCGAAGGGCCTATCTTTTATTTTTATCGTCTACCTTTATATAAGAGTCATGGTGATCTTCACCCTTCCTTTTTACACTTTTTTTCTTTTTGGCAAGCACTATGTGTTGGGGAAAGATCCAGACATACATATCCACTCGGATGTAGGTGATCATAAATTATTATTGTTGACATTACCCTTGAGGTAAAAGGTTGGGAGGCGAAACTATAAGCCCCTATCTTTCTGTGTGTCTGATTGAGGCTTTGATCTCATGAGTATCGCGTGAGTGTGAGCAATTATGAGAGACTAAAAGATGATTGAGTATGTGGACTTGCTACATAAAATCTCTTAGATTGACTCTTTCTGATATTATGATAAATTGCAATTGCTTCAATGGCTGAGACCGTAGTTTGTTCGTTTTCAATAAAGTTCTTGGATCTATACTTTACCTTCTGAATGAATTATCACTTTGGCATAAGAAATTATATTACAATATGTTGTTGTGCTAAAGATGATCATGATGCCCTCATGTCCGTATTTTATTTTATCGACACCTCTATCTCTAAACATGTGGTCATGATTATCGATTTCGGCTTTCGCTTGAGGACAAGCGAGGTCTAAGCTTGGGGGAGTTGATACGTCCATTTTGCATCATGTTTTTATGTTGATATTTATTGCATTATGGGCTGTTATTTCACATTATGGTACAATACTTATGCCTTTTCTCTCTTATTTTACAAGACTTACATGAAGAGGGAGAATGCCGGCAGATGGAATTCTGGACCGGAAAGGAGCAAATCTGATATACCTATTCTGCACAACTCCAAATGTCCTGAAACTTTACGGAGAATTGTTTTGGAATATACAAAAAATATTGGGCGAAGAAACAACAGAAGGGGACCCACCAGGTGGCCACGAGCCTGGGGGATGCACCCCCTGAGCTTGTGGGCCCCCTGGCCAGCCCCCGGTGTCCATCTTCTGCTATATGAAAGGTTTTGAACTAGAAAAAAAATCATAAGGAAGCTTTCGGGATGAAGCGCCGCCGTCTCGAGGCGGAACCTGGGCAGAAGCAATCTAGGGCTCCGGCGGAGCTATTCTGCCGGGGAAACTTCCCTCCGGGAGGGGAAAATCAAAGCCATCGTCATCACCAACGATCCTCTCATCGAGGGAGGGTCAATCTTCATCAACATCTTCACCAGCACCATCTCCTTCAAACCCTAGTTCATCTCTTGTATTCAATATTTGTCCCAAAACCTTAGATTGGTACCTGTGGTTTGCTAGTAGTGTTGATTACTCCTTGTAGTTGATGCTAGTTGGTTTATTTGGTGGAAGATCATATGTCCAGATCCTTAATGATATTTATTACCCCTCTGATCTTGAACATGAGCATGCTTTGTGAGTAGTTATGTTTGTTCCTGAGGACATGGGAGAAGTCTTGTTATAAGTAATCATGTGAATTTGGTATTCGTTCGATATTTTGATGAGATGTATGTTGTCTTTTGATGTCGCTTGAAGCTACGTCGGTATTTCCCCAAAGAGTAAGGGATGATGCAGCACAGCTACGGTAGGTATTTCCCTCAGTTATGAAACCAAGGTATCAATCCAGTAGGAGAACCAAGCAACACTATGTAAACGGTACCTGCACACAAAGAACAAATACTTGCAACCCGACGATTAGGAGGGGTTGTCAATCCCTCAACGGTAACGGTGCCTGAAACTTTACGGAGAATTGTTTTGGAATATATAAAAAATATTGGGTGAAGAAACAACAAAAGGGGACCCACCAGGTGGCCACAAGCTTGTGGGCCCCCTGGCCAGCACCCGCTGTCCATCTTCTGCTATATGAAAGGTTTTGACCTAGAAAAAATCATAAGGAAGCTTTCGGGACGAAGCGCCGCCGTCTCGAGCGGAACCTGGGCAGAAGCAATTTATTGCTCCGGCGGAGCTATTCTGCCGGGGAAACTTCCCTTCGGGAGGGGGAAATCGAAGCCATCGTCATCACCAACGATCCTCTCATCAAGGGAGGGTCAATCTTCATCAACATCTTCACCAACACCATCTCCTCTAAAACCCTAGTTCATCTCTTGTATTCAATATTTGTCCCAAAACCTCAGATTGGTACATGTGGGTTGCTAGTAGTGTTGATTACTCCTTGTAGTTGATGCTAGTTGGTTTATTTGGTGGAAGATCATATGTTCAGATCCTTAATGGTATTTATTACCCCTCTGATCTTGAACATGAACATGCTTTGTGAGTAGTTACATTTATTCCTGAGGACATGGGAGAAATCTTGTTATAAGTAATCATGTGAATTTGGTATTCGTTCGATATTTTGATGAGATGTATGTTGTCTTTCCTCTAGTGGTGTTATGTGAACGTCGACTACATGACACTTCACCATGATTTGAGCCTAGGGGAAGGCATTGGGAAGTAATAAGTAGATGATGGGTTGCTAGAGTGACAGAAGTTTAAACCCTAGTTTATGCGTTGCTTCGTAAGGGGCTGATTTGGATCCACATGTTTCATGCTATGGTTAGATTTATCTTAATTCTTCTTTCGTAGTTGCGGATGCTTGCGAGAGGGGTTAATCATAAGTGGGAGGCTTGTCCAAGTAAGGATAGCACCCAAACATCGGTCCACCCACATATCAAATTATCAAAGTAACGAACGTGAATCATATGAGCATGATGAAAACTAGCTTGACGATAATTCTCATGTGTCCTCGGGAGCGCTTTGCTTTATATAAGAGTTCGTCTAGGCTTATACGTTGCTATAAAAAGGATTGGGCCACCTTGCTGCACCTTTGCTACACTTGTTACTTGTTACCCGTTACAAATTATCTTACTACCAAACTATCTATTACCGATAATTTCAGTGCCTGCAGAAAATACATTGCTGAAAACCGCTTGTCATTTCCTTCTGCTCCTCGTTGGGTTCGACACTCTTACTTATCGAAAGGACTACGATTGATCCCCTATACTTGTGGGTCATCAATCTCACTTTAGGATGAAGCATGGTTCACTTTTCGGGTTAAGCTATTTAATGCACCAAATAGCTCACATTTTGGTTGCTCAACTTGGAGAGGATTTTGCAAGGCCTATGAATTCAAGGAGGATATGAAAATAACCTTCGATCTTGGGCCCGAAGATGAAAATGACGATAATATCGACATTTGGGTGGATGTGGACATGCTTCCAATTCTACCTCTTTGTGAGTTTGTCAAATAAATTTGTTAAGTATTTTATATTGTTTATTTAAAAATCATTTACGGCTTATTTCCATTGACAGCTTATTTTCATTCTTCAAAAAATGTACGGAAGATAGTAGACAAAACCTACTACACTGATGGCTCTGAACTAACTTATGAGGGGAAAGATCATCTTGTCTCATTTATTACTTAGGTTGATACGTTCAATAACAATTATGAAACTCCTCCACATTATGGTCAATACGTGTCGCTAGTCCACGTGTTGAACTACGGTAACATCCATGGAAATGACATGGTAAGATTTTTTTTACTATTATGACAGCAGTATATCTTTGCATACATCCTTCTAAAGCTAAACTACATTGCTAACTACATTATTATTATGCGCTTCAACAGAAAATCCCGAAGGATTGTGTGCCTCATCTGATGCATACGAAAGGTCGCATTGATGTTATTAGCTTACGACCAAGTCTGCCTATGGTTCACCGTTGTGCATACACGATTTCTCGAAGAGATGAAGACCTCACAATCAAAGAATGCAAAAAAGTTATGAATGATCGCAGGGAGCTACTAGGAGGCAACATGATGCGAAGCCCATGAATTGGAGACAGGATAATCTCCATTCTCCATAGTTGAGAGTGAGGGGCTATCATGTTTTATGCTATTTTACCTTAGAGAGGGTAGCAGGTCCTAGCTAGCTAGTACTCATGATCATGTGCTAAGAACAATTAACTAGTGTTGGTTATGACTATGATGACGAGGAGGAGTTGTTATTATGATGATGATGAGTGATGTGCTACAATGATGAGTTGTTATATGACTATGATGATGATGAGTATGACTTGTTATTATGATAATGATGATGAGTTATTATTATGATGATGATGCTGACTTGTTATATCATTATGAGCATGATGAGTTACTATATCAGTGGGTGAAAGAAACGTGGACTAGATTCAAGTGGATATAACAAGTTCTAAATTTCTACCATATCAAAACATGTATAACGGTGTATAAATACACTACAAAACAATGGTGAAATGGAATACATACGAGTAGTAGTAGCGCGGGTACTGGGCCCGCTACTAGTAACTATCAGTAGCTCGGGGTTGGGCGGCGCTACTGCTATCTGAGTTAGCAGTATCGCGGGGATTAACCGCGCTACTGCTAAACTTTAGTTGTAGTGTCGTACTAGTAGCGCGCCCACCCGCGCTACTGCTAGGGTTTTCCCTAGTAGTGTTGATTTATCCCAGGGAGTGAAGCTAGTGCGCCTTCTCAGTCCTACGCCAGGCAGAAACAACGATGAGGTAAAAGAACATCATTTGCATATGTAATCAATCATAGCATATCACAACCACCAACCCCAAGCTTCACCAAAGCCAGGATCACATGATCAATACACCAAGGGCCAAGGGGAACCAACATCCACATAACTCAACCACAAGAAGCACATCACGGAGGAGAAGGTAGGGCGCACCATGGGGTATTCGTAGCCGAGGCCGAGCATCGCCACCATCGCGGTTGTGGTGTGGCAAACTCACCGACGCCACACGACGAGGAGGAGGCGAGGTAGACACGCCAAGAGGCGCGTGTGCGCAAGGGCCAATTAGGAGGCGGTGTTGCACATAGAACTTCGAGGGGGATCACCTGAAGACGCAGGCGCCATGTTGGCGACGTTGGGCACTAGAGAGCATGGGCCGAGGATAGCCACGGTGGTGAGTAGAAAAAATGCATAAGTAGAGAGCGTCAAGGGCAAACCGTGGGTAAGCTAGTTGGCGCCGAAGGTCACTGGAGTAGCTGGAATCGTCTGGCGATCGATGTGAGCGGCAGAGAGGAAGAAAGGGATCAAGAGAGAGTGGGCAGGGAGCCAAGGAGATCTTCTCCCCAGCCAGATGGGCCACTTGGACAAAGACCAACGACCATCTGGGCCAGACCAGCCTAGTAACTTTGTTGTTAATTAAAATGTTAACTAAAGTTTAAACAAAATAAATAACATACTTAGATGAGTCCAAAAAGTATATAAAAATGTTCATAATTTTAAAAAATAACATTCTTCATTTAATAAAATTAGTTATAAGATTATTTGGACAAATATAATTATTAAATGGTTAAATTAAATGATAATCAATTAAGAATAATTGATTACAATATAAAATCAATACTTAAGAGATTTTATTAATACAACAACAGCACTGCCTTTAGTCCCAATCAAGTTGGGGTAGGCTAGAGGTGGAACTCATAAGATCTCGCAACCAACTCATGGTTTTGCCACATGGATAGCAAGCTTGCACGCACCACTGTCCATGGCTAGTTCTCTGGTGATACTCCAGTGATTCAGATCCCTCTTTACGGACTCATCCCATGTCAAGTTCGGTCTACCCCGATCTCTCTTGACATTATCAGCACGCTTTAGCCGTCCGTTATGCACTGGTGCTTCTGGAGGCCTGCGCTGAATATGCCCAAACCATCTCAGATGATGTTGGACAAGCTTATCTCCAATCGGCGCTACCCCAACTCTATCTCGTATATCATCATTTAGAACTTGGTCCTTCCTTCTGTGGCCACACATCCATCTCAACATGCACATTTAAGAGATTTTAATAATTATATAAAATCAATAATATTCTTAACACAATCTTCTGGATTTTATAAAAATAATTCATATTTTTAGAGAAAATTTCACAAGTCAAATAAATATTCAAATTATATTATTAAATAGCTATTAGGTCAAAACTTAGAAAATTTTGAAAAATAAATGAAAGTTGTCGGGGAGAAAAGCCATCTGCATTTAAGGACTATATGCTTCTTACAGAACCCGAAGCACCAATGTTTCCAAGAATCTAGAGTTGCAGTACCTTACCGTTATGAGGCAAGTTCATACCTGCTCATGTCCTTCGTTTATGCTTTTGTAAAAGCATCTTTGCAAAATCATATTATATGCCGTATCTATTCATTGCATTAAACCAAAGCTATCTTTCAAGTATTATAATTGTGGTGGGCGGTGGAGCCCAGGAATGAAATATTGGGTGGTAGGGTTCCATTACACAGGGTTTAGGAACCAAAATCAGCAGGAGTTCTTACGCCGTACACATAGCGTTGACCACAAGATCTGGAATGGGATGGGCAAGTCCGTAGTACCTTCTTGCTCGTACGCCTTTCGGACGGATAGCTACATGAGAGTGAAAGAAACACTCTCTTCGATTGGGATGTTAAGATCCCAACCCAAAGAAAGGGTTTATGGCTATGCATCTCGGATGAGAAATCCCGTTCAAAGAAAGTCTGATTACTTGGTCGGGTGTACGATACATGGAAAGGGTGAAAATGACTCAAAAACTTAGACCTGGTAACACACTCAAGGATGAGTGATGGGTTAGCTACCCAGCATGAAGACTAAGTAACACTTTGTGGGTAAAATAGCGCACCTCTGCAGAGTGTATTAAATTGTGACTTGTCACTCCCTGATCGGAGGTTCTAACAACCCTTGAAGTTTGTTGATCGCATGCTTTAAATAAAACTTGACTTCTACAAGATATTTTCCAAAACCCATTGCTGAGACCTATTTGGAATCAGTAGTAACATTAGTGCATATCGACCTCGTAATATCTATGAACTTGTTGAGTACCTTCTGTGCTTATCCCTTGTATTTTAAACCCCTTAGATTTCATGTGGAGGAGAAACCGAAGGATCTCGAAGCAGATGCAAAGTTCTTCTACGAGAAGCTAGACTTATCAAGCGAAGCCGAAGGTGTCGACTACATCTCACCGATATAGCTGATCAGTATGAACGACAATGTTAGACCATTAGGCGTAGGCTAGTCATAGCAATAGACTTGGTCACGACAATCATGACCAAGACTAGAATTACCATATCGTAGTTTCATGGTATTCTGTCTTTTGGTACAAGTAGTTTGAATCTTCCGAATCTTGTTCGAATGAGTTTTAATAATGACTTGGTTATTTATCTAGTGTGGTTTGGACCCGCTATGGTTCTATTCTACAACATCGAGGGATATAAGGTTCATGTGACGGTGTCTCATGGGCGTTATATCAAAGACCGACATACTACACCATGCAGTGTATGCTGGGTCGCCGCATGGGTTGACCCACTATGGAATGGTCGGAAGCTACTGTGGGCGTTGTGTATCGATAGAACTTACCAACTCCTATTTAGCGCCTATAAACCTACACAGCTCGCACCCATATTCCCTTTGCTAGATTTCTTGGGCCGGCCCATATAGACACGTCCTCCTGGAGCTTCCTGTCGTTTTTTTCGTTTCTGTTTTTGGGCCCGGTTTTTCTCTTGTTTTTCTTTTTTTTTTCTTTTTCTTTCTCATTTTTTAATTGCATGGACCTTTCTAAAATTCATGAACTTTTCCAAACTTTTTTCAAATTTCATTTCCTTTTCAAAATGTGTTTTTAATTTTGTGAGCTTTTATTAAATTCATGAACTTTTTCCAAATTCATGAACCATTTTTAAATTTGTAAATTTTTCACAAAAATCTTGTGAACTTTTTTGAAAATCATGAGTTGTTTTTAATTTTATGGACTTTTTCTTAAAGTCGTGATATTTTTCATTTTTGAGAAGTTTTCTAAATTGACAAGCAATTTTTCAATTTTTTTGTGAACTCTTTTCCAGTACATTTTCCCCAAAAAGTGAACGGTCAATGTCAGTGGTCGATGGTCAAGGTCAAAGGCAGCGATCTAACAAAGCTGTGCTCAAGTGCGCTCATGGGCCGTGACCCATATACCTCTCGCGTGAGTACCAGTAGCCTAAACGGGAGTTATAAGCGCCAATTAGGAGACTGTTTCGCTTTCCTATCTGGCTCAGCTCCACTCCCACACTAGCGGTGAGAAAATGCTCGCTCCCGCCTCCAATGGGAAGCATCAAGCTAAATGTGGATGCGGGTGTATCCATTGATCATAATCTGGGATCAGCAGCGGCGATTTGCCGTGACAGGGATGGCACATATATGGGTTCTTCGATTCTGACCATTCATGGCTTAACAGACCGTACTGTTCTGAAGGCAATCGCCTGTAGAGAGGCTCTGAATTTGGCGAATGATCTTGGACTGAGGCATCTTTACATCGCCTCTGATTGTAAGAAAGTGGTCAATCACATCAATGAAGCTTCAGGAGGTTTAGAAGGAACTATCGTTAGAGAGATTAAATAGCAGGAGAAATCTTTTACTTCGTGTTCTTTTGTTTACGAATGTGGCTCTTCGAATTATGAGGCTCATAAGTTAGCTAGGCTAGGGGTTAACCTTCCTCCGGGAAGGCAGATTTGGTTGGAACATCCCCATGATACCCTTGTAATTCCTGTAATGATTGACATTGATGAATAAAGCCAAGCTACATTTGTTCAAAAAAAAGGAGACTGTTTCGCTTTCCTTTCCGGCTATCTCGTTGTCTCAAAAAAAATCTGGCTATCTCGTGATTTCACCGACAATGAGTCATGTAGGGTTTCATTTAGGGCAGCCGCCACCTTCGAGATCGCTAGCAATTTTAGGTCCCCTCGCCTCCGTCTACCATTTTGGCGCTGAGAGGTGGGGGCACCTCGCATCTTCAAGAGTTTAATATTTTTTTGTCATCTAGTGATCATTGGTTTGTGTGAGAATAAATTTACTCTTGTTTTTCTGATGGTGCCATGAGATTAGAGAGTTTTCTGTCATCGCAGATCCGATTATTCGGATCTGATGAGTTTATGTTGGTGTGTGAAACTTTTTTTTTTGGTTTGGTTCTTTGTGAAGTTAAAATCTTTCATCGACATCATAGTGAAGATATTGTGATCCGACGGACAAATAAATCTACCTCAGCTCCACTCCCACACTAGCGGTACTCTTCATGGTGGCGTCCGGAGTTGATGGCATCGTGTGTCTACCGATCCTTCAGATCGGCGGTGTTAGGGTTCATGGATGGTGTCGGCGAGGCGGCGGCGGCGACTCCATCAGGTGTGTCTCTCCTTCTGCTCTGTCCCTGTTGCTGTGGCATTGTCTCCGACATCATGGTGGAGCATGGAGATTTTGTCGTCCAGGAGTACGCGCAGACGGTTGTCTACGCAAGTGATAGCCGGAAGATAGTGCATCTTGTGTTGGGTTTGTGGTTGGAGGCTGACAATTATGGTTTCCTCCTCCAACGTCGTCACCATGCGAGGGTGTCAGTTCTGGAGTTCGATGGTGTGTGCGGGGACATATTGCCCCGGTCTGATTATTTCAACGGCAATGGTTTTGTTTCGGGCAAACTACTTTGGAGGTCTGTAAAGCTGCAGATCAGCGATGGAGCCGCATCAAGCTTGGATGAAGAGGTGATCTGTCTTCTTCCCCTTTGGTGGCCTCTTCAGTGGTGTCGAAGGAGAGGGACAGACGCAGGTATTTTGCATAGGATTACCCTATCTTTTTGGTCATGTAAGGTCGGTGCTTACGTGCCTTGTAACTTGATCTTTATTCTATAAATGAAACATGTATTACCATGAAAAAAACTACAGTTGATGTGGGGCATGAAGGGAAACTGGCACAAGCAATAGGGCATATACATGCTCCCTCTGTCTCATAATATAAGACCTTATGACATTCGTTTTGTGAATGAAACGGAAGGAGTACTAACTAAGGAAAAAGAGAAAACAATTATGAGTAGACAAAAAAGGAGGACAGGAGGAAGCACTGGTAAGCGCCAAATAGAAAGTACCATAGAATCTAAAGTGCCACACATGTGGCACGAAATACTCCAGCCTTGATTTTTTTTACAATTAAAGTTGCTATCCGAAAAGGAAAAAACAAATAAAAAAAACTAAAACTTGCCATCTGAAAGAGGTTATCATGCTTGACAACTAAAATTACCATCCTCATGTTACTGAACTTGTCAGAGAAATCGTTTGAAGTTGCCATATGTTTGTACACACATGTGACCCTTATCAGGGTCATATATTTTAACTGTTTCATGGAATGTTCCTGGGCCGAGTCTATAGGTTTATTGTAACTGGCCCAAAAGCCCTAGTAGGTGCCCAAGAGGAACTCTACCTTTCCTTTGCTTCCCGTCTATCTAGAAATAAAAATAGGACTCTAGCCTTTCACGAAAATAAAGGAATCCTCAGCTAGTAAAAACGAAGGAACCCTAGCCGATCTGGATTGCAGCCGCCATCCCCTGCGGCAACCCCCCTCCCCCCTCCGCGGCCGGCGACCACCCCTCCCCCTCGTCGCTCCCACCACCTCGGACGCTGAGTTCGAAGGTCCAGGGGGCAGAAGAACCTCGTTATGTCCTGCTGCGTTTCCGGCGAATTAATCTCAAGGGGGCCGGAGACGGGAGAGTCGATTTCCTTCTGCAATCGGGATAGAAAGGAGCTCGATTTGGTTTTGTTTTCCAAGCGGACACGAAAAGGAGTAATTTTTATTAGTCTCTGTGTTGAGAAGTTGTAATCCGGGCCAGGATCCTTCTCCCTCTCCTTTAACATCCTCCCGTTTGGCGTTTGGCCGGCGATTAGTCTGCTCTGTCACGCCGAGCTAAATAAGTTGAGGCGCGGGATCTGGAGGAGTAGGCACCACATCAATAAGGCGAGGTTTTTTCATCCGGCCAGCCATGAAGAACAGGAAGGGTCGCCGCAGCCGCAATGTAAGTGTTGCTTGTTCCTCCTTCGCTTCGTTTCATCCTCAAGGCTGACTTTTTGTTTTGTTTTTTCCTGCTATAAAATCCAATGCAGAAACCAACTTGCGATGAAGCCCCCGCTGGCGGCAGAGACAGGATCAGCAAGCTGCCCAGTGACATTCTGCTCAACATACTGGAGAGGTTGGACACGCTCGATGCCATAAGGACCTGCATCCTCTCGAAGCAAATGCTGAAGCTCCCCGCTTTGCTCCCGCAGCTTGTGATAAACATCGCTTCCATCGGGCGTCACATCCAGAGGTTTCGGCATTCGTGACAAGGTCCGGATCAACAGCGCCGTGGCGGATGTAACAGAGAAGATACTGGTCGCGAGGAACAAGGAGATCCCACTCCGCAAACTGGGCGTGAGATTCTACTTGATGCGTTATAACTGTTTGTCCATCGGCAGATCCGTTGCCGGCGCCATGGCGACCCAGAAGGTTGAGGCCGCCGAGTTTGATATCCTGGCGGAGAAGGCTCATGTCAATTGCACTCCTGACGATCTCCTCAACTTTGCCCAGCAGTTCAATACCTTCCTTGCTGCTTGTCCAGATGCATTTGCTGGCCTCACACGGCTGCGGTTGCACAATATGAGGTTTGCTAAACCGGACATACCAAACATCCTAAGCATTTGCAAGTGGCTGCAGTCTTTGCGTTTCTCCTACTGCGACACAGGGATCGGTTCTGTGCTACAAGTGGAGCATGCTCAACTCGTTGAGTTGGCAATTGACTATGGGAATTTTGAGACCGTCGAGCTAAGCTGTGCACCAAAACTCGAAAGGATGAGCTATAATAATTGGAACTCTGACGGAGATCCCCTGTTTTTTGGCTTTGTCCCGCGGCTCTCGAACCTAGATCTCACTAAGGTTGGAACTCGTTCCAACAAAACTCTCGAGTTAGGCCAGCTCCTTGCTAATGCCCCCAACATAAGAAATCTGCATCTGGATTTTGAAAGCGAAAAGGTACTAACTGCCATCATTTGTCTCATTCCCGTATGTAACTGTATTATTAACTTAAGTAAGTCTTGGCTACTAAAGTTTTTTTAATAAGTACCATGTCTTGGCTACCATCTGAGAACGTAATTTATCTGCAGCTGGCACTCACATCTTGATTTGCTTTTTCTGGCCTAGATTTGGATTCTACCAGAATGTCCGAAACTGCTCACACCTCTGCTCGGCAAACTACGGGTTGTGAATCTGGACAATCTTCCTGAAGGATGTGATATTGCTTGGACAATGTTCATTCTTGAAGCTGCACCCTTCCTGGAGGACCTATGCATCACAGTATGGGATCATTGGTGCATCATGGAAACTGACAAGAAGCTTCGGAAGGCACATGGCTATTGTGAGAAAGAAAATGTGGTGTGGAAACCATCTGTTTCTGACTTCAAGCATAAACATCTGGCTAAGCTCACCATCTACGGCTTCCAACCCAACTTTAACTTCGTCGGATACATCAACCGTGTCACCGAAGCTGCAGTGAACTTGAAGGAAATATCTCTGCACGACAGGAAGTTATGTAATAGCTGTGGGAACTTGGATCCCAAGATCAAGGTTAGTCCGTCAAAGTATCCACGGACTCAGGAGGAGAGGGAGCATATTACAGAGGTGTTGGGGCTGGCTTTATCTGAGATGGTTTACTTCCGGTCCTAATTGGAATCCCTCCAATTAAGTATTCAGTAAACTATCTGAACAATCAGATGCTCTCTTCAGGATAAAAGGTTTCTAGATAAGTCAATCTGTGGCTGACAGGCTGCAGAGCTGATGCTTGGTATGTAGTCAGTAGTTGATATGCACGCTTACATCTTTATTATCCTATTATCTTGAAATAGTGTGACAAGTTAGATGCATTGTAATGATTTGGTTGTGTTCGTGGCAATACTGATTAGGAACAAGTGGTCACTAGATCTCTACACTGGTGCATCAGATTTAGTCCTGGGTATTGTTTAGAAGTTTCTACTGTTGAGCCACCACTGAGATTTCTTTTTTGTGAGGGGAAACTATACTCTTTATTCAATGGTAATGTTCCAGGGTATAGTTACAAGGTCATGGGGCTGTACCAGCCAAACATGCCTACCTAAAGGAAGATTTAAAGAAAACTTCGCTGGGCTATCTGCTTCTACATTCAGATTCCTATTCTCATAAATGAAATTACAAGCTTCAAACTCTGTTGCAGTGATTCTGATTTCTTTGATGACTGCCTCATAATGGCCTCCTGTTACTTGAGCAATATCGCCTACTACTCCCTGGCAATCCGACGAGACAATTATTTTCTGCAGAAGATCTTGCGCCTTCTCGGCAAGCTAGGGCCTCGAGCACTGGAGCTTCAGTTGTACATGCATAAGTGACACAAGAAGAGCCCAAATAATGGCCATTTGCGTCTCTGCACACTACTGCCACAGCTCCTCTATCCGTATGCAATGCCACCGCCCCATCCACGTTGAGTTTTGAGAATCCCAGAGCTGGCGGTATCCATGCATGGCGTTGAGCCTGTGGTCCTGAACCTCTTGGCAGACTAGTTTTATCTTTAATCAAGGTAGATGTAGTGCTTGACAAAGGCCATTGTTGCTTGTGGAGACTGAAATTCGTTATCATAAATAGATTTCCGCCGTGCGTACCATACTGACCACAGTGTCACCACCAGTAGTGTGAACAGCCAATGCTTTGCATGAGGTTCTGTCGTGGCTATCATCTTCTCCACTAAATCTGGTGTTGCCAGTGCCCATACGCAACGCGCCATGGAACATTCGATCAGTGCGTGTCGCCAAGAATCGGGTCGACCGCATAAAACACACTGGTGTTTCTGCCATACTCCTGTGATCAAGTACAACAAAGGTTTTTTTTTTTAGATGAAGTACAACAAAGGTTGGTAGTGAGTGGCTTGCCAATCTCCACAAGAACACGTTCCAATATAAGTCTTTTTAGACAGGGGCGGATCTGGGCCCCTGGGCCAAAGGTTGGTAGTGATTCAGGGTCAGTGGCTTTTTTTTTAGTTATTACCTAGCCATGTTTTCTAAATGGGCCCGGGACTTAGCCCAAAACACAGCCAGGGCCCAAGCTATCGATCATCACACTCGTGCAGGGCGCACGACGCAGCCCAGCTCGCCCCCGACATCAAGTGGAACAATTTCTAAATGGATGTTAAGTTTTTCTCTCGTGACAAAAAAAATAAATTGGGCCCTGGGCTTGCTCCAATCCTGGATCCGCCACTGTTTTTAGACATTTCAAATGGACTATAACATACGGATGTATGTAGACATATTTTAGAGTGTAGATTCACTCATTTTGCTCCATATGTAGTCACTTGTTGGAATTTTTAGAAAGACTTATATTTAGGAACGGAGGGAGTACTTCGGATGGTACCTGAACTCCCCACAAGCTATAGCCCAATCTCTGGTCTCGGACGCACCTGCGGAGGGACCAGCAATATGATTCAGCCAACCCTCCCTCCTGATTTTTGTGCAGATATGTTGAACCAACCGAGAACTTCCCCTTCTTGTCAAAAGCCCACGACCAGAAATCTTGCATACTCCTTGTGCAAAGTGGAATACCGAGAATCGTCTCAGCATCCATTGGAAGAAAAACGCTTCGGATCAGCTCCTCCTTCCAGGAAGCGGAACTAGCATCAATGAGGTCACTGACCAAAACTAGGCTACTTGTCGGCGCTGTAGTGATTGGTCTCATGCTTCCTTCCCTTGGCAGCCAATTGTGGCCCCATATCTCCGTTGAACGGCCATCACCAATTCACCTGATTAGCCCTGGTAACAAGGCATCACGCCCTTCTAGTATTGACCTCCAGATTTGTGATGGATGAGATCCCAGAGTGGCGTCCAATATAGAATTGTTTGGAAAATAAACAGATTTCAAAATCCTCGCGCTAAGAGTATTGGGGTCTTGTAGAATCCTCCAAGCCTGCCTAGCAAGAAGAGATAGATTAAACAGTTCAAGGTCTTTGAAACCTAGACCTCCCATGGTTTTCGGCCTGGTCATAACATACCAAGCAACCCAAACCACTTTCCTCTTGCCATTCTTACTTCCCCACCGGAATTTCCGAATCATCGAGTTCATATGCTCACACAATCCTCTAGGTAATTTAAAACACCCCATGGAGTACACTCGCATTGCCTGAACCACTGATTTGATAAGTACTTCCTTGCCTCCAACTGAAAGCAGTTTCTCCAACCCACCCTGTATCTTGTTCTAGATTCTATCTTTAAAATATTTAGAAGTTCCATTCTTTGACCTGCCCACATCACTTGGCATGCCTAACAGCCTAAGTATTTCTCACTGAGGCTATCATTTTGGACATTTAGAGTCTGTTTTACTTCATGTCTAATATTTTGTGGGCACCCCTTACTGAAAAAAACTGAAGACTTATCTCTATTGATCCTCTGACCAGATGCATTACAATAAGTTTATAAAAGGTTTGATGCTTCTTCCGCCCCTTCTTTGCTCGCTTTGAAAAACAGCAGGCTATCATCCGCAAAGAGCAGGTGGTTGACCGGCGGAGCCGATTGAGCCACTTGAATTCCACTGAGCTGGGATTACTGAACGTTAGCTTTGCGGAGGCACGAGAGGCCCTCTATTGCCAACAAGAAGAGATAGGGTGAAAGAGGGTCTCCCTGGCGGATCCCTCTCGAAGGTTTGAACTTGTCAAGTTTCTTGCCATTAAACATAACAGAAAAAGTCACCGAGCTTACCATACCCATTACAACCTGTATCCAGTGGTGTGAGAACCCAAGCTTCTCCATAATGGTCTGGAGATAAACCCACTCAACTCTGTCGTAGGATTTCATCATATCTAGCTTGAGAGCACATGATCTATGTTTCTGAGATTTATTCCTCTTCATAAAATGCAGACATTCATAAGCAGAAATAATGTTGTCAGTGATCAAACGCCCAGGAACAAATGCTGACTGTTCCTCAGAAATTATGTCAGGCAAAACCTTCTTTAATCTGTGTGCAATTACTTTTGAAGCAATCTTATATAAGACATAGACTAATAGGTCTAAATTGTGACAAAGAAGAAGGATTTGTAACTTTGGGAACCAGTACCAGTAGCGTACTATTTATGGCCTTTGCCGACTCGGTGCCTTCAACAATATGAGGACAATCCTTGTAACATCACGGCCACAAACTTCCCAATGGTGCTGAATTTTTTTTGCCAGGAAACCGTGGATATCGCCATGTCTATTCCGGTATGAAGTTATGTGGGAAAGCAATGAGGAACTTTGCAAGGTGGTGGCAAGTACGTGGCAGTCCAAGGCAGCAGCTAATTCGGTTGAGGAAATAAAGGACCTCTTAGTCCTGCTTTCAGGAAATCTCGGGCGCTGGGAGCGTTAGTCCTTTGGAAGCGTTCGTAAAAAGATAAAAGTACCACCAGGAGTTGAACATTTTGCGAGCACGTCAAGGCAGAACAGGGCCGGATCGTATGGAGTTGAAAATTAATGAGAATTTGGTGCAACTCTGCCACCAGAAGGAAATCATGTGGAAGCAACGGTCGCGTGTTCAGTGGCTATCAGAGGCTGTCAGAGGGCGATAAAAACAGATTCGCTGCCTTTGCTTGGCTAAGTCCCACCAGTAGCCTGACTTGGATATTGAAAACAAGTTGCCCAAATCGATCCACTGTGGACGAGTACTGGTCATAGAGGTAGCAGTTCACTGTTTACTCACGTAGATGATGTACTTTAGCGGTACACTGTAAAACCCGTCTGGAGCGTTGATTGAGAATCTGACGGTTCGTGGGTGCGCTAAGGCAGCGGCACTGTAGCGTGGCTGACTTGGCCACAGCAGTCAGCGAATCCGGAGCGGATAAAAATACCCACTTTTTTTCACCTACGGGCTAGCATGAGGAAAAATCTGATTAGAAGTTTGTTGTCGCCAACACGAGAAGTTCTCATGGACCCAAACTTGTTGGAAGCAATGACTACAGAATACTACAAACACCAAACGGTGAGTCAGCCGCTTTCCCCTCCTCTTCTACTGTAGCAGGAGCGGCGAATCCGGAGGCGACCACTTCCTTCCCGTCGAGCGCCGGTGAGGTCGGTGGTTCCTTCCCCTTCCGTTCGCCACTGCGGCAGCGGGAGGGTGGGGGAACCCCGGTTCTCTGTCTCCGGCATGTAGATAGGGGTAGGAGTAGGAGTTCCAGGGGCGCCGCTTGGATGGAGGTGGCGGCGCCGCTTCGGATTTTGCTGCTGTGGCTCCTCCTCATCCATGGCGTCTCTTGGAGCGTCGTGTTGGAGCTCGCAGCGTGGTCTTCCCGCCGCTCATGCGCGACGGCGGGATCTGGCGTTCGCCGGGCCGGTGCTTTGGTGGAGGCAGCGGCTCATCAGCGATTTTGTCTGCCGGAGCTCCTTCTACCTCGTCGTCGACCTCTGGGAAGGCTGCGAGGAGTTGACGGCGTAGATTCCTGCCGCTCCGTGGGCGGTGAGGTTAGGATGTTCCTGCTGGCCGTGTTGGGCGGCAGGATATGGTTCTGCCGGTCGATGTCGTCGCAGCGGCGGTGGCGGCCTCGAGGCAGCCTTTTGTGCTCCGGTTCCGCCGCCACTGCGACGAGAGCTCTGACGTCACTGCGGAATCATTGGGCTTGTATAGGAGCTCGAGTTGGCGATGGCGGGTGGGCTGGTTCGGCTTGTGGATTGATGGCGGCGGCTGCGTCGTTTGTTATCTGTCGTCTTCGACAGGAAGCGGTGTTGCTGGGCTTTGCGAGGTTGTGGGGTGTGTCCCCACCGGTGCTCCTTATCGGACATGTGCTCCGCCGGGCGCGGCGATCCTCAGGTGAACGCCATAAAGTAGGTGATCTGCGAGGGATCTCGGCTGAGCTTTGGTTTGCTGGAGCGGGTGCTTCTCCGTGTCGGCATGCTGTCGGCGGCGGGATGCGGCGAGCGAAGGATCAGGCGGTTGCAGGGACCTGGAGGAGCCTTCTGTTCTTTTTCTGTTTCCCAGGGTTGTTTCTGCTTGTGTTCCAGTCTCTCGGCTTCACTAGGCGTTTCGAGTTGGTGTCGGCGTGTTGTGTTCCTGTAACTTCTTTGCTATCTTATTAACACGTTGATGTTCTCACAAAAAAGAATACTACAAACACCTCTTTTCTTCAGAGGGAGTGGAAAATATGCAGAGTGTCATTGATGCAGTACCCCGGAAGGTGTAGGAGATATGCCCTAGAGGCAATAATAAATGTTATTATTTATCTCCGTGTTCATAATTAGGTTTATGTTCCATGCTATAACTGCTGTGGTTCCCGAGCCCGTATATCCATAAAGGCTCTGGAGAAAACCCATGTGCGCGTGTGGAATAATAAATGGTAAAATGTATTCCTAGTCATGCCTCTAAGACTAGCTCAAGTGTTGCATGATGATTATGTTTTCTCAATCATAGGCATGTCTATGCCAGCAACTTTGAGGGCACAATGTTAGAAGAACATTTGTGTTGAATCGACCCGAATTGATGTTATGCTATGAGATTCATTCGTCACAAGTTAATGGTTAATAACACAGAGATGGTTAACGTTTGCATGATTCCTTAGACCATGAGAGTATCGAGTTTCTTCATGCTTGCTTCATGACCTTTGGGGTTTGTTAAACGTCATCCGTAAATGGGTGGCTATTACAGCGGCTTACGGGTTCATGGAAAAGTATGTCAAGTAACTTGATAGCTCGAGATTGGGATTTGCTCCTCCGACGATGGAGAGATATCTCTGGGCTCTCTCGGTGTTACGGTATCCATCATCATCTGGCCAGACACTTTGTGATTTGATCACGGGGATGCCGGAACACGGTAACGAGAAAAGAGAAGAATACCGGTAACGAGGTAATGGCATAGTGGACAAGTGTTGATCCAAGGGGATGCCAACATGTCTCACCTCGGGTATTTGTAACATATCGCGTGTGACGACCCCGGCTTAATCGTGCCCTAATCATACACGCAAATGCGCACGATCAAGCCTAAGGACTCACTTGAAGATATCACAACACAACTCTAAAACATAAATAAAGTCATACAAGCTTTATATTACAAGCCAGGGCCTCGAGGGCTCGAATACATAGCTCGCTGGCATACAAGCGTCAGTGGAAGCATTAGATATCTGGGTACAGATATATTACAGAGAGAGAAATAGGCCTTCACGGAGGCGGGGTAAAATAAAAATACTACGATCGAAAGGCGTAGGCCTCCTGCCCTGGACCCTCCGATCCTACTCCTGGTCGTCGAACGGCTCCTCGTAGTAGTAGTACTCGCCAGGCGGGTAGTAGTACTGGTCGTCGGCTGGGGCGTCTGACTCAGGGGCTCCGTCGTCTGGTGGCATCAAATGGAATATGGGGGAAAAGGAAAATAAAGCAAACGTGAGTACTCATCCGAAGTACTCAGCAAGCAAGGATCTACACTACATATGCATCATTTTCAAAGGGGGTTGTATATGTGGACTGGGCTGCAGAAATGCCAGAATAGAGGGGGAAAGCCTAGTCCTATCGAAGACTAGCATCTTCAACAATCTTCGACAGTCTTGCAGCAATAGAAGAGAACAGATGAACATAATGTAAAGTAGTAGTAGTAGTATCATCAACCTCGACCTGAGATCCTTTCTCGACTCCCTGCGAGAAAGCAATCCCAGAGCCGTACTATCCAGTTCTCATCACATGTTCTAGTTGTACCGATCGGGATACAACTCCGAGTGTCCGTTACCGTAGGACAGGCTATCGATAGAAGTTTCTTCCCTGCAGGGGTGCACCAACTTACCCACCACGCTCGCTTAACTCCGGCGGGACACACTTTTCTGGGTCATGCCCAACCTCGGCTAAGCAACACGTCGCAACCCGACCAAATACTTAACAGAGAGGTCAGCACGCCGGACTAAACCTATGCCCCCAGGGGTCTTGGGCCATCGCCCCGGACGCTCCTGCACGTTGCGTACACCGCCGGTGAGTAGACCTAGCAACCCCTTAATACAAGCGCGGTTGCGTTCCCAGTCCAACCCAGCGTGTGCCGCTCAGTTGCTGACGTCTATTAAGCTTCGGCTGAAGTATACGACGCAGAACGCCCATACTATGCCCACGTGATGGTTAGTGCTATTGGGCCAGAGGCCCGTCGGATCAAATATCCAAACCGTAGTGGATTAGGAGCGCGCGGAAACGAGCAGAGACTCACGATCGATGTGACCCCGTCGCCCCGTCTCGAGGACTTGCGGCAAGGGCTAAGAATGCCCGGTCACGCCTCGTAGTTATCTCGCGGGCACCATCCAGGTCAACCCGACTCCCTATCACTTCGCACTAAGCTCGCGCGGGTACCCCTCAGGGCTGACCCGTCTTTAGTATCATGGTTTAGTGCAAGTCCACTCATCAACAGTAACTGTGTGTCTGACACTAGGGGAGCCCTGAGGAATCACCCTCGATGGAACCCCACCTGATGTTATCATCAAGGTGAATGAAGGAGGAATCACCCTCGAGGTCCACACTTGAGGAGTTGCGCGACGACGTCGTTATCGGGGGTGGTGTAGGAGGAATCACCCTCGCTTACCACGACCGAGTAACTAACCTACAAGGTTAACATCAGAAGTGCTGACGAGGTATCACCCTCGGCACTCGATGGTAACCCAGCAGTGTCGAGCAACATAGGGAGAAGTGATGTGCGGTGCCAGGGTCTAGTCTTCAATCCCGATGATCGGGTCTTCTGATATCCAGCAGGGCAGTCGGGATCAAGTGGGGGTCTCTGTCGTGTCTCTACCCAGCCTATACTAATCAGTCTAGGATAACCAGTAAGGTAACAAGGCAGGGTACAATAATCAGGCTATGCAGCAGATATAGGAAAACAGTAGCAGTAGCAGTTCTAATGCAAGCATAAGAGAGAAGAGAATAGGCGATATAGGCATGCTCAAAATGGGGTGCTTGCCTGTTTGGTCGGGGGCAAGGGCAAAGTCTTCAGTGGTACCGTCGGGGACGTAGTCGTACTCCTGTGCGGCGTCTGCCTCGGGAGCTACGTCAACGTCGGGGTCTACCGAGAGAGAAGAGGGGGAAGAAACAGGTAAACATAATGCAAACGAATGCAATACGGTGCGTGTGATGCTATGATGCAGTGCAGGGTTGCCTAATTATGCATCTAAGTCATTTTAGTTATTTTTAGAATTATTCTGGGATTTAATATCCGACATGTGTGCACTATTCATCTACCGGATTCGGGTCCGGAGTTACGAGTTCTTCTACGTAGGGGGTTCCGATGCAGAAACAAACGGCACGATCAGACTCGACTCATCGTTCTGAGCAAGTTTCATGTTTTAACTTTTTCGATCCGAGCTACGGTTTAAAAGTTATGAATTTTTAAAGATTATTTGAATTTCTGGAATTTATTTAATTTACAGAAAAATGAATTATGACGTCAGCATGATGTCATGCTGACATCAGCAAGTCAACAGATGGCTGACCAGGTCAAACCTGACATGTGGGTCCAGTGGGACCCACATGTCAGCCTCAGTTAGACTAACAGTGTTTTATTTAAACTAACAGAGTGATTAGTGGGGTGGGCCCCTGATGTCAGTGCCTAATCTAACCAGCAGATTAATTTAAAAGCTTAATTAACTTAATTAACGTAGGGGGCCCACACGTCAGAGAGAGAGGAACAGTGACGGGCGTTGACCCCGGTCAACGAAGTCAACCGAAGGCCTGGGGCCCACTGGCAGCGACCGTGGGCGGGCCCCACCACGGCCACGTCGGCAGGGTCGCCGGAACGCGCCGGCGAGCTCCGCGCGGCGGCCGTGTCGCCGGCGAGGCTCGGGTTTCCTCTAGGGGGCACCAAATCGCGCGCCGTCTGCTGCGTTCGAACAGCCGTTCGATGCCGCGGCCGTTGGAAGTGTTGGATGGGGTCGGGGAGGTCCTACGCTACGGCGGCGAGCACGAACGCGGTGGCCGGAATCGGGCTTCTCCGGAAACACGGCTACGTGGCTCGCTCGGGCGAACTAGCTTCGCGAGCGAGCTTTACGGGGTCCCTGGATCTCACCGTAGCTATGCATTGGAGCAGAATGGCACGGAATCGAGGAGTTCAACGGCAATGGCGGCAGCGAGCTACGGGTCCGAGCGGCGCCATTGATCTAGCACGCGCGTGAGCAAACAAAAGGGTTCAGGGAGGAGGGAAGATGCTCACTGAGGGGCGCACGAAGGCCAGTGGTCAGTTTAGTAGCCGCAGCGGTCGCCGGAGGGTCGCCGGAGCTCCGCGGTGGCCGGAGAAGACGAAGAGGGAGCGCGGCAGCTACAGCGGGTCCGGCCTCGAGCTGAGGTTGCCAGTCGAAGGAGACGAGGCCATCTGAGCGTGCAGACATCCAGTGGTCGCAAGGTCGCCGGTGGCCGAGGAATCGACGGAGGGGCTTCGGCGGTTCCGCTCGGTGGTGTTGAAATCGAGCGAGAGGAGGGAGATGAGCAGGCGGAGCGAGGGGGAAGTGAAAGGGGATGGCCAGGGGGGATGGATGGCCCCGTCCTTATCTCCTCTCGCTGCCTGCCCTCGTCGCGGTGTCGCGCGGCGACCGGCGCGGTGCGGTCGTCCACAGGGAAGACGACACCGAGGCGAGGAGGTAAGTTGGGCTGGGCCGGCTCGGTCCAGTTGCCAGGTAAGGCCTCGCCCTTCTCCTTTTTCTTCTGTTTTCTTTTTATTTAGATAACAGAGAGAGAGAAAGAATTAATTGGGCATCCAAACAGTGTTGGAAAAATATGGGACTAGACCCAATAAATCCAACACAATTTTAGGCAGTGCCACAATTCTTTTGGAGGCCAAGGGAATAGATTAGGTATTATTAGGAATTGAAAAGACAAATTTAAATGCTGATGGACTGCTGTTGTAAATGTCCAGGGGCATTCTGGGAATTTATCTGAGGTTGGTTTCAATTTTATAATTACCTTAGGATTATTTCCAGTATTATGGACATTTTAGTTTTGCCATTTGAAGAAATATTTATTTGACTCCCATTTGAAATTTGAATTTGAGGTTGAAATATTTTCTAATACAATTTTATTAGAATGATCATGATGACATGGCAGGGTAAGTAGCTTAACCAGAGTGGGGTAACCTGGGGATGTTACAAGTCTCCTCCGCTACAAGAAATCTCGTCCCGAGATTTAAGTAGGGAAGTAAAGAGTAACTTCGGGAGATCTGACCCTCGTAGGGTCGATTATCTGACAAACCATTCAGGGAATGTGGCAAAAGGATCTCTCGAGTTGAAACTCAAGGAAACATCGAGAGCAAAGTATGAAGGTATAATGGGAGGTTTCAAGTGAATGGATATCCGTTCGATACCCGAACAAAGTGTGAACAGGGGTTCTGGGTATCGAGGGTAGATCACCTCTCGAGGGGTGGCTCGGAATAACACGCAAAGTCAAGGGCAAGGGATGCTTCAGAATCAAGGATGTTACAGGAGAGTCAGGTTCCGATCCTGTGGAACTGTGGAGGGGGTGTCGATCAAAGTAGGGAGATTGTGATATCTTACTGGTCTCGACAACCAGGTATGTCAGGGGACAGTCTGTCAGTTATGTCGGTAACATCGTCGGTACCAAGGGCGAGGGACGAAGAGAACCATTTTCCTGCTCGTTGAACGACGCGGACCAAAAGGCAAAGTTCTCGTCCATCGGTGGTTACCGGAATGTCATCAACAATAGTAACAGGATCTCACGGTCAAAGCTGATGACCGAGGTGTTTTATAAGCAGGGAATTATTTCTGCTTATATCATAGAGAGCACAAGAAAGGTTAAACAAAACAATGGAAAGGAAAATTGTGTTTTCACACAAGTATTGGGAGTATATTCTGTCCTAGGAAAAGCAGAACAAGACATACATGATGGGACAACAAGTTCCAAATCATTTAGATAGAGGGGCAATGGAAGAATCATGGTATTACCCATACAACGGTGTTTGGATAATTGATCGAGACACATTTGGCAATGTGCCTCCAATGTTCTTGTTGATATTCGGAAGTCCACAGTCATGCTTCGTTGCGGCAATGATATCGTGTCAAGTAATAGATTGGGTTCGAAGATATCCAGAGGTACCGAAAAACATTTACAAGGGTATCTCGGGACGTAAGGAATAACCATACACGAGCAGGTTTGTGTTGGTCGAAAGTCAAGATGTCATCGGTGATATCACAAATCATCGAGGGGCAGGGATGGTATTTCTCAACATGAATTCGCTCGATATCCTGAAAGAGCTCGGAATGTTGATGATGATCACGACACATTTGTCGAGAGGTTTCAAGAAGATGTAATCGGTCAGCGATGACATCAAGAGAAAGGAATGCCGAGGCGAAAGATTATTGGATCCACGGATACGACACAAGCTCGAAATCAAGCTTGTTGTTTGAGGTGATATGACAAGATGAGGAAGGTCGACGTGAGCTTAACTCATCGTCGAAAATTGTGCTCCGGGATGAAGGGCCAGGTAGCACAGTTAAAAGTTAGCACGATAGGGATATAGCTGATCCGGCTAGGAATGTTGTGATGGGGTGTTAGACTTCCCAGTAACAAGTACTAGGGGTAACACCGGAAGGTAAGTCGGAGCAGAGGTTGGACGGGGAAAATGATCTGCAGAGGACAAGTATTTTAACTTATCCGGGAAATGAACCCAAAGAGGAAATATGGTCGGAACCATGTTTGCAAAGGATCAATTCTTAGATACAAGATGAACTTGTACCAGGGAAATAATTATTTTTACGAGCAGCTTCCATGATAAGTTCTACATCGGGTCCATGGGCATGAACACATAGGTTCACGGTCGACCCCCACTTCTTCAATGCATAACCTTTCATTCACTTCTCGTTTTCGAAGAAATTATAGTGCTGAGAATTTATCTGGTGAAACACCAGAAGAGCAGGACTCATAAAAGTTTCTACGTTCTCGCAGATGGCAGAAGCATAGATACAACCCATCGGGACACTTTTACGAAGCCATACAACCAGATGCCAAAGCAAGGGATGCGAACTGAAAGCAGAGTATCGGAATCAAAGCAGGTGATACAATGTATCGAAGGTATTGGGTAACGGGGGGTAACTATCAAGGTTATGGAATATGGAGGACACTATCAGATAATGTTCCACCAAAAGATCTGGTGGACCGCAAAAGACAAGATTGTGAGTATCGGCAATCAATCAGATGAAGAAGGGATGCAAAGGCATCGGATTATAGAAACACCAAAATAATTCGGCGCTTAAGCACAAAGGGGTTACGATTCTCAAGACGAAGGATCAGAAGCAGAAGCTTTAATCAAAGGATGAGTAAGTTGGATAGAACTAGATGGGCAACCATTTGCAACTTGACTGGCCGAGTTTCAGCTCATCTCCGAAATGATGTCTGAGCCAGAAGGATGAATTAGTAGGGAAGAACTGATGATTGCAAGTATTTGCACACATGTTGAATCAATGGGACCGAAATGATAATGACAAGGGATATCAACAACAATTACTTGACATATGGAGCTAACCATAATATAAGCTAGCAAGAATTTCAGTAGTAGTAGGATGCATGGGATTCTCGGAAGATAAGATGATATTTCAAAGTGTTTTAGGAATCACAGGAACAACTGGGGATGATCGGATCCCCGGTACTGTGAGTAATTAACCGCAGTGCGAAAGAAGCTGCACAGCAGTAGGTCCAAAGGATTCCCGGTTTAACGAGGAGTATTACGGGGTACCTCATACAGGCATGATTGACTGGCCATGATGATACAACGGCAAGGATGTGTAGATATCCACGGGGATTATCGATGTTAGTAAACTGCAAAAGCAGTGGGTAAAGGGGTCTCGGAAAACTTCAGGAAGTATCTTCGGAGCCTTCTAATGATGTCACGTCATCTTCTGGAATGAGGGGGGCTCTCCGGGAGAAAACGGTTGCGAGATCCTAATGTCAGAGTTAGTAAAATCATTTAACCCGAATAGAAGAGAGATAAGAGTCCCAGAGCATAGACCGAGGAGTAAAAGATCCTAATACCACCCAATTGGCGACGTGGGCCCATAAGCCACACAGCCAAGTTAGTAAAACAGTTTTGGACCACTAGACTCAACTTTAGCCAAGGAGTTGGAAAGGGGGATACCTAGGGGCAGTCGGCTCTGATACCAACCTGTGACGACCCCGGCTTAATCGTGCACTAATCATACACGCAAATGCGCACGATCAAGCCTAAGGACTCACTTGAAGATATCACAACACAACTCTAAAACATAAATAAAGTCATACAAGCTTTATATTACAAGCCAGGGCCTCGAGGGCTCGAATACATAGCTCGATGGCATACAAGCGTCAGCGGAAGCATTAGATATCTGGGTACAGATATATTACAGAGAGAGAAATAGGCCTTCACGGAGGCGGGGTAAAATAAAAATACTACGATCGAAAGGCGTAGGCCTCCTGTCCTGGACCCTCCAATCCTACTCCTGGTCGTCGAACGGCTCCTCGTAGTAGTAGTACTCGCCAGGCGGGTAGTAGTACTGGTCGTCGGCTGGGGCGTCTGACTCAGGGGCTCCGTCGTCTGGTGGCATCAAATGGAATATGGGGGAAAAGGAAAATAAAGCAAACGTGAGTACTCATCCGAAGTACTCAGCAAGGAAGGATCTACACTACATATGCATCATTTTCAAAGGGGGCTGTATATGTGGACTGGGCTGCAAAAATGCCAGAATAGAGGGGGAAAGCCTAGTCCTATCGAAGACTAGCATCTTCAACAATCTTCGACAGTCTTGCAGCAATAGAAGAGAACAGATGAACATAATGTAAAGTAGTAGTAGTAGTAGTATCATCAACCTCGACCTGAGATCCTTTCTCGACTCCCTGCGAGAAAGCAATCCCAGAGCCGTACTATCCAGTTCTCATCACATGTTCTAGTTGTACCGATCGGGATACAACTCCGAGTGTCCGTTACCGTAGGACAGGCTATCGATAGAAGTTTCTTCCCTGCAGGGGTGCACCAACTTACCCACCACGCTCGCTTAACTCCGGCCGGACACACTTTTCTGGGTCATGCCCGGCCTCGGCTAAGCAACACGCCGCAACCCGACCAAATACTTAACAGAGAGGTCAGCACGCCGGACTAAACCTATGCCCCCAGGGGTCTTGGGCCATCACCCCGGACGCTCCTGCACGTTGCGTACACCGCCGGTGAGCAGACCTAGCAACCCCTTAATACAAGCGCGGTTGCGTTCCCAGTCCAACCCAGCGTGTGCCACTCAGTTGCTGACGTCTATTAAGCTTCGGCTGAAGTATACGACGCAGAACGCCCATACTATGCCCACGTGATGGTTAGTGCTATCGGGCCAGAGGCCCCTCGGATCAAATATCCAAACCGTAGTGGATTAGGAGCGCGTGGAAACGAGCAGAGACTCACGATCGATGTGACCCCGTCGCCCCGTCTCGAGGACTTGCGGCAAGGGCTAAGAATGCCCGGCCACGCCTCGTAGTTATCTCGCGGGCACCATCCAGGTCAACCCGACTCCCTATCACTTCGCACTAAGCTCGCGTGGGTACCCCTCAGGGCCGACCCGTCTTTAGTATCATGGTTTAGTGCAAGTCCACTCATCAACAGCAACTGTGTGTCTGACACCAGGGGAGCCCTGAGGAATCACCCTCGATGGAACCCCACCTGATGTTATCATCAAGGTGAACGAAGGAGGAATCACCCAAGAGGTTCACACTTGAGGAGTTGCGTGACGACGTCGTTATCGGGGGTGGTGTAGGAGGAATCACCCTCGCTTACCACGACCGAGTAACTAACCTACAAGGTTAACATCAGAAGTGCTGACGAGGTATCACCCTCGGCACTCGATGGTAACCCAGCAGTGTCGAGCAACATAGGGAGAAGTGATGTGCGGTGCCAGGGTCTAGTCTTCAATCCCGATGATCGGGTCTTCTGATATCCAGCAGGGCAGTCGGGATCAAGTGGGGGTCTATGTCGTGTCTCTACCCAGCCTATACTAATCAGTCTAGGATAACCAGTAAGGTAACAAGGCAGGGTACAATAATCAGGCTATGCAGCAGATATAGGAAAACAGTAGCAGTAGCAGTTCTAATGCAAGCATAAGAGAGAAGAGAATAGGCGATATAGGCATGCTCAAAATGGGGGTGCTTGCCTGTTTGCTCGGGGGCAAGGGCAAAGTCTTCAGTGGTACCGTCGGGGACGTAGTCGTACTCCTGTGCGGCGTCTGCCTCGGGAGCTACGTCAACGTCGGGGTCTACCGAGAGAGAAGAGGGGGAAGAAATAGGTAAACATAATGCAAACAAATGCAATACGGTGCGTGTGATGCTATGATGCAGTGCAGGGTTGCCTAATTATGCATCTAAGTCATTTTAGTTATTTTTAGAATTATTCTGGGATTTAATATCCGACGTGTGTGCACTATTCATCTACCGGATTCGGGTCCGGAGTTACGAGTTCTTCTACGTAGGGGGTTCCGATGGAGAAACAGACGGCACGATCAGACTCGGCTCGTCGTTCTGAGCAAGTTTCATGTTTTAACTTTTTCGATCCGAGCTACGGTTTAAAAGTTATGAATTTTTAAAGATTATTTGAATTTCTGGAATTTATTTAATTTACAGAAAAATGAATTATGACGTCAGCATGATGTCATGCTGACATCAGCAAGTCAACAGATGGCTGACCAGGTCAAACCTGACATGTGGGTCCAGTGGGACCCACATGTCAGCCTCAGTTAGACTAACAGTGTTTTATTTAAACTAACAGAGTGATTAGTGGGGTGGGCCCCTGATGTCAGTGCCTAATCTAACCAGCAGATTAATTTAAAAGCTTAATTAACTTAATTAACGCAGGGGGCCCACACGTCCGAGAGAGAGAGGAACAGTGACGGGCGTTGACCCCGGTCAACGAAGTCAACCGAAGGCCTGGGGCCCACTGGCAGCGACCGTGGGCGGGCCCTACCACGGCCACGTCAGCAGGGTCGCCGGAACGCGGCGGCGAGCTCCGCGCAGCGGCCGTGTCGCCGGCGAGGCTCGGGTTTCCTCTAGGGGGCACCAAATCGCGCGCCGTCTGCTGCATTCGAACGGCCGTTCGATGCCGCGGCCGTTGGAAGTGTTGGATGGGGTCGGGGAGGTCCTACGCTACGGCGGCGAGCACGAACGCGGCGGCCAGAATCAGGCTTCTCCGGAAACACGGCTACGCGGCTCGCTCGGGCGAATTAGCTTCGCGAGCGAGCTTTACGGGGTCCCTGGATCTCGCCGTAGCTATGCATTGGAGCAGAACGGCACGGAATCGAGGAGTTCAACGGCAATGGCGGCAGCGAGCTACGGGTCCGAGCGGCGCCGTCGATCTAGCACGCGCGTGAGCAAACAAAAGGGGTCAGGGAGGAGGGAAGCTGCTCACTGAGGGGCGCACGAAGGCCGGTGGCCAGTTTAGTAGCCGCAGCGATCGGCGGAGGGTCGCCGGAGCTCCGCGGTGGCCGGAGAAGACGAAGAGGGAGTGCGGCAGCTACAGTGGGTCCGGCCTCGAACTGAGGTTGCCAGTCGAAGGAGACGAGGCCATCTGAGCGTGCAGACACATCCAGTGGTCGCAAGGTCGCCGGTGGCCGAGGAATCGACGGAGGGGCTTCGGCGGTTCCGCTCGGTGGTGTTGAAATCGAGCGAGAGGAGGGAGATGAGCAGGCGGAGCGAGGGGGAAGTGAAAGGGGATGGCCAGGGGGGATGGATGGCCCCGTCCTTATCTCCTCTCGCTGCCTGCCCTCGTCGCGGTGTCGCGCGGCGACCGGCGCGGCGCGGTCGTCCACAGGGAAGACGACACCGAGGCGAGGAGGTAAGTTGGGCTGGGCCGGCTCGGTCCAGTTGCCAGGTAAGGCCTCGCCCTTCTCCTTTTTCTTCTGTTTTCTTTTTATTTAGATAACAGAGAGAGAGAAAGAATTAATTGGGCATCCAAACAGTGTTGGAAAAATATGGGACTAGACCCAATAAATCCAACACAATTTTAGGCAGTGCCACAATTCTTTTGGAGGCCAAGGGAATAGATTAGGTATTATTAGGAATTGAAAAGACAAATTTAAATGCTGATGGACTGCTGTTGTAAATGTCCAGGGGCATTCTGGGAATTTATCTGAGGTTGGTTTCAATTTTATAATTACCTTAGGATTATTTCCAGTATTATGGACATTTTAGTTTTGCCATTTGAAGAAATATTTATTTGACTCCCATTTGAAATTTGAATTTGAGGTTGAAATATTTTCTAATACAATTTTATTAGAATGATCATGATGACATGGCAGGGTAAGTAGCTTAACCAGAGTGGGGTAACCTGGGGATGTTACATCGCGAAGCAACAGGAATAGCACACGGCAACTGGAGGTTCACTCGAATATTCATTCGTGTGGGTATAGGGGTCAATATGGGTGTCCACGGCTCCGATGTTGATCATTGATCGGAAGGGGTTCCGTGTCATGTCTATACTTCACCGAACCTATAGGGTCACACGCTTAAGGGTCATCTATCTGCTGAATACTAGACAGGGAGTCTGAGAGAAAATCACCGAAAAAGTTTCGGACACCGAAAAAGTTTCGGACAGCGGAAAAGTTCCGCAGAGAGAGGTCACCGGATGAGTTCCGGTGAAACTGAAAAGTTGTTTCGGGGTATTCCATTAAGTCAAATTGGTTTCGGCACATGCCTGATAATTCTTGGAGGGTGCTAGAATCATTCTGGAAACTTCTGGGAATTTTCTGAGATGAAAACCGGAAATGTTCCGGAGCTGCCGGAACCGCTTCAGATGCTTTTCGCAGATGAAATCACTAAACTGGAATTGTTCCAGAACGCGTTGAAAATTATTTTAGTGGGTACTGGAAATGTTCTAAGCCCACATAAATATTTTCAGTTCGAACGGACGCTGAAAAATATTGTCGTGAATAGTGAAAGTGCTTTTTGGGATATTTTTGGAAAGCCACCTTTTAGGGCTTTTGCTAAAGGCTTCTAGAAGGACTTGGGGGGCCATGAGAGCACCTCATGGGGGACCCCCAAGGGGGTGGCCGGCCAAGCATGGTGGAGCTCCTTGGAGCTCCACATGGCATCCCATTTTACCCTTAACTCCCTCATATGTGACCTAATGCATGGAGTTTTTGGTAATTTGGGAGGCACACTACCCCTTGGGTTTTCCTATAAATAGGAGGTGAGGGGGCTGCCCAAACCTCATCCCTTGCTCTCATACTCATGCCATGCAATTATCTGGCTTCTCTCTCCCTCCCACGAAAAGAGTTTCGTAGAGCCGAAAGGCTGTCTGGGTTCCGGTGGGAACTAGTTCTGGTCGGCGAAGCCCTACCGGATTGATGACACCGTATGTGTGCAACTCTGTAGAGAGGTCGTAGTTTCGATCTTAGTGCCCGAGGGGCTGTTCGTGAGTGCCTCCCGAAGGGCTGTCCGAGTGACCGTCCGAGTTTCGAAGGTCCTCCCGGAGGGCTGTCCGTGACACCGTCCGGGGGACTGTTCGACCGCCTCCCGGAGGGCTGTCCGTGGGGCAGATGAGGGAGTACATCCTCGCGGTTGGGAGGTTGTAAATCCTAGCTGCGGGGATCTGCATCACCGATCGTCATCGACTCTACTTCCGCTGCGCTACGAGTCGGTAACAAAAAGATCAAAACCTTGTATGCAGTCTTCATTGTGGTCCTGGGCTGGTGCGTAGGTCGGAAAATTTTTGTTTTCTGCTGCGTTACCCAACAGAAGGTAACAAGCAACATGAACAGTAGTTACATGTTGACGATAACCATAGTGCTATCATACTTAACTCTAGCAGCGTAGGACAAAGGCATTAAATGCGCCGTTAGGTGTCTTGCTCTGCTTGATGCCGGGAAGGGATACTGTTCTGCCTGTGCCATTGGCTCAACTACCTTTTATTACAGTGACACACATGCAAACGGGTGTCAATAAACGCCTTTTGCATGTGATGATTCACCAAGCAGCCTGACAACCTCTACCTAACCACCTGCGACCTGTCGGCAGATCTCTGCGCGCTCACCACCTGTCAGCAGATTGCTGATGGGTAGGTGTGAGTGGGATGGCAGGGAGCCTGGGCTTGCCAACAGCGTGGAGAACTCCGTTCCCGGGTGTGACGCCCCCGGCTTAATCTTGCACTAACCATACACGCAAATGCACACGATCAAGCCTAAGGACTCACTTGAAGATATCACAACACAACTCTAAAACATAAATAAAGTCATACAAGCTTTATATTACAAGCCAGGGCCTCAAGGGCTCGAATACATAGCTCGATGGCATACAAGCATCAGCGGAAGCATCAGATATCTGAGTACAGATAAGAAAGATAAAACAGATAAGCCTTTAGAAAGGCGGGGCAAAATAAAACACTACGATCGAAAGGCGCAGGCCTGCTGCCTGGGACCCTCCGAACCTACTCCTGGTCGTCAGACGGCTCCTCGTAGTAGTACTCGCCAGGAGGGTAGTAGTAGTAGTAGCCGTCGGCGGGGGCTGCTGTCTCAGGGGCTCCGTCATCTGGTTGCATCAAACGGATATGGGGAGAAAAAGAAAGCAAAGCAACCGTGAGTACTCATCCGAAGTACTCAGCAAGCAAGGATCTACACTACATATGCAACATTATCAAAAGGAGGCTGTATATGTGGACTGGGCTGCAGAAATGCCAGAATAGAAGGGAAAGCCTAGCCCTATCGAAGACTAGCATCTTCATCATCTTCAGCGGTCTTGCAGCATTAGAAGAGTGCAGATTAGCATAAACTAAAGTAGTAGTAGTGTTAACAACCTCGCCCAGAGATCCTTCCTCGACTCCCTGCGAGAAAGCAATCCTAGAGCCCTAATATCCATATCTCATCACAAGTATCCGGTTCTAGTTGTATCGATCGGGATACAACTCCTAGTGTCCGTTACCGTAGGACAGGCTATCGATAGATGTTTTCTTCCCTACAGGGGTGCATCAACTTACCCACCACGCTCGCTTAACTCCGGCCGGACACACTTTTCTGGGTCATGCCCGGCCTCGGCCAAACGACACGCCGCAACCCAACCTAGGCTTAATAGAGAGGTCAGCACGCCGGACTAAACCTATGCCTCCAGGGGTCTTGGGCCATCGCCCCGGGAACTCCTGCGCGTTGCGTCAGGCGGCTGAAAGCAGACCTAGCCCCCTTAATACAAGTGCGGGCTTAACCAGTCCAATCCAGCGCGCGCCGCTTAGTCGCTGACGTCCATTAAGCTTCGGCTGATGCATACTGTAGGGGAACGCGACAGAAAATAAAAAAACTCGGTATAGCGAGCACGCCCAGGACCAGTATGGAGACTGCATACAAGGTTTGATCTGATCCGTACCGACTCGAAGCGCAGCGGAAGAAGAGTCGGTGTAGATCATCGGTGCAGATCCCCGCAGCTAGGATTTACAACCTCCCAACCGCGAGGATGTACTCCCTCGCCGGACAGCCCTTCGGGAGGCGGTCGGACAGTCCCCCGGACGATGTCGCGGACAGCCCTTCGGGAGGACCCTCGAAACTCGAACGGAGACTCGGACAGCCCTCCGGGAGGGCACTCGAACAGCCCCTCGGGCAAAAAGGATCGAAACTATGACCTCTCTACGGGGTTGCACACATACGGTGTCAGCTATCCGGCAGGGCTTCGTCGTCCAGAACTAGTTCCTACCGAAACCCAGACAGCCTTTCGGCTCTACGAAAAACTCTTTTCATGGGAGGGAGAGAGAGCTAGCAAAGCATAGCATGTGTACGAGAGCAAGGGATGAGAGTGGAGTGCACCCCTCCACCTCTATTTATAGGAAAACCATATGGGTGAAATACCCAAAAAACCCATCACATGGATCCTCCACAAGGGTAAAAAAGGAAGGCAAGTGGAGCTCCATGGAGGAGCTCCAACTTGGCCGGCCACCCCTAGGGGGCCCCCCCACATGGGGGTTCCTTGGTCCCCAATCCCTTCTAGAAGCCTTTTTGCAAAAGCCCAAAAAGGTGGCTTTCCATAAAAATATACATAAAGTGATTTTCACTATTCACGACGACATTTTTCAGCGTCCGTTCGAACTGAAAATATTTATGTGGGCTTAGAACAATTCCAGTACCCACTAAAATAATTTTCAACGCGTTCTGGAACAATTCTAGATTAGTGATTTTCATCTGCGAAAAGCATCTGAAGTGGTTCCGGCAGCTCCGAAACATTTCCGGTTTTCATCCCCGAAAATTCCAGAAAGTTTCCAGAATAATTCTGGCACCCTCCAAGAATTATCAGGGGCGTCCCGAAACCAATTTGACTTAATGGAATACCCCGAAACAACTTTTCAGTTTCACCCAAACTCATCCGGGGTTCTCTCTGCGGAACATTTCCGGTGTCCGAAACTTTTTCGGTGATTTTCTCTCAGACTCCCTGTCTAGTATTCAGCAGATAGATGACCCTTAAGCGTGTGACCCTATAGGTTCGGTGAAGTATAGACATGACCCGGAACCTCTTCCGATCAATGATCAACATCGGAGCCGTGGACACCCATATTGACCCCTATACCCACACGAATGAATATTCGAGTGAACCTCCAGTTGCCGTGTGCTATTCCTGTTGCTTCGCGATATGTTACAAACACCCAAGGTGAGTTATATTGCATCCCCGTCGATCAACAAATTTGTCCACTATGCAAGTTACCTCGTTACCGGTTTTGTTCTCTTTTCTCGTTTCCATGTTCCGGCATCCCAGTGATCAAATCACAATGTGTCTGGCCAGACGATGATGGGTACCATTACACCGAGAGGGCCCGAGTATATCTCTCCATCGTCGGAGGAGCAAATCCCAATCTTGAGCTATCTCGTTACTTGCCATACCTTTCCGTGAACCCGTAAGCCGCCGTAATAGCCACCCAGTTACGGATGACGTTTAACAAACCCCAAAGTTCACAAAGCAAGCACGAAGGAACTCGATACTCTCATGGTCTAAGGAATTATGCAAACATTAACTATCTCTGTGTTATTAACCATAAACTTGTGACGAATGTATCTCAAAGCATAACATCAATCTGGGTTGATTCAACACAAGTGTTCTACTAACAATGTGCCCTCAAAAATTGCCAGCACATCCATGCCCATGATCAGGAAAATAGGATCATCATGCAATACTTGAGCCAGTCTTAGAGGCAAGACCAGGAATACATTTTACCGTTTATTATACCACACGTGCATATGAGTTTCCCTCCGAGCCTCGTGTTATTGCAGACTCGAGAATCATAGCAGTTATAGCATGGAACATAAACATTCATTACAAACTTGGAGATACAAAATAACTGTTATTACTGCCTCTAGGGCATATCTCCTACAGACTCCCACTTGCACTAGAGTCATAATCCAGTTACATGGCTTCCCTGACACCAATGGCTATCCGGTGCTGCTCATGCTTTGCTCGTGGTAGAGGCTTTGTCATCGGGTCTGACACGTTCAGATCCGTGTGAACTTTGCGTACTTTCACTAAACCTTCTTCGACATGATGTCGAATGAGTTTATATTTGCGTTGAATATGTCTTGTCTTATGGTGCGAACTTGGCTCCCTTGCCTGAGCCACGGCGCCACTATTATCACAATAGATCTCCACCGGGTCCTGGGCACTAGAAACCACACCAAGGTCTTCAAGAAATTGCTTGATCCATACCGCCTCCTTGGAGGCTTCTGAAGCGGCAACGTACTCCGCCTCCGTCGTAGAGTCCACCACAGTCTTCTGTTTGGAACTTTTCCAATCAACTGCGCCAGCGTTCAATATGAAAACATAGCCTGATTGAGATTTGAAGTCATCTGGGTCAGTCATGAAGCCTGCATCAGTGTAACCACTTGCAATGAGCTCTTCATCACCTCCGTACACAAGGAGTAAATCCTTGGTACTTCTGAGGTACTTAAGAATACCCTTGACTGCGGCCCAGTGTTCCAAACCTGGATCACTTTGGTACCGGCTGCTAACACTTAGCGCATAGGAAACGTCCGGTCTTGTACATAGCATGGCATACATAATAGAACCAACTTCTGAGGCATATGGAACATCATTCATTTGTACTCGCTCATTGAGAGTCCGAGGACACTGATTCTTGCAAAGCACTGTGCCAGGTGACATGGGGAGAAGGCCCTTCTTGGAGTTCTCCATGTTGAACCTTTTCAACGCCTTGTCAATGTACATGCTTTGGCTAAGCGCTATCAGGCGTTTTAATCTATCTCTATAGATTCTGATGCCCAATACATATGCCGCTTCGCCTAAGTCTTTCATTGAAAAACTTTTCTTCAATGAGTCTTTTATTTCGCTAAGAAAATTCACGTCATTTCCAATCAACAATATGTCATCCACATACAAGATTAGAAATGCTTTTGCGCTCCCACTAAACTTCTTGTAAACACAAGATTCTTCGTCATTCCTGATGAAGCCAAACTCTTTGACCACTTCATCAAAACGAATGTTCCAGCTCCTTGACGCTTGCTTCAGACCATAAATGGCTTTCTGAAGTTTGCATACCTTTCCAGCATCATTATGAATGACAAAACCTTCTGGCTGTATCATGTATAGATCCTCTTTGAGGTTTCCATTTAGGAAAGCCGTTTTGACATCCATCTGCCATATTTCATAATCGAAATAAGCAGCAATTGCTAGTAATATCCGAACAGACCTAATCATAGCTACGGGCGAGAAAGTCTCGTCGTAGTCCACTCCTGGAACTTGCGTGAACCCCTTCGCGACAAGTCTAGCTTTGTGGATAGTAATGTTACCATCCGCGTCCGTCTTTCTTTTGAAATCCATTTACAACCAATTGGCTTTACGCCTTCTAGAAGTTCTTCCAAGTTCCAAACTTGGTTTTCGTACATGGATTCCATTTCGGATTTCATGGCCTTGTGCCATTCCTTTGAGCTGGGCCCCGCCATCGCTTCCTTGTAGTGCGCAGGTTCATCGTCTTCAAGAATGAAGATTTCGTTATGAAACCACTCAGGTGGCTGGATAGCCCTACCTGATCTGCGCGGTTCAGTTACAACATTGTCTGAAGTCTCTGCATCATATGCGACAACTTCCGGCTCAGTTGTAGGGAAAATTAGCGGAATTTCTTCCGGTTCCTTAGCCATATCAATGGTCACCGAAGATTCACTAATCTCATTAAGTTGCACTGTCCTCCCACTTAATTCTTTGGCGAGAAACTCTTTCTCCAGAAAGTGTCCAACTTTTGCGACAAACGTTTTGCCCTCGGACTGGTGGTAGAAGGAATACCCAATGGTGTTTTTGGGATAACCTACAAAGTAACATTTGTCTGCTCTGGGGTCGAGTTTGCTTGGTTGTAAACGTTTTACATAAGCTTCACAACCCCAAACCTTGAGATGCGACACATTGGGTTTCTTCCCATACCATAATTCAAATGGCGTCGTCTCAACAGACTTAGACGGTGTTCTATTTAACGTATGAGCGGCAGTTTCTAGTGCGTGACCCCAAAAAGATATTGGAAGATCCGTAAGAGACATCATCGACCTTACCATGTCCAACAAGGTTCGGTTACGTTGTTCCGATACTCCGTTTCTCTGTGGAGTTCCTGGAGGCGTAAGCTGTGAAACGATTCCACAGTCACTCAGATGTTGGCCAAACTCATGACTAAGATACTCGCCTCTGCGATCAGACCGCAGAAACTTAATCATTTTGTCACGATGACTTTCTACCTCATTCTGAAATTCTTTGAACTTTTCAAAGGTTTCTGACTTATGCTTCATTAAGTATATATAGCCATACCGACTTAAATCATCAGTAAAAGTCACGAAGTAGAAATACCCACCCCGTGCGGCTGTGTTCATTGGACCACATACATCACTATGTATTATTTCCAATAATTCACCCGCCCGTTCAGGATGACCCGTGAACAGCGTCTTGGTCATTTTCCCCATCAAGCAAGCTTCACATGTGTCAAATGATTCAAAATCAAGGGACGGTAAAACTCCATCTTTATGGAGTCTTTGCATGTGTTTCTTTCCGATGTGGCCAAGGCGACAGTGCCACAAGAAAGTGGTGGTGGTATCAACCTTCTTAAGGCGTTTAGCATTCACGTTAAAGACATCATTTCCACATTCAAGATTTAGTATGAAAAGGCCCCCAACAATGGGTGCAAATCCATAAAGCATATCCTTACAATAAAGTGAACAACCATTGTTCTCAGACTTGTACGAATACCCATCATGTACTAAACATGATCCGGAGATAATGTTTCTACACAATAGTGGAACAAAATAATAGTTACTTAGTTCTAAGATAAATCCTGAAGGGAGACATAGAGGCATAATGCCGACGGCTTGAGCGGCGATCCCAGCGCCATTCCTGACGCGCATCACGACTTCATTCTTTGCCAGCTTGCGCACCTTCTGAAGCCCCTGTATCGAGTTGCAAATGTGAGCAACCGATCCGGTATCAAATACCCAAGACTTAGAATTTTCGCTAGCAAGCAAAACGTCAATGACATTAACTTGTATAACAATTATACCTTTTCCGGTTTTCCCGGACTTCTTATCTTCCAGATACTTCTTGCAGTTTCTCTTCCAGTGTCTTGTGCCCTTGCAGTAGAAGCACTTAGTTTCATTCTTGGCTCCACCCTTAGAGTTGCTTTGGGAGCCGGTCTTACCAGCGCCCTTGCCCTTCTTTGGCTTGGCTTTCTTCTTTTTGAAACTGGCGGTTTTATTCACAAGCAACACTTGCTTGCGATTTTTCCGCAGTCCTCCTTCTGCAGTTTTCAGCATGGCGAGCACCTCTTCCGGTTCCTTCTCCATCCCACTCATGTTGTAGTTCAATACAAAACCATCGTAAGACGGGGGAGTGAAGAAAGCAACATGTCCATCATATGGCCAGGTGGAAGTGGAAATTCCAGGGTTTTAAGCCTTTCAGAATAGCCAATCATTTTGACCACGTGTTCGCCAACTGAACTACCCTCAGCCATCTTGCAATCCATCAAAGCCTTCATGATATCAAATCGTTCAGACTTTGCGGTTTCCTTGTACAGAGCATCCAATTCCCGGATCATATCACGGGGTTTATGGAATTCAAAACGTTTTTGAAGCTCTGCACTCATGCAAGCTAGCATGAGGCACTGCACTAAGTTGTGATCATATCCTTAGTGGCCCAGACATTTTGTAAATCTTCCGGGGCATCTGCCGCCGGTTTAGCTGGAAGAGCAATTTCAAGTACATACAACTTCTTAGCACTCCTGAGGACAATCCTCAGGTTGCGGACCCAGTCCGCATAGTTGTTTCCAGTCGCAGCTAACTTCTCTCTCTCTCTAACATCAGGCCTAAGTTGAACGCAGTGTTGCGAGCCATTTGATCTACAACGGAAAACACAAGTTTCACTTAGAATTTGTTTATAATGAAATTTGCACTAGTGAATAAATAGTTTTATTCTAAAGTGCGCTCCCACTCAAATCAATATCTCTCAAAATTGATTATGAGTGATACAAGACCCGCATATCCATTCAACGCCATTGAACGAGATGAACACTGATGGCGCGAACTTCAATCGGTAGGCAAACTTGCCGATCACATCTCTATGTGACTCTTGTTCATCTTTCGATGGGCGTGTTCCGAGCTCAGGGAGATCCTTCCAGAACATCAAGACAACCAAGTGATCTTGCTGCGAGGTCTCAACTCACCCGCCTCACACATCCCTAATCGTTCGTACCCAGGGAGATCCTGTGATACCCCGAAAAGTTAGGTGCCGTGACGGTGCTACACTTGGGAGAACACTAACTACTTGATATTTTAGTGAGAGATCACCCTAATAAAAAGCGACTACCGCGCAATCAAGAAGGGTGCATCAAGAGGGATAAACATCTCAGGTAATTCATAATAGCATGATATGGTATAGCCTCTTCTGACGGAGAAGTCAAGTATTCTTCGTCTTTGGTACTTGCGTCGGTGTTCACCTTCGCGAAGATTGCCACCACCTTGTCGATGCACCAGATAATATCGCCATCTCCATAGCGAATAGAATTAAATGCTTTACTTAAGGTTGACACGCAGGTCATTAAAGTGCAATCATATGGCTCTAGCCATCATGCCGAATCATGACACGCAGGTCATGTTAATTACATCATATAGTCATCTCATACATAATCAAATTGAATATGAGCATTGCTATACCACATCACATGCAAACCATCCTGCAAAACCAAGTTAGACGCCTCTAATCGGTTTATGCAAAATTTTATTTTACGTGGCTTCTAAGGTTTTTACTCAAACTGCAGCTACCAACGTATATCATCAAGTATGATTATTCAAGTCGCTAGATTAACTTTCCAGGGTGTATGAAACATGAGATAATAAAATCTTGAGTCCCATACTAAACTTCATCATACGCATGACCCCCGTGCAGATCATATCTGCATTGCCCTTTCATCTGTGAAATTTCATCTTTCCTTTAACTATGGTGGAACCCAAAGAACTGATAGCACTTCGTTGATCAATCAGGATCGTGGATTGCCAGAACTTTGTAAAATTCCACCATGCTGTTTCAGGATCAAATACGCAAATTCCAGGGAAGCAACAAGAACATCGGGTAACAGATTTCATCTGCTACCCGCATAAATAATTTTCAGCAATAGATCTCATCTACTCCAAAATTATATTATGCAATACCCATACATCTCCATGTATTCTAGATCGTAACCTGCATCTACGCATAGCACGGCTCTTGATGCCACTGTAGGGGAACGCGACAGAAAATAAAAAAATTCGGTATAGCGAGCACGCCCAGGACCACTATGGAGACTGCATACAAGGTTTGATCTGATCCGTACCGACTCGAAGCGCAGCGGAAGAAGAGTCGGTGTAGATCGTCGGTGCAGATCCCCGCAGCTAGGATTTGCAACCTCCCAACCGCGAGGATGTACTCCCTCGCCGGACAGCCCTTCGGGAGGCGGTCGGACAGTCCCCCGGACGATGTCGCGGACAGCCCTTCGGGAGGACCCTCGAAACTCGAACGGAGACTCGGACAGCCCTCCGGGAGGGCACTCGAACAGCCCCTCGGGCAAAAAGGATCGAAACTACGACCTCTCTACGGGGTTGCACACATACGGTGTCAGCTATCCGGCAGGGCTTCGCCGTCCAGAACTAGTTCCTACCGGAACCCAGACAGCCTTTCGGCTCTACGAAAAACTCTTTTCGTGGGAGGGAGAGAGAGAGAGCTAGCAAAGCATAGCATGTGTATGAGAGCAAGGGATGAGAGTGGAGTGCACCCCTCCACCTCTATTTATAGGAAAACCATATGGGTGAAATACCCAAAAAACCCATCACATGGATCCTCCACAAGGGTAAAAAAGGAAGGCAAGTGGAGCTCCATGGAGGAGCTCCAACTTGGCCGGCCACCCCTAGGGGGCCCCCCACATGGGGGTTCCTTGGTCCCCAATCCCTTCTAGAAGCCTTTTTGCAAAAGCCCAAAAAGGTGGCTTTCCATAAAAATATCCATAAAGTGATTTTCACTATTCACGATGACATTTTTCAGCGTCCGTCCGAACTGAAAATATTTATGTGGGCTTAGAACAATTCCAGTACCCACTAAAATAATTTTCAACGCGTTCTGGAACAATTCCAGATTAGTGATTTTCATCTGCGAAAAGCATCTGAAGTGGTTCCGGCAGCTCCGAAACATTTCCGGTTTTCATCCCCGAAAATTCCAGAAAGTTTCCAGAATAATTCTGGCACCCTCCAAGAATTATCAGGGGCGTCCCGAAACCAATTTGACTTAATGGAATACCCCGAAACAACTTTTCAGTTTCACCGAAACTCATCTGGGGTTCTCTCTGCGGAACATTTCCGGTGTCCGAAACTTTTTCGGTGATTTTCTCTCAGACTCCCTGTCTAGTATTCAGCAGATAAATGACCCTTAAGCGTGTGACCCTATAGGTTTGGTGAAGTATAGACATGATCCGGAACCTCTTCCGATCAATGATCAACATCGGAGCCGTGGACACCCATATTGACCCCTATACCCACACGAATGAATATTCGAGTGAACCTCCAGTTGCCGTGTGCTATTCCTGTTGCTTCGCGATATGTTACAAACACCCGAGGTGAGTTATATTGCATCCCCGTGGATCAACAAATTTGTCCACTATGCAAGTTACCTCGTTACCGGTTTTGTTCTCTTTTCTCGTTTCCATGTTCCGGCATCCCAGTGATCAAATCACAATGTGTCTGGCCAGACGATGATGGGTACCATTACACCGAGAGGGCCCGAGTATATCTCTCCATCGTCGGAGGAGCAAATCCCAATCTTGAGCTATCTCGTTACTTGCCATACCTTTCCGTGAACCCGTAAGCCGCCGTAATAGCCACCCAGTTACGGATGACGTTTAACAAACCCCAAAGTTCACGAAGCAAGCACGAAGGAACTCGATACTCTCATGGTCTAAGGAATTATGCAAACATTAACTATCTCTGTGTTATTAACCATAAACTTGTGACGAATGTATCTCAAAGCATAACATCAATCTGGGTCGATTCAACACAAGTGTTCTACTAACAATGTGCCCTCAAAAATTGCCAGCACATCCATGCCCATGATCAGGAAAACAGGATCATCATGCAATACTTGAGCCAGTCTTAGAGGCAAGACCAGGAATACATTTTACCGTTTATTATACCACACGTGCATATGAGTTTCCCTCCGAGCCTCGTGTTATTGCAGACTCGAGAATCATAGCAGTTATAGCATGGAACATAAACATTCATTACAAACTTGGAGATACAAAATAACTGTTATTACTGCCTCTAGGGCATATCTCCTACACATACGACGCAGAACGCCCATACTATGCCCACGTGATGGTTAGTGCTATCAGGCCAGAGGCCCCTCGGATCAAATATCCAAACCGTTAGTGGATTAGGAGCGCGCGGTAACGAGAAGAGACTCACGATCGATGTGACCCCGTCGCCCCGTCTCGAGGACTTGCGGCAAGGGCTAAGAATGCCCGGGCATGCCTCGTAATTATTTCGCGGGCACCCTCCAGGTCAACCCGTCTCCACATCACTCGCAATTAAGCTCGCGCGGGTACCCCTCAGGGCTGACCCATCTTTAGTAACATGGTTCAGTGTGAAGTCTTAGTAATCGTGTGTCTAACACCAAGGGGAACCCTGAGGAATCACCCTCGACGGAATTCCACCTGATGTTATCGTCAAGGTGAACGAAGGAGGAATCACCCTCGAGGTCCACTCTTGAGGAGTTGCGCGACAGTGTCGTTATCGGGAGTGGAGAAGGAGGAATCACCCTCGATGACCATAACCGATGAACTAACCTACAAGGTTAACATCAGAAGTGCTGATGAGGTATCACCCTCGGCACTCAATAGTAACCCAGTAGTGTCGAGCAACTAAGGGGGAAGTGATGTGCGGTGCCGGGGCCTGGTCTTCGATCCCGTTGATCGGGTCTTCTGATAATCCAGCGGGGCAGTCGGGACAAAGTGGGGGTCTCTGATGGGTCTCTACCCAGCCTATACTAAACAGTTTAGGATAAGTAGGTAGGTAACAACAGCAGGTTACAATAAACAGACTATGCAGCAGAAATAGGATAACAGTAACAGCAGCAATTTCTAATGCATGCATAAGAGAGAAAGAATTGGCGATATCGGCATGTTCAAAAGGGGGGTGCTTGCCTGGAAGCTCTGCGGCAAGGGTCTGGTCGTCAACGGTGTCGTCGGGCTCCTGAGCTGTGTCGGTCTCGGGAGCTGCGTCGGTACCGGGGTCTACCGAGAAAGAAGAGAGGGAGGAAACAGATAAATACACAGCAAACATATGCAACACAGAGCATGCTATGCTAACGTGCAGTGCAGGGTTGCCTAAATATATGTCTAAGTCATTTTAGTTATTTTAGGATTAAGGTGGGATTTAGTAACCAGTGTAAATGCACTATTCATCTACCGGAAAAGGAAGGAAAGTTGCGGGTTCACCTACGTAAAGGGTTCCGACATGGAAACAAACGACACGATCAGATTCGTCTCGTCGTTCTGAGCAACTTTCATGTAGAAAGTTTTTCGATCCGAGCTACGGTTTAATTTCTACGTATTTTCAAAGATTAAAGTATTTTCTAAAATTATTTCTTTAACAGAAATAGATTATGATGTCAGCATGACATGGGGATGACGTCAGCAGTCAACAGCCGCGCTGACCAGGTCAAACTTGACCTGTGGGTCCAGCGGGACCCACTGGTCAGTGACTCAGCTAACTAAACAGAGTTAGTCTGAACTAATTAAACTAATTAGCAGGTGGGGCCTACTGGTCAGTGAGAGATTAGTATTCTATCTAACTTAATGAACCTAATTAGTATTAACAGATTAGTTAATGTTTTTATTTATTAATGAAATTAATTAAATTCGGCGTGACCCACATGTCAGTGACATGGGGCCGCCCAGTCAGCGGTTGACCGAGTCAACTGGGCCCGCGAGGCCCAGCAGTCAGCGGCACAGGAGGTGCCACGTCGGTGCCAGGTCATCTCCGGCGACCGGAGCGGCTCCGGCGAGCCATCTCGTGGCGGTTCTTCGCCGGACTTGGCCGGAATTTCGCTGTGGTGACTCAAATCGGGCGCGGCTAGGCTCGTTCGGCTGCGGTTGGTCTCGCGCATCCATTGGAGGGAACAGCCTTGCCGGGGAAGGCCGGGATCGTCGCCGGCGAGCTCTCCAGCGGCAAGCAAACACCGGCGAGCTCGGGTCTCGCGAATAGGGGCTCAAAACGCGCGCGGTTAGCCGCTCTCAAACGGCCGCAGCAGCGCGCATCTGTCGGTGGTAGCGCCGGACCAAGTGGTCACCGGAAATGGAACCGGCGACGAGGCCAGCGGCGGAGGCGCTACGGGCTACGACGGGAACGGCAGCGCAGCGCGTCCTAGGGCTAAGCGAGGGGTCAGAGGGGGAGCTGGAGCTTACAGCGCGGCACACGAAGGCCCTCGGGTGATCGGGAGCGCAGGGGGAAGCCGAGAACGACGACGATCGCCGGAGATGCCGAAGACGGGCACGGCTCGATCCGCTCGAGGCGGAGCTCCCCGGCTCCCGTTCGGGGACGTGGACGAGGTGGACGACGATGGCGGAGACGATAGGCACGGTGGCGGGGCGAGGCGACGATGGTGGCCGCGGTGGCATCGGAGCTGCGGCGGTGGTGGCGTGCTGGGGAGGGAGAGAGAGCTCAGTGGAGCGAGGGAGAGAGGGGGAGAGTGGATCTGGGAGGACGAGGGGGACGAGGGGCGCGTCCTTATCCCCTCGACCTGCCTCGGGCGTCGCCGTGCCGCTCTCTAGCCGGCGAGCGCGCGCGCGGCCATGGCGTGGCCGACACGGGGAGGAGAGAGAGGAGGGAGATGAGGGGAGGCGGGCTGGGCTGCACTGTAGCCCATAGGCTTAAGTGCACAGTTCGCCCCGGCCTTTTTCCATTTTCTATTTTCTGTATTAGGTCTAGCTACTATTTTACATTTCCTTTAGCTATTATTTGACTTTTGTAGAAATAGGCAAGTGGTCAAAACAAATATTAGGTAATGTTGAGCAAAGTTTGAGGCTCTTTTGAATTAGTTTGAAATTTGCATTAAAGAAAAGGTATTAAAAGGGATTGTTTTGGGCACTGATCTTGGATGTTAGTCACATAACTTGATCAGTAATTATTGATCTTATTTTATAATTGTTCTGGGATTATTTGAAATACTATGAACATTTTAGTTTTGCAATTTGAAGGAATAATTATTTGACATGCAAATTGAATTGGAAAATGACTGATTTTGGACAAGTGGCAGATTAGCTTAGTGATCATGATGACAAGGCAACTTAATTAGCTTAATGACAGGGTTAAGATCTGGGGATGTTACACCGGGAACCCTGGTCTTGATCAAGCCATGAGCCTAAAATGATCTTTAGTACTTCTCGACGACCTGCCTGGAGGTCTTCTTCATGGTTTTTATTCACCGTGTCTTGAGTGTCTTGGGATGGATCCATCCTCTACCATTTCCTTCCTGGCACGGAGGCTGCAGTTTGCTGGTGCGTGGTCAGGGGTATGAACACCCACTGTTCATACACCGACAATCGCCGACAACATCAAAGTGGTCAAAGGCAGCTCTTCGACGACGAAGATAAGACAGCAGAAAGAGAAGCGGTGCGAGAAATATTTGCTCATTACATACTACTCTATGCGTTCTTCAGTATGAACTATATACAGAGCAAAATGAGTGAATCTACACTCTAAAATAGTTTAAAAAAAAAGTCTATATACATCCGTATATATTTTGTAGTGGAATCTCTAAAAAGACTTATATTGAGGAACGGAGGGAGTAGGTAGAATCGTGCGCTCCGATGAGCAACTATAGCAACCGTCATAATAACTGCCATTATAATGAGTTTTATGAAGCGCACTCCAAGCCAAGCCCGCAAGCCTTCATATTTGATGGTTGGGGATATTTGTAACATACCTCATCTGGAAAAGAGTTAATTGCATCAATGGTACACAAACTTGTCCCGAAAAACTCATACATCAACTTGTTAATCGCGCTCAGTTTAGTACAAAATTAGTTACATGGCACGCTGACTCAGCTGAAGTTGTACTGTTCAAAATTAGCCGGAGTTTGTACTGTTCATATCACTGTTCATAAATATGGATTTTCCCCAAAAAATAAAATTTTCATTCTCTGCAAAAAATATCCCCAAAAAAACGAAAATAAAAAAATCAGGAAACATGAACAGTACACATCAGTGTATTTTTAATTTTTTGCCTGCAAAAAATGGAAAACTGGAAACATGAACAGTGCACAGCAGTGTATTTTTAATGCATTTTTTTCTGCAAAAATGGAAATCTGAAAACATGAACAGCGCGCGGTACTTTTCACAAATATAGATTTTTCCCAAAAAGTTTAAATTTTTCATTTTCTGCAAAAAAATTCCCCAAAAAACCGAAAATAAAAAATCTGGGAAAAAAATATGAACAGTACAAAGCAGTGTATTTTTCTGCAACAAAATTGAAATCTGGAAACGTGAATAGTGCGCAGCGGTACTGTTCACAAATATGAATTTTCACAAAAAAAAAAATTTCCATTTTCTGCAAAAAAAATCCCTGAAAATAAAAAATCTGGAAAAATAGGAACAGTATACACAGTGTTATGAGCTGACTCAGCTTACCACGTGGCAGCTCCAGTCGTCCTGTAAGCTGTTTTTGTACTAAACTGAGCGCGATTAACAAGTTGATGTATGAGTTTTTCGGTTCTGCGAGAATGTGAACTAAAGTGAGCATCGGGGACAAGTTTGTGTATCATTGGTGCAATTAACTCTCTGGAAAACGGTTTGGCACAGGTAAGTAACAGTTGCAAGCATACCTACCCTTAAGACATCAAACCATCGTTCTTGTATGTAAAGAAGGTGCGCACATTACTGCTAGTACAAACAGCAATAATCACATGGAATTTTATACTCCCTCCAATCCATATTAGTTGTCGCTGAAACGGATATATCTAGACATATTACAATGCTAGACACATTCGTTTGAATGACAACTAATATGGATCGGAGGAGGAAGTACTAAACATGCAGAGACAAAGGTCCAATGGCAACTATCAAATCACTAACATCAGATCCGTACAATGTTCATTTTCAGTGCTGAATTTGTCTGTGTCGTAATCATTTGGCAATTACAGTACATCTAGACACATTTTAGTGTTATACATCCATATCTAGACAACTGCAAAACAAGTAATATGGATCAGAGAGTATGTTCTATACTCCAATCATCACATTATCCGAGTAAAGTCAGCTTACCAAAAAATACATCGAGAGGACAGGTGGAAGTACTGAACTGGAAAGAATTATTTAACAGCTACTTTAACTAATCACAGTAGTTTCAGCAGCCAAGTGCTCAGCTGCCCATCAATTAGGTTGCACACACCAAATATTTCAAATGTAGTATATGGATACGACTTGCAATTGAGATGAGATAGTACTATCTTAAGCACGCGAACAGTTCAACAAAAGGAGAGCACTGCACGAAATGCGCGTGAGCCTTGAGAGGTAGTACAATAATGAACAGAGCAGATGATGACTAGGTTACAGGAATAAACAGCCATTGCACAAGGTTAATGGTGGAAGTGACTTGCGTGCTTGAGCTTTCGAACCCGCAAAGTATTGACTGAGATGCAATAATGTGAAACTATCCAAGATTACAGCGAACTAGCAAGAGGCGTTGTTGCAAAAAGTAAACTTGGGTTGTTCTTAAACACAGCACAATCTTTTTGAGACTATATCACCAGTATTACAAGAACAGATCAGACTGTAATCTAGCAGTGATTGCATAAAAACAGAAAACAAGGAACAGCCAATTAAAAATAGATTAGTTGAGCAATAGAAAAACTATGCATGGTTAGTTACAGTGCCTCATAAAATTAGGAGGCCATGAACATCAAAACTGAATTTGTCCATTCACAATGCTAGAGAGAATATTGTATAGTACTAGTGTACAGCAGCTACTTCCATTAATTACAATGGAATTTCAGAAGGTACCCCAGCAATGTGCTGAACTGCCCATCAATAAGACAGCAAATACCCAGAACTTCAAATTCACGCAATCAGCTGGCAACTGAAATTGGTAACTATAGCAACAAAGATTCAATAACTTCTCCAAACAAGGATCAGGCAGGAGCAATTAGTATCAGCAGCCAAGTTCTAACAAGGCAGGAGTAATTAGCATCAGCAGCAAAGTTCTAACAAGGATGTTCAGGTAGGAGTAATTAGTAGTATCAGGCTGTCCAACTAAATGAAAAGGTTCGCTTGTAAACTAGTAGTAGAATTTAGATCCCCGCCAATAAGGATGTTGCGGCAGTCAAATTTACACAATCAAGTTGCAACCGAGATTGATAAGCATGTAATTTCAGCAAACCAACAGATGCATGCAGGAGTAAAGATAAGGATTGCAATAATTTCCTATGGGAACACACAATTTACAGCAGTTAAGCTATACTGGTAACAGACAGTCAAAATCAGGAAGGATAGAATAGTCTCATTTGCAAGGATTCTCACAATAGTAGCAAGCAACAAGATATGCAAAAGATTTTCCACCAAGTCATAAGGCCAGACTCATCCATAATTAATAATCCGACAAAATGCCGCAGTCTCCAACAAAAGCTAGGGCAGTATAGGCCAGTAGCAATATAAAACTACTAGGAATAGGCAGCCAAATCACAGCATAGTACCACCACGAAGAGGACAAAACGGCAGAGCTTCAACTACAGGACGAACGGCAGACATAGTAGTAGCAAGATATTTTATCAAGAGTAAAATGTATCATAAGTGAATAGGTGTGTCAAATTAGTCCTAAAACTTTAAAAGTGCAGATTCAGGTCCTAAAAGTTTATAAGTTGTTCATCATAGGTTCTACGCAGGCTAGACCGGGTCTGACTTGCTTACGTGGCAAGTTGACCATCGTCACGTCGGTGCGCGCCACGTCAGCGGCACTGTTCATAGCACTGTACATACATATCGAGTTTTCCTATATTTTTTTAAATTCATTTTCTACAAAAAAGTACACAAATGCACTGTTACGCACTGTTCATAATTTGGAATTTTCCAAAAACTCTGAAAAAGTTCATTTTCTGGGAAAAAATCTCCGAAAAGTCTGGAAAATTCATTAAAAATACGCTGTTACGCACTGTTTATATCTGGAAATTTCCAAAAAATGCCGAAAAAATCATTTTCGGGGGAATCTGAAATTTCCAAAGCACTGTTCATAATCTGAAATTCCCCAAAAACTCTGAAAAATTCATTTTCTAGAAAAAAAATCCCCGAAAAGTCTGGAAAATTCATTAAAAATACGCGGTTACGCACTGTTCATACTTGGAAATTTCCAAGAACTCTGAAAATTTCATTCTTAGGGAATCTGAAATTTCCCAAAACACTGTTCATAATCAGAAATTTCCCCCAAAAAATGAAAGTTTCAGCTTCTACAAAAAATATTCCAAAAAAACCTAAAAATAAAAAATCTGGACTTATGAACAATGCGTAAACAGTGCATTCATGTAATTTTTTGTAAAAAATGATTTTTTTTAAAATTAAGAAAACTCAATATGTATGTACAGTGCGATGAACAGTGCTGCTGATGTGGCGCGCGCGCCGACATGGCGATTGTCAACTTGCCACATAAGCAAGTCAAACCCGGTCTGACCTGCGTAGGACCTGTGATGAACAACTTATAAATTTTTAGGACCTGAATCTGCACTTTTAAAGTTTTAGGACTAACTTGACACACCTTGAATAGTTACAGGACTTATCATGCATTTTCGGCGGGGTCGAAAAGGACGTCTGCACAAGCAGAAACCGAGCGGATCGTGAGCGGCCAAACACAAGGCAGGTAGGGAAGACGATCGACACGGGAACGGGAACGGAATCGGCTCGTACCTTTCGGCTGCTCGTAGGTGATGGCAGCAACCTTCCCGTCCTTAGTCCCGACGACGCCTCCCTTGCGGACGCGCTGGTGCTTCGCCGCATCGAAGGAAACCTCTCCAGATCTGAGACCAGAGCAGGGGAGAGGGGAGGGAGTGGGGGATTAACGGAGCAAAAAACACCACTATCCTTCCTTGGGATCCGGCAAGGAAGGGGAATCCGACACCTACTTCGCGGAATCCATGGCGACGAGAGCGGTGGCGGCTGCGGCGGCGCGGTGGGAAAGGGATGCGTGGCTTGCGGCGGCGCGGCGGGGAGGAGGAGGGAGGGGGTTAGCCGAGAGGTGCCTTATTTGTACTAGTCGGCAAGGGTTTCTTCTCGGCCGTCTGATCTGATCCGAGGGTGGTCGGGTGGGTGCTCGTGGCAGCGGAGCGGTCTGCAGAGAGGCCGGGGGCTCGAGGATCGGGCCGTGGAATGCAGAGGCCGGGCCGGCCAGTCGCTTGTTTGGGGCTCGCGGCAGCGCGTCGGGCTGCGGGCTGCAGAGGCCAGCAGTCTCTCGTCTGGGGCTCGCGGCAGCGCGTCGGGCTGCGGGCTGCAGAGGCCTGCAGGCTTTTGGGCAGCCTGCTGCCCAGTGACTCCTGTTTTTCCTTCTTCCATGGTCTCCAAAAAAATCAAGATTAGCATGCCATTTACCTCTGAAGAAGCAGAAGACCCGCACCGCCTGTCGATTTCCCCTCGATTGAGATATCTTGTCAGCAAAAGGACCACACCGCCAGCCGATTCCGCCTGTATCGCAATACCCTCTGCAGATTTCCCCTCCATCGCAATACAGAGATCAGCCGTGCCGTCCTTGGCGGCGGCTGGTTTCCATGTTGCGACGGATGGCAAATCTACGCCGGACGAGAACCGGAGAGACCCATGGTTCCATGGACGGCCTATATATATATTTGTGCAGCACAAGTGCCAGGGCAGGAGGAAGAGGGCAAAGGGGTGGAGAATATGTTTGTGCAGCACAAGTGCCAGGGCAGGAGGGCATATATATACTACCACGTCTCCCCCGTGAAATTGCAGGGCATTAAAACCATTAATTTTTTACGTACTACTATAAATAACTTCCAAATACATCGCAGCCACGGAATTTGAAGGCCGGCGTCTCGACGACACGATCCGTGGTACAAAAAAACTGGACAGTGAGGATAGCTCGACCTGTCGCGACGAGGTAAGCGCTCCCTCCCCTGTTGAGTAGAGCCTCACTTACGTAAGCGCTTACCTCACGCGCGAGGTAGACGCGGCGCCTACCGGGCCAAGAGCGGCCAACGCTAGCTGACGAGGCGGGGCCACGAGTGGGGGACACACGCGAGTCTGAGGGTAACTTTGTGCGTGGGAGACCTTGTTTTCTTACTGTATATGATAACAATCGACTTATCTCTTCCATCAGTTTCAAGCAAATTCAGTCGATGACACAACTGTGCTTGAATTCTTTATAGACTAACGTCATATGCAGCTAGCTAGATTTTGCGTTTGAAAAATTCAGCAAATATGACATTCAGGAAAGAAGCTTAGGGGTTGTACAGAGCTACAGACTAGTTTAATACTCCATTCAATTGTAAAAAAAGAGCAAATATGAACACACCATTCATTTGTATGTGCACAGAGCAAATAATGATCACAACATTCGATTGTTTTGTTTACCGGTGGGGATTGATTGCTACACAGGCTTGCGATTAAAAGCGAAAAATGTTTTTGAACTTGCAATGGTTTTTCACCTTCCTGTCAACCAATAGGCATCAAAATGCTTTCACGAGGACTCGATGTACAAACTGCCTGCTTTATTGCACTAGGGCACATGCTCATACAGAGCTACAAAATGCACACTCAACATACTAGCTCAAGCATGTCAAGCAAAAAACATACTCTACTCTGCTGGGAAAGAAATAGTTACTCTAGATTACACTATTGTTACATGAGCGCAGTTTGCTGGGCATGAAATCTGACAGTTCGTCGCCTGCTACAAACTTGAACTCCGGTTAAAGGAAACGCTTTCCCAGGCCGCAGCTCTTCTCGATCTCAGCCCCAACAAACTTCTACTGCATTCGAGGGGCAGAAAGGAAATCAGCTGGTCCCCTTCCAGTCAAATGTCATTGCGAACAGCACTGTATCAGCCGATATCCTATGAACCTGCAAAGTTAGGTTGCCTATCACCGCCAGAAGAATCATCCTCTTGGCTCTCATCAACCATGGGGTTGCTGCTGGAATTAGACAAGGGGGGAGCAGCATCCTCCGAGGATGAATCCATGTTCGATATCTTCCTCCTCTTCTTGGAACTCGAGGATTTCATTTCATGACGGGAGCGCTTCCGACCCTTCCTTTTGCCCCTTTGCAGACCTTGTTGCGACTCGGAACTACCCTCTTCTCCCGGATATCTTTCAGCCTGGTTTCTTGTCTTCTCTGTTTCCATTACATCGGCCGATGAAGGGTCGCTTTCCACCTTACGTCGTTTATTCGGATTCATCTGAAACAAAAACAAGTCAGAACCCTCATCCATCAGACCAAGCACAACATCTCAAATAAATTCAGTAGAATGCATCTTCAACCGTCGGACAATATATAATCCTTTTGGTATGCATGGCTACTGCAGTAAAATACTTCTCATGCATGGTCTAGTTTGGAAACAAATATTATATTTTACATTTCTTGCAGCAGACAGCTGAAGTAGTAGCGAGTAAGAAAACAAAGATTACGCAGCAAGCATGTACATAGTATTCCCCTTTTTTCCTACGGAACTAATTTATAGGACAACATAAAATTGAACTTCCAAAAATCAGACAACTTAGTTAAATGAGTTTATATGATGATGTTTTATCAACTAGCTACTAAACACTTGGTCACATGAGTTTACATGATGATTCTGCCCCTAGAAGCTAAACACTTGTTTAAAACCTAGTTTTAGCAGTTGTAATCCTTATTGTAACAAACGTTGATACAGGCACCGTCTAAATGGGAAAAAAATCTCCCTCATCAACTTTAAAGACCAGGGAGTGATTTATAGTTAGTAGAGGACCCCAAAAATACGACATACAGCACTGCATTCATGTCAAATTCTTGTGTTTTCTCCTAATCCTGCACTCCTGGAATTCTCTGTGTCATGTGGGGACAGGCCCATCGCATCACACCCGTCATCAAACCACAGCAGTCACAGCAGGAGCACAGGACCAGGTGTGCAGACTGTAGTGTCAGAGATAGGGATCTCTCGCTCCTATATTATCTTGTTAGTTTGCAAGCCCTTTAAAGTGAGTAGACATCTCTTCCTCCCTCTGTTTTCGAGTCGCGACTAGTCGTCGACTAGCACTTCCAGGGTCGACTCAACCTCTCGACTCGACTCTTCGGATGAGTCGAGCGACTCGAGCGACTAGTCTTGACTAGTCACGACTAGTCGTGGTTTCTGGGTCGAACGACTCATTTTTTTGCCCCACCTGTCATATGTTTTTCTACTGTATTTGCTTGCAATCCCCCCTGGTTTGCTGCTCGTCCTCTCCTCCCCTGGTTTGCTGCTGCTGCTCGTCCTCTCCTCCCAGGGTCGACTCAACCTCTCGACTCGACTCTTCGGATGAGTCGAGCGACTAGTCTCGACTAGTCATGGTTTCTGGGTCGAACGACTCATTTTTTTGCCCCACCTGTCATATGTTTTTCTACTGTATTTGCTTGCAATCCCCCCTGGTTTGCTGCTCGTCCTCTCCTCCCCTGGTTTGCTGCTGCTGCTCGTCCTCTCCTCCCCTGGTTCGCTGCTGCTGCTCGTCCCCTCCTCCCCTGGTTGTTGCTGCTGCTGGTCTGCTCCCCCCCCCCCCCAAACTCCTCCCCTGATTGCTGCTGCTGGTGATCTGCTCCCCCCTCCTCCCCTGGTTGCTGCTGCTGCTGGTCTGCTCCTCTCCTGGTTGCAGCTGCTGCTGGTCTGCTCCTCCCCTGGTACCTACTGCTTAACTCACGTTGACTTGTCAACCATGAGTCTAGACTAGTCACAACTAGTCTAGAGTCGCCCCCCCTGAGCGACTCGTCGACTCAAAAACCTTGCTTCCTCCTAATTATCTTGTTAATTTGTTAGCCTCTTATAAGTTGAGGTGCTATCTCCCTATGTAAGCTGGTTATAAAAGACCTAGCACTTCATGAGAAAGAAAAAAGCAAGAAGTTATCTCCTATCTCATCTAGCTCTCTTCTCTCATCCCTACTCTGCTTCATCGCCTACTCTGGCTATCAGAATCTTACCACCGCGGTGGAACGGCTGGCTGTTCTCCAGCCAGTTTCCGCCCACTGCTTGTGGCAGTCCTTAACCTCAGTTTGTAACATTTTGATAGTAACATTGAAATGAAGGATTTTTAGGATATGAAACTTTTTTGAAATAATTATATTTCTGTTTGCTAAGTATGTAAATTTCTCCTTAGTAACAAGGCCAAACCTGAGTTTTACAAGTTATAAAATCTTTTTGACCTGTTTGGATCATCCTGATCATGCCGCTGTGGAGTACTAGTGTGCTATACAACATAGTGATAACCTTGCAAAATGACAGCAACAAATTTTGTTCATCTTGTGTGTGACATTTGAAAATGTGAACTAGAAAGAAATATGCTGAGTGACTCAACAGTCTCAAAACCATAAGAGGGAACAGATACATGTGTCTAGATACGGAATCTAAAACAAGTAATTTGGGACGGAGTGAGTACTTGTTAAGGGTGATAAAATCAGGCTGTGTATTACTCATACAGGGAAATACAAATACAAATATGGATAACTTTGAAGAGAAGATCTCACCTTTGGAGCCTGGTAAACAAGGTGAGCCCACTCGCTCTTTGTCCTGAGACAATCATCGACAGCATGCAAAAAGCTGGAATATGAATAATCTTCTCCTTTGGGTTTAACTAAATCCCTCCAATGCTGAGAAGTAATATAAAAATCAGTGTGAACTTAAGAAAAATGAAGAAAAAAAATCGATTTTACAACCTTCAACTCTTGCCCAAATCCACTTACAACCTTCACCTCTGAAATCGGTTCACTTTTGGATGGGGCCAAGGTTGTAAAGCGAATGGATTTCATAGTTTGGGGTTAAAAATAAACAGTTTAGGAATTAGGAGTTGAATGTGAACATTGGCGAGAGTTGAAGGTTGTAATAAAGTGGACTCTTTTCCATAAATGAATACCATACATGAACTGCTCATGTAAATAACATACCTCACCGATAGCATCACAGAGTTCGTCATATGTTGTATCTCTGTTCCTACTGATGATTTCATCAATGAATCCTGTAGATAGATTGTATGTCACGCTCACGGATGTCTACAGGGGGAAAAGCAAAATGAACTGAACAACATACCAGGTAAACTGCGTGGAAGACCGCTATCCATCCGATCGTCCTTTTCTAACCCAGTGGTAGCTTCTTTTGAACACATACCATGATTTTGCTCTTCCAATTCTGCATTGTCAGCTAATCTGCATGAGTCCTTCACAGAAGGAGTACGTTCGGTGCTATAATCTTTATGCCTTCGTTCAACAAGAGACACCTTTCCTGACCTCTTGTTGTCACCATTATCTCTCAATGCGACGTCATCTTTGTTTCTCTTCTTTAACACCTGTGCAAATAGACAAACTCATATTTTTTTACATAAATGAAATGAACATACATTTATGAAATTCAGTACAAGTGATTCTTACTGGTGTTTGATCCCTTCCTCCATGTGCTGAAGACCGCTTGGAAAAAACAGATGCTCCAGTTTGATGTAGCATCTGGCTACCTGTTTGTTGGCCACGTGTCACCCTTGGTACTCTTGGGGAGCTATTTAATTGTTGATGTAATAACAACGCCAGCTACGAAAAATAAGTAACAGGAAGTGAGAAATCCTTTAACTTGTTTATCAACAGAAATATTTGATAATGGAAACTTCATTATAATTCACACCTGTTCATCACTCAATGAAGCTGTCGCATCAGAGGCTCGCAACTCAGTTGATGCTGAATTAGTAGAGCCCTCTTGTGTGACATGAACAAAGCGGTGATGGGTCTTGTCTTTTTTCTGGGATAAATTGGAAGGCGTTGCCTTGTTCCGAGAATGCAATGGTGGCACTTCTCCATGGAATGATCTTGCTGTGGTGCCAGCTGTCATAGGTGTCTTTTGTGACTGCTCCTTTGAGACTGGTACTCTAAGTTTGGCTGAAGGCACATTTGATTTGCTTGTTTGAGATGATTTTGGTGCAGAAGAAAGGGAGCCTTTCAGTTGAACTTTCTCAGAGGACCTACTAAATTCTTTGGAACTGTCGGCAGAATGCTTTACAGAATCATGTTTGCTATCAGCAGGAGTAACCAACCTCATCTGTTCCTTTTTCATTAAACGGCCAGTCTTCCCTCCTAATGATGGTTCTGCTGAAACTAAAGAGTGTGATATCTCAATATGGGAATATGTAGGACCAGAAGAGGCTGTGCAAACTTTCTGAGCACCTAAAGCTGAGTTTTGCTCAGGTATTGTGTGCATCTGACTTTTTGTCACGGAATTTAGAAGGTCAGAGCCTGAATCAGAGATAGACTTGGCTGAACTTCTTTGAGTGGTCAAAGAACCTGCACCAATCCCTTGACCTTGATTATCGCTCCTATGCTCATCGTTAATGAACTGGGTAGCCTTTGTTCTCTCACGATCCTGAAAATTAACCCCTCTCTTAATACTCTTTGATTTTGACTGAATCGGCAAAGCTAGTACACTAGCAGGAACCTGCAGATTTGAAGAAGCTTGATTTGGTTGTTTCTGAAGACCCACGTGCACTTTCATGGAACCAGCATGGATACGCGTACCTCCATCCATTTCTGCAACAGTGTAATGTTACAATCATAAGTAACACTACAGTGTTTCAAAGGCATTTTCATAGTCATCAAATCATAATTCTGCAAAGATAGTAGCTGGGAGCTTTAGTTACCTGCATTCACTATGCCGGATTGTAAGCCAACATTATGGCTTCCTTCAATTTGTTTCTTACATATGCTAACCTGCATAGTCACAGTGTTCTGTAGATGTCAAGAACTAAACACACTTCATAAAATAGACTGCAGATCATAGGAAACAACCTTCAGAAACTCAAAGAAGTCACTGAATTAAAAGGGTATATATATTTATTCCATTAGATTAAAAAAAAAATCAAACTTATGAAGTTTGACATGAAACCATAAATCTGTAGCCGCTTGTGACGTAGTAATAAAGAACATAGGCTATAAGCGACAACTCTACAAGCTAAATATCTGCATATGGCGGTATATCAACTATAAAAATCTTATTAGGCATTCACTTACAATAAAGACCGTACATTAAACAGTGTTGCCAAAGATGCTAGGCGAGCAGAAGCATGCTACATAGTGCCTAGATGGCCACTGTGCCATTATAAAGAAACATGGTTGGTAGACAATTTCAACAAGAACACACGAATAGATGACCACCAAGCTACCCTTTTGTCCTAGGATGCTACTTCACTCCTGATGATTAGCGGTGTCATTCCTGCCACTCCAATAATCAGCAACAAAACGACAGCAAGTCAGAGGACTCCACAGTGTCATGTCGCTTGCCATTTTCTTCCACCCTATCCAGCTCTGAAGCACTGCCCGCTGTCTTTGACCACTTCCGACCGCAGACCATTTTTTTTATAGCACAGGCAACAAACAAGCTAATATTACTGACACAATCAAGCACCGCACATTTTCATTCCAAAACATATTTAGCACAGAAATAAACAGTTGGCGCACTATCACAGACTAACTCATTTAAGAAAAACAATATTGACAAAAATGCATCAACATAAAAATTGTAATAGAAACAGAAAAGGCAACACAAAGTCTCTTTATTTCTATTCTGCGCCAGGAAAATAATGAAGTTCGCTCTTCCGGATATTTTGGATCTGCCAACCGAATTGCATAATTTTCTTTAGGACACCCAACAGTAGTGGCTTGACACACTACGCCATTTGACTGGTCAAGCACAAAAAATACAATGCTTTAACCATCAATATTTTATTTCCCTCTTATATGATATCCTCTTCCTCACGCATCACCCCTGACTCGTGTTGGGTTCGTTTGACCACCAGTTGAGGCACAGCCTTGATGGCAGAGCAATCCCTCATGCTAGTGCCACCTCACGACAAGACACCCTTTTTGGCAGAGCATCACCACCACCTCAATGCTGCTAGAGAAGACACGCACTAGAAGATTTAATAGTTCTTGGTTTTGGGTAAAATCAGTATTGGTCTAATCAAAAAAAAAATTAGGTCGCCGCAATAGTAGTAGTGGGCTAATTTTGGGTTAAATTATTAAATCTCATTATGTGTTTTTTACGCCACCACAATTCAGCGGCCTCCCACCCGCTTGACAATTACTCCCTCCGAAAAGAAATATAAGAGCGTTTAGATCACTAAAGTAGTGAACTAAATGCTCTTATATTTGTTTACAGAGGGAGTAGCTGCCAACTTGATAACAATGCCCTTATGCCTTTGCATGAAGTTATATCAGACCAGTCAATCTCTGATTTCCATTACCCTCAAAGAAACTTCAGCGATCCCTTATCCCCTACTTTTGGGCTCTGGGGCAAAAAATTCACTCCAACCCTCCCCTTACCTCCATAAACCAGGGACCCCTCCTCAACCCATTTTCTCACTACATGTAAAAAGGTAGGGACCATCCCCTCCCCTGAAAAACACCAACCGCCACTGTTTCCTTTGCTGACCGCCGAAGTTCGCCTGAGCACGCCGGCATTTGGCAGAGCTCACCAAAGCCCACCGCAGTTGACTGAAGCCCATCAGAGTTCACCGGAGCCCATCAGAGCTCGCCGGCCGCCAACTGCTAATTTCCCTTTTCCTCTTTTTTTAATGTGAAAAGAGAACAAAAAGGAATTGGGGGGCTGGGTGGAGTGCAGTGCATGCGAATAAAAGGAGGCCCCTAAAGTAGAGAGCAAGAACCTCTAAAAAAGGTTTAGGGGACTGGTTGGAGTTGCTCCCTTCAGGTCATGTCGTCCAGCATTATTCTGAATAAAAATTATTCCAAGTGTGAACATCATTCACAATAGAACATTAGAACCATACATTCTCACAAGGTTTGACTTGCTACTTGTTTTTCATGTGGCTTAGAACAGGAGAATATCCAGTCTAGGATTCCAGTACATACGTCATCATCATTACACAAAAAGGTAAAATATAATTACTCTACTCCTCTTCAATTTTTTGGAAGCCCGACATTAGCTGCCAGCTCTAATATGGCATGGCATGCCAGAAGGAATTAATGGGATAGCCATCCATCACAGCAAGTTTTTCGTAACTGAATTCTATGTTCATATCCACGCATAGTGTCATGTCAAATGTCACATGCCACAGCCAAGATGCATTCGCAACTCTAATTATCACTCTGAAAGAGTGCGATTGGTAGAATTCACAAGACATGGAGATTCAACTGTTGAAATTAAGGTCATGTAAGAACCTAAAATGTAAATAGTTTATAATGATTTATTATTAACCTATGTGGACCAATCGAAGTACTATGGGAAGCCAGGACATGGAGAACAATTCACTGCAAATATCGATGTTGTTCGGGATGAAGATACATTGCAGGTGGAGGAAATCAGGTGCTAGAGGCAGGGAAATCCACTGTACCGGCAAACAAGAAAACCATTTTAAGGTCACCAATCTAAAACTTAATTTAGTTAAGCTGATCAGGACAAGTTAAGCAATTACATTTAAAACGGGCTAATTTTGAGGTGGCAGCACAACTTGACTTGTATGACCACATAACAGATTAAACTCTCTGGATGTGTACTCTTTAAGTAGCAAATGGCCTACTGATTAGTCAAAATGCATATTCCAGCAGAATATAAAGTAGAAAACAGCACTCACACGCTTTTCCAAACCAGCAACACTAAATGAAGGCAATAGATTTAGTATTGTGCAGTTTAATTTCATACGATATACTAACCTCTGCCTTGACAAACCGTGAGTGTGCTTCTTGTTCTGCCACAGCTGATGTAGCTCTACCTCCAGAGGAGATCTCCAGTTTAATAGACTCCTTAGGTTCGTCCTTTTTCAGCATCTTTGGAGTTCCCTCAGAACTCCTCTTCTCCCCACTCAGTTCCAAGGATTCCTTCATCTTCTTATTAGCTTCACCAACCACTTTAAAATTAGAATTGGCCATGGTTATGTCGGCAAACTGATCCTTATGCCTGATATCAGGCATGTTAAGATCCCCTTTCGACTCAAACCCATTATCCCGCTCTGCGGCGATCTTGGATGCTCCTAAAATGAACAAACTAACAATCCATAATCGAAACGTAGGCAACATCACTGAAAAACTAACTGTTACGCGTGCGGTACCTAAATAATAAGAATCGTGGCCAAACTATTCACCTTTTGTCTTAGCATCTGTCCGAGGAGGAACTTCTTTTGCGCCAGCATGTTGACTGCCTTCAGCCTTCTTGCTTAGGGTTTGAGCATTCTTGTTTCCCTTATTCCCAATCGGGAGGGATAATCTAGCCGCCGGCGGTGGCGCTGGCGCCGTCTCCTCCCGCTTCTCCCTGGCCATCGCGAAAAGAGCGTCGGCGCCGTCCTTGTCCTTGTCCTCGGCCCTCTTGTCCTTGTCCTCGGCCCAGGAGGGGAACTCGCAGTAGCGGAAGCCGAATTTCTTGGGGACGTAGCCGGCGCAGCGCCACAGGGCGGTGGAGAAGGCGGTGGAGGACGGGGATCCGCGGAAGAGGGAGGCGTCGGCCCCGCCGCCTGGGAGGCCGTGGACGTGGACGCGGGCGGGGAGCGGGACCTCGGCCCACCTGCGGTAGAGCGGGGGTGGGCGGTGGGTGGGCAGCTCGGCGAGGAGCTCGGCGACCTCGGTCTCGTCGGCGGAGGAGGGGGCTCGCTTGTGACGGCAGTTGTGGCAGGAGAAGGAGGTGTGCACGCCCCGGACGTAGCGCGCGCACCGCGTGTGCACCCAGACGCTGCAGTCGTCGCAGCTGACCATCTCCTCGCCGTCGTCGAAGGTGACGCCGCAGGAGCAGTCCACCGTCCAGGAGCCGTCCACCCAGTCGTCGGCGGGCGCGGGGGCGGGGGCGGCCAGGGCCGCGGCCGCGTGAGGGGCCGGCGGCTCCGGGCGGTGCAGGCGGCCGCCCTTCATCGGCGGCGACGGGGGGCAAAACCCTAAGTTCGATTCGCCGGATTTTCTCTGCTCGTTTTGGGTGGAAGGGGAAGGGGAAGGAGGAGGCGTGGACGAAGGGAATGCTCGGACGGAACGGAACAGGGGGGAAATGTCCGATTTACCCTCGGGAAGGGGTCATCGTTTAGATGGTGGGCGGTGACATGTGTTTGGTTTATGCAGCAGGTGGTTATGGGTAAAGACAGTTAGAGTATCTCCAGCCGCGTCCCCAACACGTCCCCAAGCTTTTTTTTTGTCGCCGGCGCCGAAAATTTGGCCCAGCCGCGTCCCCAGAAGCCCAATTTTCGCCGGCTCGGGTCGATTTTGGTGCCGACGGACCCAGGCCGAACCCGGCGCGCTGGGGGGCGCTTGGGGTCGCCGGGGAAACTGATTTTGGCGCGAACTGGAATGGGCCCGCCGAGTTAGCGACTTGCCGCCTTCGTCGTCCTCATCGCCTCGGTTCCCGTGGGAATCAATGCCAAGGCTGTCGCGCCGGTCAGCCTTCCATTGATGCCTCACGGGCGGCGCAGTGAAGGCGCCGCGACGCGCGTCCCTCCCGCTCCCGCCACGCGACACCCGACGGGCAGCTTGTCACCGCCCCACTTCGGCTATAAAAGGCCGACCTCCCCGCCGGTGAACGGTGGGGCGTGCCCGGCCGCACCCTCGAAGCCGTCCTCGACCACATCGAGACTGGCAACACGCCGCGCCTCGAGTACCCGACGCCCCCGTCCTTCTCTCGCCGCCGCGGTAGTTCCTGGACGCCGCGGTGAATGGAGACGGCGACCTCCTCCTCGTCGGGCTCCGGTTCGCTTTCCGGGTCGCCGGCGCTGCGCCCCGTCAAGCCGGAGCCGCAGGAGACGCCGCTTCGGCGCCCTCGTCATCAACGAGGGCGGCCCCTCCCCTCGTTCCTTCCGCCTCGTCCGGCCGAAGACCGAGTCGGGGTTGCTCCCCGTGAAGAAGGAGCACAAGGAGATGGCCGCCGACGACGAGACCGCCCTGAAGTGGGCGAAAGCGGACTACGTTCGCGAGCAGGTGGAGCGCCAGCGCCGGGCCTACGATGAGATCAAAGCTCGGCGCCGCGGACGCGACGAGGGCGGCGTCGTCGTCCTCGACAGCGACGACGAGGACGCACCCGGGCCGTCCAACCCTCCGCGCGTCGGCGCCCCTGGTCAGGGGTGCAGCAAGGACAGCAGCGGCGTCGGCGGGATGCAGGGTGGCGGCGACTACACCCGGTTCTATAGGCTCCTCGGCATGTAGACGGCGGGCGGCGGCGGCAGCGACGTAGTAGGGCTAGGCGTGTAGTTGTTTTTAAATCATGTTTTCTGTTTTTTGTACAAATTTGAATGAAATCGCCGAGTTTGTGCCGTGTTTGTGCCCTGTTTGTGCCGATTTGGGGGCGACCTGTGGCCGGCGACTGGGAACACGTTCGCCCCCACGCCGAAATTAACGCCGGTTCGGCCCCAAGCGGCGCTTTTTCGGCGTCCTGGGGGGCGAACGGCTGGAGATGCTCTTAGGGATAGCCATTTTTTGTGTTTAGTTGAAAGGATGAGAAAGAGTAGTTAGGGATAGCCAATTCTATATTTGGTTGGAACAAGAGATGAATAGGTTGTTGAGATATTCTTTTTAGTAGAAATGGTGAAATTACCCACTATACATGCCATTTGAACAAAATTACAGATTTCAGAAGTCCATACCAAGATTTCTCTTTATGTCACAATAATAGTTTCGAAAGTTGCACAAGTTCTCGTACACCAACAATAATTTTGAAAAAATCATTAACTTATAGACAGATTTTAAAATTCACAAGTTCATAAACAACCAGCCATAGGTTAGGCAGTGCACACAAACAACTCTCAAGTCGTATTGTCCCCAATTCACAATTCAACTCCATTAGCACATGTCATTGTCATCCTCACTCACGGGGGCCCGTGAAACACACACACATACAACATGGTTGAAGCACATCACAACACGATTGGATCTCGCCACCGCCTGGCAACTCCGGTTGCACCCCCCCCTCCCCCCCCCTACAGCCACACGCCTGCACGTGACGCCCCCGGCCCTTGCAGCCACACGCCGCTGCGACACCCCTGCTGGCTGCCTTCGTCACCTCCGTCACATGAGATCCGACCGGCGATGCCCCAAATCTACGATGGGATAGGGGATACCTGAGAGAGAGAAGAGATAGGACGCAGACGTGTCTTGATCCGGCCACCGCATCGACGTCACTACCCTTCGTCCAACCGCTCACTACTAGGAAATACCTTATAGGTAGAACCTTAACAGAAGCGTGGGGTAATAGGCCACCGCTACTGCTACTTAGCAGTAGCGTCGGTCCTGATCCAGCGCTACAGGTAAGTCTATAACAGTAGCGCATTGTTGCCAACAAACGATGCTGCTAAGTGGTTCCCACCTTACCCACCGGGGCTACCTGTAGTAGCAGCGTTCCCCAAAAATCGACGCTACTGCTAATCCTATAGTAGTAGCGCGGGCCCTATGGGTGTGTTGTGCCAGCAGGTGGGCCCCACTTAGCAGCAGCGTGGGCTTGTGTGTCTGATTGCTTGTATCTGCGTTGGTATTTTCCTGACGAGGAGAGGATGATGCAGCACAGCAACGGTAAGTATTTTTCTCAGTTATCAAACCAAGGTTATCAATCCAGTAGGAGGATCCACCCACACTATGTAAACAACACATGCACACAAATAACAAATACTTGCAATCCAACACGTAAGAGGGGTTGTCAATCCCTCCTCGGTATCGAGATAGATTAAATTGTATGAGATTGGATAAATAGATCTAACAAAAACATAAAAATAAATAAATAAAAATTGCAGCAAGGTATTTTTGGTTTTATATGATAGAAAAATAGACCCGGGGGCCGTAGATTTCACTAGAGGCTTCTCTCGAGAAAATAGCATACGGTGGGTAAACAAATTACTGTTGGGCAATTGATAGAAAAGCGAATAGTTATGACGATATCCAAGGCAATGATCGTGTATATAGGCATCACGTCCAAGATTAGTAGACCGGCTCCTGCTGCATCTACTACTATTACTCCACACATCGACCGCTATCCAGCATGCATCTAGTGTATTAAGTTCATGAAGAAATGGAGTAATGCAATAAGAACGATGGCATGATATAGACAAGATCTATTCATGTAGGAATAGACCCCATCTTTTTATCCTTAATGGCAACGATACATGCGTGTCATATCTCCTTCTGTCACTGAGATTGAGCACCGCAAGATCTCACAAAGCACATCTTCCCATGGCAAAAAAAATCAATCTAGTTGGCCAAACCAAACCAAAGTTTCGGAGAAGAAATACGAGGCTATAAAGATCATGCATAAAAGTGTTCAGAGAAGACTCAAATAATATTCATAGATAGAACTGATCATAAACTCACAATTCATCGGATCCCAACAAACACACCACAAAAAGTCATACATCAAATAGATCTTCAAGAAATATCGAGTGATAACCCACAAGTATAGGGGATCGCAACAGTTTTCGAGGGTAGAGTATTCAATCAAATTTATTGATTCGACACAAGGGGAGCCAAAGAATATTCGCGAGTATTAGCAGTTGAGTTGTCAATTCAACCACACCTAAAAGACTTAATATCTGCAGCAAAGTATTTAGTAGCAAAGTAGTATGGAAGTAACGGTAACGGTGGCAATAGTAATAGTAGCAGTTTTGTAGTGATTATAACAGCAGCAACGACAAAGTAACTTAGTAAAGATCAATATGTGAAAAGCTCGTAGGCATTGGATCAGCGATGGATAATTGTGTTGGATAATATTTATCATGTAGCAGTCATAACCTAGGGTCACACAGAACTAGCTCCGATTCATCAATATAATGTAGGCATGTATTCCGTATATAGGCATACGTGCTTATGGAAAATAACTTGCATGACATCTTTTGTCCTACCCTCCCATGGCAGCGGGGTCCAAAAGGAAACTAAGGGATATTAAGGCCTCCTTTTAATAGAGAACCGAAACAAAGCATTAGCACTTAGTGAATACATGAACTCCTCAAACTACGGTAATCACCGGAAAGAATCCCAATTATTGTCACCTTGGGGTATGCGGATCATAACACGTAATAGGTGTCTACAACTTGCAAGATAGGATCAAGAACACAAATATATTCATGAAAACATAATAGGTTCAGATCTGAAATCATGGCACTCGGGCCCTAGTGACAAGCATTAAGCATAGCAAAGTCATAGCAACATCAATCTCAGAACATAGTTGATACTAGGGATCAAACCCTAACAAAACTAACTCGATTACATGATAAATCTCATCCAACCCATCACTGTCCAGCAAGCCTACGATGGAATTACTCACTCCCGACAGTGAGCGTCATGAAATTGGTGATGAAGGAAGGTTGATGATGATGATGGCGATGGATTCCACCGTCCGGAGCCCCGAACAGACTCCAGATAAGCCCTCCCAATGAAGAACAGGACGTGGCGGCGGCTCCGTATCGTAAAATGCGATGAATCTTTCTCTCTGATCTTTTTCTCCACGAATAGGTATATATGGAGTTGGAGTTAGGGTTGTACATGGTCCAGGGGGCCCACAAGCATGCAGGGCGCGCCCTGGGGGATAGGCGCGCCCTCAGGGCTTGTGGCCCCTGGGTGGGCCCCCTCTGGTATCTTTTTCCGCCAGTATTTTTTATATATTTCATAAAAATTCTCCATAAGTTTTCAGGTCAATCCGAGAACTTTTATTTCTGCACAAAAATTAACACCATGGCAATTCTGCTAAAAACAGCGTCAGTCCGGGCTAGTTCCATTCAAATCATGCAGATTAGAGTCCAAAACAAGGGCAAAAGAGTTTGGAAAAGTAGATACGATGGAGACGTATCAACTCCCCCAAGCTTAACCCATTACTTGTCCTCAAGCAATTCAGTTGACAAACTGAAAGTGACAAAGAAATTTTTTTACAAACTCTGTTTGATCTTGTTGTCGCAAATATGTCTAGCCAATATTCAGGTTTTCAGCAAAGATTATGAATTAACCATATTCACAATAACACTTGGGTCTCACATTTACTCATATCAATAGCATAACAAACTAGCGAGTAATAATAAGATATCTCGGATTACAACACTTTTCAAAATAATCATGATATAATATGACATAATGGTATCTCGCTAGCTCTTTCTGAGACCGCAAAACATAAATGCAGAGCACCCTTGAAGATCAAGGACTGACTGGACATTATAATTCATGGCAAAAGAGATCCAGTCACAGTCATACTCAATATCAACTAAAAACAAAGCATATAAATGACAGTGGTGCTCTCCAGCTGGTGCTTTAATAAGAAGATGATGACTCAACAATAAAAGTAAATATATAGGCCCTTCGTAGAGGGAAGCAGGTATTTGCAGAGGTGCCAGAGCTCGAAGCTTTTAAAACAGAGATGAATATAATTTTGAGCGGTATGCTTTCATTGTCAACATAACAACCAAGAGATCTCACTATCTTCCATGCTAGACACATTATAGGCGGTTCCCAAACAGAATGGTAAAGTTTTACTCCCCCTCCACCAACAAGCACACTCCACGGCTAGCCGAATCCACGGGTACCGTCCATACCGACAACAATCCTGGGGGAGTTTTGTTTCATTAATATATTTTGATTTTGATCATGGAACTGGGCGTCCCAATTACCAGCCACTTTCTTGTGAATGACAAACGAATAAACACTCATCGTGAGAATAACCCACCTAGCATGGAAGATACTGACAGCCCTCATTCGCTATATGAGCGATTTGGGCATACAAAACAGATTATCATTTGAAGATTTAGAGTTTGGCACATGCAAATTTACTTGGAACGGAGGGTAAATACCGCATATAGGTAGGTATGGTGGACTCATATGGAACAACTTTGGGTTTAAGGAAGTGGATGCACAAGCAGTATTCCCGCTTAGTACAAGTGAAGGCTAGCAAAAAGATTGAGGAGCGGCCAACTAGAGAGCGACAACGGTCATAAACATGCATTGAGACTAATCAACATTGGGTACAAGCATGAGTAGGATATAAATCAACATGTACATAAATATCATGGAGGCTATGTTGTTTTTGATTCAACTACATGCGTGAACATGTGCCAAGTCAAGACACTTGAATCATTCAAAGGAGTATACCATCCTATCATACTACATCACAATCATTTTAAATGCATGTTGGCACACAAGATAAACCATTATTCACTCCTAGCTAATTTAAGCATGGCATAAGTAACTATAATCTCTAATTGTCATTGCAAACATGTTTCATTCATAATGGCCTGAATCAGGAACGATAAGCTAATCATATTTACAAAAACAAAATAGGTCGAGTTCATACCAACTTTTCTTCATCTCAATCATTTCATCATATATCGTCATTATTGCCTTTCACTTGCACGACCGAACGATGTGAATAATAATAAGAGTGCACGTGCATTGGACTAAGCTGGAATCTGCAAACATTTATTCAAAGGAGAAGACAAGGTAATATGGGCTATTTGTTAGATCAACAATAATGAATATGGGAGCCACTCAACATTTTCATCGTGGTCTTCTCCTTACGACCCAAAGAAAAAGAAAAGAATTTCAAAGAAACACACTAAAATCTTTTTGGGTTTTCTTTTAATACTACAACTAATTAAACTAGAAAGAAAAACTAAAAAGATGCGAGAGATATTTTTGGATTTTATCAAAGTTTTTCAAACACACAAGAAGAAAGCAAGAAAAAAATCAATATGGATTATACAATGAAAAAGGATGAACACCGACAACTGGAATGAATTTGTGATGCATGAACGTAATGTCGGTGAGAGATACGTACTCCCCCAAGCTTAGCCTTTTGGCCTAAGTTGGTCTATGGCCACGGCTAGAAATAACCCTCTCCTGGATATTGCGGAGGGTCCTGAGGGTTCCACTGGTTGGCGAGCTCCTGTGGCTCCCATTGATATAACAGGCTCTTGATATGGCTCAGGTGCCGGTGCTGGCTCAGGCACTGGGGGTTGTGTTAAGCTCTAGTACGCATAAATATCATTGGGCATAATAATGTACCTGCCTGAATGAATATTGAACAAAGAAGGTGCAGGCAAGGTAATAATCTCACACGTACCCTGACTGAATACCAAGTTGTACTAGAGTCGCTTTTGCTTATCATTGTTAATAAAATCGTGTGCTACCATGCTAGCATAATCTAAAATTTTAGTGGGTAGCAACATCTCCTCCTTCTCATCATGCCTAATAGGTATCTCAAAATATTTAGCAAGGCGGGAGGCATTGACACCTCCTAAAATACTACCCTTCGAACGGTTTGTGTGTAACCACCGAGCAACCATAGCGCCCAAACTAAAAGTTCTATCAGCATATAAAGCATGGCGCAAAATAGCAAGGTCAGGTGAACTGAGAGTTTGATACGTCCATTTTGCTTCATATTTACCTATTGTTATTTATAATGTTTTTATGTATAATAATGCTTTTGAGAGTAATTCTAATGCCTTTTCTCTCATAATTTGTAAGGTTTACACAAAGAGGGAGAATACCGGCAATTGGAATTTTGGACCAGAAAAAGCACGTTAGAGCTACCTATTCAGCATAACTCCAAATAAGCTGAAACTTCACGGAGATTTTTTATGGATTATTTAAGAATTATTGGAGCAAATAACTACCAGAGGGGGCCCACCAGGTGGGCACAACCCACCTGGGTGCGCCAGGCCCCCCAGGCGTGCCCTGGTGGGTTGTGCCCTCCTCGTCCCACCTTTGGGGTCCCTCTTCTGGTATAGAAGTCATTTTGACCTAGAAAAAAATAAGGAGAGGACTTTCGGGACGAAGCGCCACCGTCTCGAGGCGGAACTTGGGCAGGAGCACTTTTGCCCTCCGGTGGAGCGATTCCGCCAGGGGAACTTCCCTCCCGGAGAGGGAAATCATCATCATCGTCATCACCAACAACTCTCCCATCTTTGGGAGGGCCATCTCCATCAACATCTTCAACAGCACCATCTCCTCTCAAACCCTAGTTCATCTCTTGTGTTCAACCTTTGTACCGAAACCTTAGATTGGTGCTTGTGGGTGACTAGTAGTGTTGATTACATCTTGTAGTTGATTACTATATGGTTTATTTGGTGGAAGATTATATGTTCAGATCCATTATGCTATTTAATACCCCTCTGATCTTGAGCATGATTATTATTTGTGAGTAGTTACTTTTGTTCTTGAGGTCACGGGAGAAGTCATGTTGCAAGTAATCATGTGTGAACTTGATCTGTGTTCGATATTTTGATGATATGTATGTTGTGATTCACTTAGTGGTGTCATGTGAACGTCGACTACATGGCACTTCACCATATTTGGGCCTAAGGGAATGCATTGTGGAGTAGTAATTAGATGATGGGTTGCTAGAGTGACAGAAGCTTAAACCCTAGTTTATGCGCTACTCCGTAAGGGACCGATTTGGATCCAAAAGTTTAATGCTATGGTTAGATTTTATCTTAATATTTTTCTCGTAGTTGCGGATGCTTGCGAGGGGGTTAATCATAAGTAGGAGGTTTGTTCAAGTAAGAATAGCACCTAAGCACCGGTCCACCCACATATCAAATTATCAAAGTAGCGAACACGAATCAAACCAACATGATGAAAGTGATATGATGAAATTCCCGTGTACCCTCAAGAACGCTTTGCTTATCATAAGAGACCGTTTTGGCCTGTCCCTTACCATGAAAGGATTGGGCTACCTTGCTGCACTTTATTTACCATTACTATTACTTGCTCGTTACAAATTATCTTGCTATCAAACTATTGGTTACTGACAATTTCAGTGCTTGCAGAAAATACCTTGCTGAAAACCACTTGTCATTTCCTTCTGCTCCTCGTTGGGTTCGACACTCTTACTTATCGAAAGTACTACGATTGATCCCCTATACTTGTGGGTCATCAAGGCTCTTTTCTGGCGCCATTGTCGGGGAGTGAAGCGCTCTTGGTAAGGAAAAAATATTACTACGTGCTGAAATTTATTATCACTTATTACTATGGAGAACAATCCTTTAAGGGGTTTGTTCGGGGTATCTTCACCTCGACCGGAACCACAATTAGTTATCCCTCAACCTACTGCACCTACTGAAAATATTGGTTATGAAATTCCTTCGGGTATGATAGAACAACTACTAGCTAATCCTTATGTAGGAGATGGAACTGAACATCCTGATATGCACTTGATATATGTAGATGAAATTTGTGGATTATTTAAGCTTGCAGGTTTACCCGGAGATGAAGCTAAGAAGAAGGTTTTCCCTTTATCTTTGAAGGGAAAGGCATTGGCATGGTATAGACTATGCGATGATATTGGATCTTGGAACTGGAATCGATTGAAATTGGAATTTCACCAAAAAAATTATCCTATGCATCTAGTTCATCGTGATCGGAATTATATATATAACTTTTGGCCTCATGAAGGAGAAAGTATCGCTCTAGCTTGGGGGAGGCTTAGGTCAATGTTATATTCATGCCCCAATCATGAGCTCTCTAAAGAAATTATCATTCAGAATTTTTATGCTCGGCTTTCTCGTGATGATCAATCCATGCTCGATACTTCTTGTACTGGTTCTTTTATGAAGAAGACTATTGAATTCAGGTGGGACCTGTTAGAAAGAATTAAACGCAACTCTGAAGATTGAGAACTCGACGAAGGTAAAGAGTCAGGTATTAAGCTTAAGTTTGATTGTGTTAAATCTTTTATGAATACCGATGCTTTTCACAAGTTTAGCACTAAATATGGACTTGACTCTGAGATAGTAGCCTCTTTCTGTGAATCATTTTCTACTCATGTTGATCTCCCCAAGGAGAAGTGGTTTAAATATCATCCACCTATTAAGTAAGAAATTAAAGAACCGGTTGTGGTTAAAGATGAAACTATTATTTACAATGTTGACCCAGTTGTTTCTACTGCTTATATTGAAAAACCTCCTTTCCCTATTAGGATAAAGGAACATGCTAAGGTTTCAACCGTGGTCAATAAAAGTAATATTAAAGCACCTAAACCTGCTGAACAAATCAAAGTAGAACCTAGTGTTGCAATGGTTAAGGATCTCTTGGTAGAAAATATTGATGGGCATGTTATTTACTTCTGTGATGAAGCTGCTAGAATTGCTAAACCCTATGAAAAAGACAAACATAGACCTGTTGTTGGCATGCCCGTTGTCTTAGTTAAAATAGGAGATCACTGTTATCATGGTTTATGTGACTTAGGTGCTAGCGTTAGTGCTATTCCTTTTACCTTATACCAAGAAATTATGAATGACATAGCACCCGCTGAAATAGAAGACATAGATGTTACTATTAAACTTGCCAATAGAGACACCATCACACCACTTGGGATTGTTAGAGATGTTGAAGTCTTGTGTGGGAAAATAAAATACCCAACTGATTTTCTAGTTCTTGGTTCCCCACAAGATGACTTTTGTCCCATTATCTTTGGTAGACCTTTCTTGAACACTGTCAATGCTACTATAGATTGTCTTAAACAAACTGTTAGTGTTCGCTTTGTTGATGAGTCTCATGAATTTAATTTTTCCAAGTTTAATAGGCAACCTCATAAGAAAGAATTACCTAATAAGGATGAAATAATTGGTCTTGCTTCTATTGTTGTGCCTCCTACTGATCCACTAGAACAATATTTGCTAGACCATGAAAATGATATGCATATGCATGAAAGAAATGAGATAGATAAAATTTTCTTTGAACAACGACTGACGAAGACATGTACCTAGGGTAGGGTAATAGGCCTGACCTAGACACCCTTCCCTGAGGACACTGCTCTAAGGCCAAGGACATTCAAAGGATAGCATCATCTACCAACTGAAATCACCACAGGGTGCAACCCACTCGACCAACAGTTCACCCGGATAACCCAATTCCATTCGACCGGGGTGTACTCACTCGACCACACCAGAAACCACTCGGAAGACAGAAGATCTAAGGTCACTCAGGATGGCAATGGTCAGGCGTTCACTCTGTAGTCTTAATGATCATTTATTTGCCTTTATTGCTGGCGTTATCAGTAACGTCCTGTCTTTATGGACATTGAACCCCTTGTAACGTGGGACGACTGGGGTCCTGGCGCACTCTATATAAGCCACCCCCCTCCACTGGCATAAGGGTTCGCACCCCCTGTAACTTCACACATAATTCAATCGACCGAGCCTCCGGGCACCGAGACGTAGGGTTGTTAATTCCTCCGAGAAGGGCCCGAACTCGTAAATCTTGCGTGCACAACCTCATCGTAGCTAGGATCTTGCCTCCTCATACCTACCCCCCTATTCTACTGTCAGACTTAGAACCACGACAGTTGGCGCCCACCTTGGGGCAGGTGTCTTAGCGACTTTCCTGTGAGGTTGTGATTTTTTCCGATTCCCATCATCATGGTTTCGGGTGGAGGTTTGGCTGAGGGCCACGAGATCCGTCTCGGCGCGCTCGTCTTCATCGCCGACGACTCCGCCTGGCTCCAGGAGGCCCCCCTCGACGTCGAGACGTTCCCCGTCCGCGGGGCGACGCACTTTCGTGCGTGTGTCCGCGGCGTCCTTCTGCGGCAACCGTCGACCCAATATCGGTCGTTTCCTACGGTGTCTTTGTTCCCCGCTGTTCACCGTCGCAAGCGATCCGGTCGATCGCGGCTTCAGCGGTGGGTGAGGCATGCGGTGGCACGTCAGTCGGCCACCCCTCAAGTCACGGCAATTGAGCCCGATGAATCTCTCTACGGCCTGTTCGATCTGTCGACTGGCTCCGTCGAGACTCTGTCCGAGTGCGACAGCAGCGATCCTGCGGCGGAGGTCCTGATGGTCGACACGCCGCGTAGCCCACCTGGCATGCGTCGCAACGGAGGCGGCGACGGCGGTGGCGATCCGTCGCGTGTTCACGAGGAATACCACCCCGAAACCCTCTCTTCACAGCGGAGGGAGGAACTTCACCGCCGTAACGAGGAAGCACTCCACACGCCCATCATCGAAGAGACCTCTGAGGCTCGGGCCTTGGAGGCAGCGCGCTTGGCCACTTTGGCTGAACGCACTCGACTGGAAAATCTTCAGCATGCACTCGACGAACGTGCTCGGCAGCGGATTCCTGAGTCCAGTCGACGGCGGCAATTGTTCCCTCCTGAACCTCAGGTATACCGCACTCCGATTCAGAATCTTACAGCTGCAGCTCGTATAGCAGAATCCATCCAGCCATCCCAGTCAGAAGCTGGACGAGGTTTGATGCAGATCCGGGCTCTGCTTCGGGCGGCAGGAGACCAAAACACTGCAGTATCACAGTCGCGTAACAGAATCCATAGCAGATCTGTGGTGGCTGACATAGTTCAATCGGCTCACAGCCCAAGATCGCCTCCACGGTGTGAGGGGTGGGTGCATCGCCAAGATCAGCACTTGGGTCGGATCCACGAGCAGTACGATCATCGACTCGGCCGAGATGACCGCCGTCGAGCGCCTACACCCCCTCCGAGAAGCGGATCATATGTGCCCCGGCACTATGATGATAGGCGCCCGTACAGCGGAGGGCGGAGGATGCCGGTCGACCCAAGAGAGCCAGAGTTTGATGTGAGGTCAATTTTAGTGCAAGGTTTGGTCGACAGGAACCGAGCACACAAAGAGGGGCAAGGCAGGGATCGCCCGAGTGGAAGCAGGATTCATGTTTCGGGTCCCGAGTGTTTTAGTAGAGCTATCAGAGCCGCTGAGATCCCCCCCAACTTCAGGTTGGCGACCGGGGTTAGTAAGTTCACCGGTGAGTCGAAGCCTGACACTTGGCTGGAAGATTACCGAGTGGCTGTTCAGATCGGTGGTGGAAATGATGAGGTAGCTATGAAACATCTTCCTCTCATGCTGGAAGGGTCGGCCAGAGCATGGCTGAATCAGTTGGCCCCAGGCAGTATATTCAGCTGGGAGGAGTTAACCCGAGTGTTTGTCAGGACATTCGAGGGCACATGCAAACGACCTGCGGGGTTAACGGAATTGCAACATTGTGTACAGAAGCCGAATGAAACTCTGAGGGATTACATCCAAAGATGGATCACTTTACACCACACAGTAGAAAATGTATCCCAACACCAAGCAGTTTGTGCCTTCAAGGAGGGCGTTCGGTATCGAGAGCTTAACTTGAAATTCGATCGGACAGGAGATATGTCTCTGACTCGAATGATGGAAATAGCCACCCGGTACGCTAATGGTGAAGAAGAGGACCGACTCCGCAGTGGAAAGGGCAAACCAGTCGCCCAAGACACCGGAGTGGGTCGGAAGCAGAAACGCAAAGCCGAGCCAGCAGGTCCAGGTGAAGCTGCAGTTGTAACTCAAGGAAAATTCAAGGGAAAGCCCAAGGGACCCTGGATCCCCAAGAAAGTGAAAGACCAGGCGGGGAACGATGTGTTGGACTTGCCATGTCACATTCACACCAAGAAGGATGAAGAGGGAAATCTGATTTATCCCAAACATACCATTCGACAATGTCGGCTCCTGATCCAGCAGTTCCGAGAGAAACAGCCCAATGAAAAGGAAAAAGAGTCTGACAAGGATGGTGACAAGGAAGAAGATGATGACGGTTTCCCTAACGTCAATTCCACTTTGATGATTTTTGCTGACATTGAAAGTAAAAGTCGACTGAAAGTCATCAACAGAGAGGTAAACATGGTTGCTCCGGCAACAACGACATATTTGAAATGGTCAAAGACTCCCATCACATTCGACCAATCTGACCACCCACCGCACGTCGCCACCCCCGGGAGGCAAGCGTTGGTGGTCGACCCGGTCGTTGGGGGCACCCGACTGACCAAAGTCTTGATGGATGGTGGCAGCGGCTTGAACATTTTGTATGCTGAGACTCTTCGTGGGATGGGCATTCCGATGTCCAAGCTCAGTGAGAGCAACATGCGGTTCCACGGTGTCATTCCAGGGAAGAAAGCTGATTCACTCGGACAGATCACTCTTGACGTGGTTTTCGGTGACTCAAAGAATTACCGTAAGGAGAAGTTGACATTTGAAGTTGTGGATTTTCACAGTGCCTATCATGCTATTCTGGGCAGAACTGCATATGCCCGTTTCATGGCTCGACCGTGTTACGTGTACCTCAAGCTGAAGATGCCTGGCCCCAGGGGCGTGATCATGGTCACTAGTAATCGGCAACGAGCAGAAGAGTGCCTCCAGAAGGGCTCTAAGATAGCCGATGAACAGATGGCAGCGATAGAAATGGAAGAATATAAGAAGACTGCAGATCCGAGTGATTTGTTGCGCGCTAAGAAGCCCGCTTCCGAGTCTGCATTTCAGTTGTCCGGTGAAACAAAGCCTGTTCACATTCACCCGACCGACCCCAGTGCTGCTCCGACTCATATCTCAACAACACTCGACAGCAAATAGGAAGAAGCGCTCATCCAGTTCCTCCGTGAGAACTGGGACATCTTCGCATGGAAGCCGTCTGACATGCCGGGTGTACCTAGGGGGCTGGCTAAGCACCGTTTGCGAGTCGATCCAAAGGCAAAACCCGTGAAAGAGCACCTCCGTCGGTCCGCTGCGGAGAAGAGAAAGGCAATCGGCGAAGAGGTGGCTCGGCTTTTGGCAGCTGAGTTCATCCACGAAATTTACCACTCCGAGTGGCTCGCCAATGTTGTCATGGTTCCCAAGAAGGACGATTCACTCCGTATGTGCATTGATTTCAAGCATATCAATCGGGCCTGCCCAAAAGATCATTTTCCTCTCCCCCGCATTGATCAGATAGTCGACTCAACTGTGGGATGTGAGCGATTGTCCTTCCTGGATGCATATTCCGGGTACCATCAGATCCGACTGTATGGACCTGATGAAATAAAAATAGCTTTTATCACCCCATTCGGGTGCTTTTGCTACATCACCATGCCCTTTGGTCTCAAGAATGCTGGTGCCACATTCATGCGCTTGTTATAGAAGTGTCTGCTAGCTCAAATCAGTCGGAATGTGGAAGCATACATGGATGACATCGTGGTTAAGTCGCGCAAAGGTTCCGACCTGCTAACTGACCTTGCCGAAACCTTTGCCAATTTGAGAAGATATGATATCAAGCTTAATCCGTCGAAGTGTACATTCGGAGTTCCAGGTGGAAAGTTACTCGGTTTCCTCGTTTCCGAACATGGGATCGATGCAAACCCAGAGAAAGTTGGTGCAATCCTCCGAATGAAACGCCCTGTGCGTGTACACGATGTTCAGAAGCTTACTGGTTGTTTGGCTGCTTTGAGTCGATTCATTTCTCGTCTCGGCGAAAAGGCATTACCTCTTTACCGACTGATGAAGAAATCTGATATGTTCGAGTGGACTCCGGAAGCTGACGCAGCGTTTGCAGAGCTCAAAGCTCTGCTTTCCACCCAGCCGGTGCTTGCTGCTCCAATCAGCAAAGAACCTTTACTGCTTTATATAGCAGCCACTGGACAGGTTGTCAGTACGGTACTCACAGTCGAGCGGGAAGAAGAAGGTAAAACCTACAAGGTTTAACGCCCAGTGTACTATATTTCTGAAGTCTTAACCCCATCCAAGCAGAGATATCCACATTATCAGAAGCTTGTCTATGGAATTTACTTGACCACAAAGAAGGTTGCACATTACTTCTCAGATCATTCGATTACAGTCGTCAGCGACGCTCCGTTGTCAGAAATTCTGAACAACAGAGATGCAACTGGTCGAGTGGCAAATTGGGCGATTGAACTCCTTCCGCTGGATATCAAGTTCGAGGCAAAGAAAGCGATCAAATCTCAAGCGATAGCAGATTTCCTCGTCGAGTGGATTGAACAACAGTTACCGACCCAGATACAGTCGGAACATTGGACTATGTTCTTCGACGGGTCCAAGATGTTGAATGGTTCAGGCGCTGGAGTAGTCCTGGTATCTCCACGAGGCGACAACCTCAGATATGTTCTTCAGATTCACTTTGATTCCTCCAACAATGAAGCTGAATATGAGGCACTCTTGTACGGGTTGCGTATGGCCATTTCACTCGGCGTCCGCCGCCTAATGGTTTACGGTGACTCAGATTTAGTGGTTAATCAAGTGATGAAGGAGTGGGACATCAGGAGCCAAGCTATGACTGGTTATTGCAATGCGGTGAGAAAGTTAGAAAAGAAGTTTGAAGGGCTAGAGCTCCACCATATACCCTGACTGAAGAATCAAGCAGCTGATGACTTGGCGAAAATAGGTTCCAAGCGGGAGCCTATTCCCAGCAATGTGTTTTTGGAGCATATTCACGCACCATCAGTTCAAGAAGATCCCTTCATTGAAGAGCCCCCACAGCCTAAAAGTTCCACTGATCCGACTGAAGTTGAAATCCCAGCTGTGGTCGACTTGATCATGGAAGTTTTGATCGTTATTCCTGATTGGACAGTGCCGTATATCGCATATATTCTCAGGAAAGAGCTTCTAGAGGATGAAGAAGAGGCTTGCCAGATTGTCCATCGATCCAAAGCCTTTACAGTAATGGGGGGGGGGGGCAACTCTATAGAGAAAGTGTCACTGGGGTCGTTCAGAAATGCATCACCCCAGAAGAAGGCCGAATGATCCTCGATGATATTCACTCGGGAACCTATGGTCACCATGCGTCTTCTCGGGCCATCGTGGCCAAAGCGTATCGAGCTGGGTTTTATTGGCCGCGGGTAAATGAGATGGCAAAGGAAATAATTGACAAATGTGAGGGTTGTCAGTTCTACTCCAACATGTCCCACAAACCCGCTTCAGCCCTGAAGACCATTCCACTCATCTGGCCATTCGCTGTTTGGGGTTTAGATATGGTAGGACCTCTGAAGACTGGCAGGAGTGGTTTCACCCATGTGCTTGTAGCAGTCGACAAGTTCACCAAATGGATCGAAGCTAAACCTATCAAAAACCTGGATGCAAGTACTGCAGTCAGCTTCATCAGAGGGTTAACATTTAGGTACGGAGTCCCACACAGCATCATCACGGATAATGGGTCGAACTTTGATTCTGATGAGTTCCGAGCTTTCTGTGCGTCCCAAGGTACTCGGGTCAACTATGCTTCAGTCGCCCACCCTCAGTCGAATGGACAAGCAGAAAGAGCGAACGGTTTGATTCTCAAAGGGCTGAAACCTCGATTGATGCGCGACCTCAAGCATGCGGCCGACGCTTGGGTAGATGAGCTACCATTAGTCCTTTGGGGATTAAGAACAACACCAAATCGGTCGACTGGTCGAACCCCCTTCTTCATGGTCTATGGGGCTGAGGCTGTGCTACCGAGTGACTTGCTTCACAATGCGCCCCGAGTAGAACTTTTTTCAGAAGCCGAAGCAGAACGAGCTCGAGAAGATGCTGTTGATCTTCTGGAAGAAGAAAGAGAGATGGCCTTGATCCGATCGACCATTTATCAGCAAGACCTTCGTCGATTATATGCCAGAAATGTGAAGGGTCGAGCATTTCAGAAAGGGGACCTTGTGCTTCGAGTGGACCAGCAACGGCCTCACAAACTTGCCCCCGCTTGGGAAGGTCCCTTCATCATCACCAAGTTGCTCCACAACGGAGTGTATCACCTCTACAATGTGGAGCATAATAAAGACGAGCCACGCGCTTGGAATGCGGAGCTACTCCGCTGTTTTTATACTTAAGTGTTCAGACTGATGAGATGTAATAAAGAGTACCTTTCAGTTCGTTTATCAAAGACATGGTTTTACAGTCTCCTAAATGATTGTTGTTACTAATACATGTGTCCAAAATCCCCCAGTGGGTGGCTTAGCCGCGAATCCGATTCGCCTAAGTTCAAAAAATCCTACCGAGTGATGAGCAACCCTCTCACTCGGAGGCTTAGCTACGAATCCGATTCGCCTAAGTTCAAAAAATCCTACCGAGTGATGAGCAACCCTCTCACTCGGGGGCTTAGCTGCGAATCCGATTCGCCTAAGTTCAAAAAATCCTACCGAGTGATGAGCAACCCTCTCACTCGGGGGCTTAGCTGCAGTCCTGTACTCGCCTAAGTTTGTAAAATCCTACCGAGTGATGAGCAACCCTCTCACTCGGGGGCTTAGCTGCAGTCCTGTACTCGCCTAAGTTTGTAAAATCCTACCGAGTGATGAGCAATCCTCACACACGGGGCTTAGCTGCAGTCCTTGTCTCGCCCTTAAAGTTTGTAAAATCCTCCCGAGTGATGAGCAACCCTCTCACGGGGCTTAGCTGCAGTCCGTTACTCGCCTAAGTTTGTAAAATCCTACCGAGTGATGAGCAACCCTCTCACTCGGGGGCTTAGCTGCAGTCCTGTACTCGCCTAAGTTTGTAAAACCCTACCGAGTGATGAGCAATCCTCACACTCGGGGGCTTAGCTGCATCCTGTACTCGCCTAAGTTCGTGAAATCCTACCGAGTATGAGAACCCTCTCACTCGGGGGCTTAGCTGCAGTCCTGTACTCGCCTAAGTTTGTAAAATCCTACCAGTGATGAGCAATCCTCACACCGGGGGCTTAGCTGCAGTCCTGTACTCGCCTAAGTTTGTAAAATTATACGAGGGATGAGCAACCCTCTCACTCGGGGGCTTAGCTGCAGTCCTGTACTCGCCTAAGTTTGTAAATCCTACCGAGTGATGAGCAACCCTCTCACTCGGGGGCTTAGCTGCAGTCCTGACTCGCCTAAGTTTGTAAAACCCTACCGAGTGACGAGCAATCCTCACACTCGGGGGCTTAGCTGCAGTCCTGTATCCCGCCTAAGTTCGTAAATCCTACCGAGTGATGAGCAACCCTCTCACTTGGGGGCTTAGCTGCAGTCCTGTACTCGCCTAAGTTTGTAAAACCCTACCGAGTGATGAGCAATCCTCACACTCGGGGGCTTAGCTGCAGTCCTGTACTCGCCTAAGTTTGTAAAATCCTACCGAGTGATGAGCAACCCTCTCACTCGGAGGCTTAGCTGCGGTCCTGTACTCACCTAAGTTTGTAAAATCCTACCGAGTGATGAGCAACCCTCTCACTCGGGGGCTTAGCTGCGGTCCTATACTCGCCTAAGTGTAAAACACGCTCCATCCTGATCTGCAAGGACGACGAGGTGCAGGTCGTCCGTGATCCTCTCCTCAGAACTGCATCTGTTCCGAGTGAAGATACAAGTTCGACTCGGAAATAAAAACAAGCATATTTAAGGGCAAACTAAGTTCGGACGAAGGAGCTTAAAGTACTCGGGCATCAGGCTCGAAGGAGTTTTACAGTTACAAAATCACTCGGCGTACCGAGGCAAATTGAATCGGATCGTAAAAGTTCGGACGAAGGAGTTTAAAGTACTCGGGCATCAGGCCCGAAGGAGTTGTACGGTTACAGAATCACTCGGCATACCGAGGCAAATTGAATCAGATCATAAAAGTTTCATTCACTCCGTAGAGGGGCTGGCAGGCTCGACAAACTTGTCCAGGTCGATTCCATCTGCGATTCGAGTAGCAGCAGCAATGAAGGTCTCCATGAAAGACTGGAAGTCAAGTTTCTTGGTGTTGGCGACCTTGATTGCTGCTAGCTTCTCTTCTCTGGCTTCCTTGCAGTGGACTCGAACCAGGGACAAAGCTATGTCAGCACCGCATCGAGCAGCGGACTTCTTCCACTCCTGCACTCGACCAGGAATCTCGTTGAGTCGAGTCATCAGAGACTCGAGATCATTTCAGAGCGTTTCCCCTGGCCAGAGCACTGTCTCGATCCGCGACACCGCAACCTTGAGTCGAGCAAGATATTCCAAGGCACTGGCAAGGCGAGACTCCAGTCGGAGCACGTTCATGGCAGCTTCATCTTTGACAGGGGAGTTGATGGGGTCCAAGTTCGTCTCGACTCGCCCAGTCTCTTCCTCGAAGTCTTGACAAAATTCTGCACTCGCAGAGAAATAATGAGTCGACAGCAGTATGATGGGTCAACGAAAGCAAACCGATCGCACAGAGAAAAGTACCTTCAAGCATGAGGAATAATTTTTTGGCGAGCCCTCCCAGATAGTTCTCCAGCTCGTCCCTCCTGCGGGTGATGTCTTCTACTTTGTCGGTCAGGGTCCGTTTGTCCTTCTTCAGACGAGTCACTTCTTTGTTGGCTTCGTCAAGAGCAGCCTTCAGCTTGGTATTCTCTTCCTCCAGCTTTCTGACTGAGGCCATCTTTTGGTCGGCAAGCGCCGTTTTGTCTTCGGCGGTTTTCTTCGCAGCCGCAAGGTCAAGGTCCTTCTTCTCCAAAGCCTGTCTCATTGTTTCTAGAAAGAACAACATTCAAATCAGAAAAAGGAGGAGAAAAGATGGCAAGAGAACCGGTCGACAAGCTTTCCTTACCAGCAGCGTCATCCTTAGCCTTCTGCAAGTTGTTTTGAGCCAACTCCAGGTCAAGATTGAGCTGGACTTGCTTCTTCTCCAAGTCGGTGAACCGGGCTCCAAGATCACAAGATTTCTGTGTTCAGAAGATAGTCAGTCGGCAGACACAAAGATTGGTTGCTTCCGAGCAATAAAGTAGCAAGTTCAAATAGTTCTAAGACTACTACCGAATCAAACATTCGCCAATAGTCTCGGGGACTACACCCAGTGGGTGCACTCAGCGTGCCCCCACTGGTCTGACTTTTTCAATCGACTTGGTCCGTCCAGTCAAAAAAAAAACTCAGACCATAGCCGACTGCCCGCAGTCGACTACGGTCTCGGGGACTACACCCAGTGGGTGCACTCAGCGTGCCCCCATTGGTAAAGGTTCCACTCGGCATGATCTTCCCAGACCGAGTGGAAAAGCTCTGTTCAAAGACCCCCGCCGAATCAAACATTCGACGGCGATCTCGGGGACTACACCCAGTGGGTGCACTCAGCGTGCCCCCACTGGTTCAGAGATTCAATCAGCACAACCTAGTTGACTCAAGTGGAAAAACTACTCAATAGAAATTAAAACACCCAGTGGGTGTACAGACTGACAATGGGTGTGCAATTAAGGTTCTAAAACGCTCATCCACGGACGTCTTGCAGATAAAGCAGCAGTTTCTAAATATCATATCCTAACAGAACAAGCGTCAAGATGGAGTTCAGTCGGAAGTAAGCTAACCTGGACATTGGCCTGAAGTGCTGAGCTGACATCATAGGCAGCTTGACTGGCCTCGCGCACCACCTTCATCTGCTCCATCATAATGCCAGCCTGGCGTATAGCCTCCTTGGCAGCACTCACTTGGTCTTCTGGGACGTGATGGGCGGTGGGAGGTGGAGTCGGTGTATCAGTTGCAGTAGCTTGAGAGCTTGAGGCATGAAGTTGGACAGATAAAGCAAGGGCCGGCACAGTCGACGATGAAGGACGAACACTCGACAAGGGATTCGCAAAAGTAACGGAGGCACGGTTGAAGTCCCCGGATTGCTGGATAGCTGGTTCCGTCGCCGGCGTCGACTGAGGCGTCTTGCTAGCTGGTACCTTCTTGACCGAGGCCCTGCTCCTCCTACCCACGAGCTTCTGTGGCTCATCTTCATCATCGTCTTGAAGTTCAATAACATTTTGCGGAGCTGCAAAAGAATCGACCACAAGAGTTTAGTCGACTGTAGAATTGGCTAGCAAAGAAAAGACGAGATAACAGGGGTCATACCCGCTTTGGATGTGACCGCGTCCTCCATCTCCTCGTCACCATCATCTTGGTAAGCAGAAGTCCCGGAGGTAGCAGCGCTGCAAATCTCAAGGTTCACTCGGTCAAGCAAGTGAATGGGTTGACAACTGATATAAGATTCTTGGAACAAAGGGTGAAAATGAAACACTTACACAGAGGCGACGGGAACGTCAACCTTGATCTTGGGCAAAGCCTTCCATGGCTTTGACGGCGCGGTCTTGAGCTGCTTCGGAGCCTTCTCAGTCGGCACCGGAGAAGATGTCCGAGTGCGCTTCAAAGTCTGTCCAGTCGGTGCTGCCACCTTACCCCGGATACTTGCTGGGTCGTGCTTATGCTTGGAACGCTTTTCCGCGCGAGGTGGAGAATCGACCTCCTCATCGCTGCTCGAGTTTTCGTGCTCTTCATCACTTTTGCCATCGGAGTTCCAGTCGCCGCTGTCGCCTCCGCTCTCTTCTCCTTCCTGGATCTGCTCCCCATTGGGCATCGAGTACATCTCAGTATATATCTACGAAGCAAAGAATCGAACAAGCATCAGTCGGTTCCAAAGACAGTTTACAAATTAGAGTAAAAGTCACTTGACATCGAAGGTCAGACCTTGTCTGGTTCGTTATCAGCGCCGAGTGGCGGAATTCTCCTGGACCCCCTGGGGTTGTCTTTGTTTCCAGTAATGCCCTGCAGCCACTGCGCCACCGTCTCCTCGGCAACTTCCCCCGGGTGGATCCGAGCAGAATCATCGGCGCCCGAGTACATCCACATAGGATGATCGCGGGCCTGGAGCGGCTGGATGCGGTGAGTGAGAAACACTCTAGCAAATCCATGCCGGTCACAACATCGCGGACAAGTTGGATTACTCGTTCAACCAACATAGTCACCTCCGCCTTTTCTGCTGGAGTCACTTTCAAGGGAGAGGGCTTCTCAATTCGCCCCATGGTGAAGGGGGGAAGGCCAGTCGACTGACCTGGAGTTGGTTTGTCCTTACAATAAAACCAGGTCGACTGCCACCCTCTGACCGAATCGGGAAGAGTCATAGGTGGAAAAGTGTTTTTTCCTCTCATCTGGATCCCTAGACCTCCGCACATCTGGATCACGTGCGTCCTCTCATCACTCGGATTGGCCTTTTTCACAGACTGTGAGCGGCAAGTAAAGATGTGTTTGAAGAGACCCCAATGCGGTCCACAACCCAGGAAATTCTCACACATGGAGACAAACGCAGCGAGGTATGTGATGGTGTTCGGGGAAAAGTGATGAAGTTGGGCCCCAAAAAAGTTCAGAAAACCTCGAAAAAAAGGATGAGGGGGCAGAGAAAAACCACGGTCGACGTGGGTCGCGAGGAGGACGCACTCACCCTCCTGCGGCTGCGGCTCGGTCTCATCACCTGGCAGCCTCCAGGATCCATGAGCGATCAAGCCCCCCTCGACCAGATCCTCCAGATCCTCTTGCTAAATCGTGGATCGAATCCAGTCGCCCTGGATCTAGCCGGGCGGCAGGCCGGATCTCGATGACGATCCACCCCGACTCGTCTTCTTGCCCTTCGCTGCCGCCGTCGCTTTCTTCGCACGCTCCAGGGCCGCCGTCTTCTCCTTCCCCATCGCGGCAGGCTGCGCTCGGATGGGGTGGCGGCGTCGAAGGTGGCGGCGAATGTGGTGGTGAAACAGGAGAAGAAGAAGGAGATGGGGAGCACAGTGCCAGACCCATCGGCCCCGACGCCTTATATGGGCCTGCTCCCGAGTGGCTGACTTGTGGGCCCAGGCAATCCAGTCAAATCCCGCAACAGTTGCGTGCTAGATACATGGCGAAAAAGGTGGCACGAAGATCGAGGCGTCCTTGCCTAACCCGCTCCGTTTACTGCGGTACTCTCCGTCCCGCGCGCTTCTCCAAATGTCGAATCCCGTGAGATCCGGAAGCGGCAGTGTGACCAATCGCGCTGAGGATTTTATACCATACCAACACTCAGAGCTTATCAACAAAAATCACTCGACAACCTCTGAATGGACCCAGGTGACTGAAAATGAAGTTGAAGTTTTTACAAAGATCACCGGCCCGGTTAAAATGCCTCTGAAGCATATAAATCGGGTCGGAACCATCTTCAACCCCTTCTCCACTCGGACCCAGATCCATTCGGGGGCTAATGACTAAGACATGTACCTAGGGTAGGGTAATAGGCCTGACCTAGACACCCTTCCACGAGGACACTGCTCTAAGGCCAAGGACATTCAAAGGATAGCATCATCTACCGACTGAAATCACCACAGGGTGCAACCCACTCGACCAACAGTTCACCCGGATAACCCAATTCCATTCGACCGGGGTGTACTCACTCGACCACACCAGAAACCACTCGGAAGACAGAAGATCTAAGGTCACTCAGGATGGCAATGGTCAGGCGTTCACTCCGTAGTCTTAATGATCATTTATTTGCCTTTATTGCTGGCGTTATCAGTAACGTCCTGTCTTTATGGACATTGAACCCCTTGTAACGTGGGACGGCTGGGGTCCTGGCGCACTCTATATAAGCCACCCCCTCCACTGGCACAAGGGTTCGCACCCCCTGTAACTTCACGCATAATTCAATCGACCGAGCCTCCGGGCACCGAGACGTAGGGTTGTTACTTCCTCCGAGAAGGGCCCGAACTCGTAAATCTTGCGTGCACAACCTCATCGTAGCTAGGATCTTGCCTCCTCATACCTACCCCCCTATTCTACTGTCAGACTTAGAACCACGACAACGACCTCTGCTTAAACATAATCTGCCTATTGAAACTCTAGGAGGACCTCCTCCGCCTAAAGGTGATCCTGTGTTTGAACTAAAACAATTGCCAGACACTTTGAAATATGCTTATCTTGATGAGAAAAAGATATATCCTGTTATTTATTAGTGCTAACCTTTCAGAACATGAAGAAGAAAGATTATTGAAAATTCTGAAGAAGCACCGAGCTGCTATTGGATATACTCTTGATGATCTTAAGGGCATTAGTCCCACTCTATGTCAGCACAAGATTAATATGGAACCTGATGCTAAACCCGTTGTTGATCATTAACGACGTTTCAATCCTAAGATGAAAGAAGTGGTAAGAACTGAAATATTAAAACTTCTGGAAGCAGGTATAATCTATCCTATAGCTGATAGTAGATGGGTAAGTCATGTTCATTGTGTCCCTAAGAAGGGAGGTATTACCGTTGTTCCTAATGACAAAAATGAGCTCATTCCACAAAGAATTGTCGCTGGCTATAGAATGGTGATTGATTTTAGGAAATTAAATAAAGCAACTAGAAAAGATCATTACCCTTTGCCTTTTATTGATCAAATGCTAGAAAGATTATCAAAGCACACACACTTTTGTTTCCTTGATGGATATTCTGGTTTTTCTCAAATACCTGTTTCACAACCTGATCAAGAGAAAACCACCTTTACTTGTCCTTTTGGAACTTATGCTTATAGACGCATGCCTTTTGGTTTATGCAATGCACCTGCTACCTTTCAAAGATGTATGACTGCTATATTCTCTGATTTTTGTGAAAAGATTGTTGAGGTTTTCATGGATGACTTTTCCGTTTATGAAACTTCTTTTGATGATTGCTTAAGCAACCTTGATCGAGTTTTGCAGAGATGTAAGGAAACTAATCTTGTCTTGAATTGGGAGAAGTGCCACTTTATGGTTAATGAAGGTATTGTCTTGGGGCATAAAATTTCTGAACGAGGTATTGAGGTGGATAAAGCTAAAGTTGATGCAATTGAGAAAATGCCATGTCCGTAAGATATCAAAGGTATTCGTAGTTTCCTCGGTCATGTTGGTTTCTATAGGAGGTTTATTAAAGACTTCTCTAAAATTTCTAGGCCTCTTACAAATCTTTTACAAATGGATGTTCCGTTTGTTTTTTATGACGATTGTGTAGAAGCCTTTAAAACACTTAAGAAAGCCATAACTTCTGCACCTATCGTTCAACCACCTGATTGGAACTTGCCTTTTGAAATTATGTGTGATGCTAGTGATTATGCTGTTGGTGCAGTTATAGGACAAAGAGTTGATAAGAAACTAAACGTTATCCAATATGCTAGTAAAACTCTAGACAGTGCTCAACGAAACTATGCTACTACTGAAAAAGAATTTTTAGCAGTTGTGTTTGCTTGTGACAAATTCAGATCCTACATTGTAGACTCTAAAGTTACTGTTCACACTGATCATGCTGCTATAAAATATCTTATGGAAAAGAAAGATGCTAAACCTAGACTCATTAGATGGGTTCTCCTGTTACAAGAATTTGATTTACATATCACTGATAGAAAAGGAGCTGAGAACACCATAGCTGATAACTTGTCTAGGTTAGAAAATATTCTTGATGACCCACAACCTATTAATGATAGCTTTCCTGATGAGCAACTAGCTGCAATAAATGTTTCTCATAACACTCCCTGGTATGATGACTATGCTAATTACATTGTTGCAAAATATATACCACCTAGTTTCACATACCAACAAAAGACAAAATTCTTCTACGGTTTAAGACATTACTTTTGGGATGACCCACATCTTTATAAGGAAGGAGTAGATGGTATTATTAGACGTTGTGTACCTAAGCATGAACAGGAACAAATCCTACGGAAAATGTCACTTCGAAGCTTATGGAGGACATGATGCGGGAGATAGAACTGCTCACAAGGTATTGCAATCTGGTTTTTATTTGCCTACTCTCTTCAAGGATTCCCGTAAGTTTGTTTTATCTTGTGATGAATGTCAAAGAATAGGTAATATTGGTAAGCGTCAGGAAATGCCTATGAATTATTCTCTTGTAGTTGAACCATTTGATGTTTGGGGTTTTGATTATATGGGACCTTTTCCTTCCTCTAATGGGTATACACATATTTTGGTTGCTATTGATTATGTTACTAAGTGGGTATAAGCTATCCAACTAGTAGTGCTGATCACAACACCTCTATTAAAATGCTTAAGGAAGTTATTTTCCCAAGGTTTGGAGTCCCTAGATACCTAATGACTGATGGTGGTTCACACTTTATTCATGGTGCCTTCCGTAAAATGCTTGCTAAATATGATGTTAACCATAGAATTGCATCACCTTATCATCCTCAGTCTAGTGGTCAAGTTGAACTTGGCAATAGAGAAATAAAATTAATTCTACAAAAAACTGTCAATAGGTTCCGAAAGAATTGGTCTAAGAAATTAGATGATGCACTTTGGGCTTACAGAACAGCTTATAAAAATCCTACGGGTATGTCTCCTTATAAAATGGTGTATGGGAAAGCTTGTCATCTGCCTCTTGAGTTAGAACATAAAGCATATTGGGCCATCAAAGAACTCAACTATGACTTCAAACTTGCCGGTGAAAAGAGGTTATTTGATATTAGCTCACTAGATGAATGGAGAACCAAGCTTATGAAAATGCCAAGTTGTTTAAAGAAAAAGTTAGAAGATGGCATGATAAAAGAATCCAAAAGCGTGAGTTCAAAGTGGGTGAATATGTCCTTTTGTACAACTCTCGTTTCAGATTCTTTGTAGGGAAGCTTCTCTCCAAATGGGAAGGACCTTATGTTATCGAAGAAGTTTATCGTTCTGGAGCTATCAAAATAAATAATGCTATCGTGGATTTGTCACGGCAGATGTCCTAGTGTGAGAACTTAGTCGTGAGGCCAACGCATCTATGTAGTAGCTTGAGAGGGGTTGAGTAGGACGAGAGACACAAGGTTTTTACCCAGGTTCGGCCCCTCACGGTGGAGGTAAAAGCCTACATCCTGCTTCATAGATATTGATCATGGTGCTCATGATTACAAGGGCGGTGTTTCGCTACCTCTAATCTCGAGAGCTATTGATTTGTCTGTCTATCTAGACTTGTCCAACTTCCCCCTCTTGGGGTGCCCTGCCCCTCCTTATATAAGTTGGAGGGGGGGGGGTTACATGTGGAGTCCTAGTAGGACTAGGACTACTCTATTACAAGTGGAATCCTAGTCTTGCTTCCTTTGTAAGAGAATATTCCTTATGCCTTAAACCGGCCCACCATAACATGAGTCGGCCTTCCATGAGCCGCCCTCTGGGCCTTGGGCTTTCGGGTCTTGTCACTTCTTTGACCTGCCTGCCGGGTCACCAGTAAGTCACCTGGCCCGGCTGGGTCATCAGTGAGTGGAGAGATCCGGACGGGTCACTTAATGAGTCGCCAAGTCTGGGCGGGCCATCAGTGAGCCGCCAAGTCCAACCGGGTCATACTTCCAGCCGGGTCATATCGCGGGGTATATCCCCGACATTAGCCCCCAGTTTAATTTGGATTTATCCATGTTAAACTGATCCTGCAAAATAAACACAAGAACAAATTTGACAGGTTGTGCTCCGGGTTAAAAATTCTTGTAAACCAGCACCTGATCATCCTTAAGTCCTTGTCATTTCCTTCTTCTGGAAAGTCCGGGTCAATAGGCTAGCCTCATAATCAATTTGCTGACATTGGTTTCTCATAGAAAAATATTGTGAAGAATAATTCGTTTGAGTCGGCCTCCAATGCTCTGACTTGACAAAAATATTGGTCTGGAAATACTCATCTGATTTTCAGCTGGCTTAAAGATGTAGTCCTTGCCGGTTTATCATTGCCAAAATTGCTGGTTTGTCAATATTGATGGCACCGGGTCATAATTGTTGCTAACATCAAGCTTGAAAGCGTACCTCCCTTATATGCATATCACTTGTAGCCCCCAAGTCTTAAGAAGGGAGCGTAGTAACAGCTTAAGACTTGCTTCAATATAAATGTTGCAACATTGAAGAAATCCAGGTTGTTCATCTCAATCACTAGTCAAAACTGAATATTCCACATATGTAGCCCCCAAGTGCCGGGTTGTCATGCTTGCAGCAACCTGGGACTTGTAATTGCCTTATACTCATAAAAACTTCAACCAGTGTAGCCCCCAAGGGCCGGGTCATTATGCAATAATGAGCAGGGACTTTGCAGATATGATCATGTAGACTTGAACAGCAACGTGTAGCCCCCAAGGGCCGGCTCAGTAAGATAATACTGAGCTGGGACTTTATATATACTTTATTGAAAATAACATCATATGATGTAACCCCCACCGTGGGGCTCGAACCCACGACCATAAGGTTAAGAGCCTTGTGCTCTACCAACTGAGCCGTGGACCCTTCAATATAATGGATTAAGGCTTGTGTACTTTGAATTTTTGACAGGAGCAATTGGTAGCCCCCAAGGGCCGGCTCATTACGATGTGATGAGTCGGGTCTTCAATAAGGCGAGTAAAAAATGACCTTGCATTAGCCCCCAAGTGTCATGGTGCATGCTTGCAGCAACATGGGACTTCCATATTTGATATAATCATGATTTGAATAATGTAGCCCCCAAGTGCCGGGTCGTCAGCCTGCAGCGACTCGGGACTATTCCTTCCATTGTAAATAAAATCATATCCATTGTTCAGATAATATTGCTGAAACTCTTGCATATCAATATTAGACCATGCTCTCTGCTGTGAGCTGGTATTTTTGGATGAAGGAATAATAGCCATTACTCTGAAGCAGCTTTGAAAACCTCAATCATAATACTGGTTATTGATAACCATAAAAATCCAGCCATGTTGGCTATTAAAGATTGGAATGGTATAATCCGGTACAAAAACCTCAATCATTCAATACTATAATAAAAATCTAGCCAAGTTTGGCTATTAAAGATTTGAATACTTTATCTGTTGATAAGTAAATCCGGAGTTCAATACCCAGCGGCTCTTGGCGGATGGCGACTTAATGTGCATCCATCGTACTTCGGGATGCAACCCGGCGGCTTATAACCTTTGCAAAAAATCAGGAATTGATAACCCCATCCATGGTGGCTCATAGTCATGCCCAGTTTTTGAAAAGATCACTTTGGTGGCTCATAGCCTCAATAAACTCAATATTGATCAATATAATCCGGAGCTGGATAACTCGGCAATATCTTTAGATGGCCAGATGATGGGTTTAAACGCAATGATTCATATGAGCAATAGCAGTATTCTTACTTATGTGTAAAGCTCTGCATGTCCTACACAAAGTTTAAACAACATATGCCCTGGCGACTTAACGTCAAAAAACCAGGGCAGGTTATCAAACCACACATATTCATATAACCAGGAAAACATACCTGTAGGATTAATTTATACTGCTGGCTTACATTACCATACCCAGTGAGGGTAACAATCCAATAATTTATAAGCGCATGATTCCAATGGCGCAATCCAAAATATACTGGCGACTTAACGTCCAAAGCCAGGGCGGGTAATAACCCTCGCATATTCATCCCACAATTTAAAAATATACCTAGATAATTGGCTCAAATTGCCGACTTACATCGCCACATCTAGTGAGGGTGACAACCCAAGTATTCATAAGCGCATAATCCCAATTGCGCAATCCAAAATATACTGGTGACTTAAAGTCCATAGCCAGGGCGGTTTACCAAACCCAAAATATTCATACCATTGTTGAAAGACATACCTGTAGATTGATACCATGGTGATACCTTGATAATTATAATCCGGGGCCAGTATCAACCCGGAGTCATGAAATATCATCATTTTGATTGCTCAAGGCAAAATATCCTGGCGACTTAAAGTCTTCTATCAAGAAGGGTTATCAAACCCCAAGATGCTCAATGATGAGTTATATAATCAAGGCTACATGGCCTGTGAAATCAGCTCATACTGCTGGCTTACAGCGCCATATGCAGTAAGGGTAATAGCCTAAAAAACTTAGAGCGCATAACTCCAAGTGCACAATCAAAGCATTCTGGCGACTTATCGTCCAAAGCCAAACCGGGTTAATAAACGCCAGATAAGTTCATATATAAACCATAAGGCAACATAGCCCTCATCAGTTTTCAATCATGTATTAACATGTCTCAAGAGATGAACTTCAAAAAATGTTCAAATCAAATATAAATAAAAAACAAGGCTTTCATAGGCCGCCAAGCCTCAAAGTCAAGTGATGTTCAAGGGCCGCACAGCCGCTGAGTTAAACCTTCATTCAAACCTTGTAAGCCGGGCCTCACATGACCAATCGCCGTTTTAACTTAGACAAGTTCAGGGTCTTTATAAGATTGACTGTCAAGAGTACGGCGAGTCATTCCAGGATTACCTGGGCGGAGTGGCAGACTTACAAAGGCAGGATAACCCGGAGTTTTGGTGAATACACCTGGCGTCCAAGCCGATCAAAAGGGTGAATATAGCTATGTTCATTGAACAGGAAGCCCCCAAGTGACCTTTAACAAGCCATCAAGGCAGGTTGCCTATGTTTGAACTACACATTATAGCAAGTTCTCTTTGGTAACAATTCAACTTGGGCAGAAAACCCCCAAGTTATTTGCAATCAAGGCGTACAAGCCGGATCAGTAGGGTAGTCATAGCTATGCTCAATGAGCAGGAAGCCCCCAAGTAATTTTTAACAAGGCATGTAAGCCGGATCAAGAGGGTAATCACAGCTATGCTCAGTGAGCAGGAAGCCCCCAAGTGACCAATAATGTGATAAGCCAATAAGGCAGGATGCCCATGTTTGAACCGCTCATCATGGCAGCAAGTCCTCTTTGGTAACCTTTAATTTTTCCTGAGAACTCGAACTTGCGAGAGATGGATTCTTTTTGAACTGGAATTTTAAACCGGATATTGAGAGCTTCAAAGCTTTGTGAGAAACAAATTTCCCTTGAGCCAGATTTTAAACCGGAATCCTTCATTTTAAGCCGAAAATTTTCTGACGGCCTTTAAATTTTCATCAATATGGTAGCAGCCTCCGGGACCGGGTTATCTTCCCTCCAATGACCCGAGCTTCTTGAAATTGCTGGAACTGGCAAGATTTGCTGAGTCATGTCATTGTCTTGAGATTCTTCATATTTGACCGTGATATAAACCGATATGAGTCATTCAACAGCTCAGTGATATAATAGTCCCCTTTGCAGTAGACAACTTGTCCTGCATTAGAGAACTTGCAAGCCAGAGTAATTGCTCTTTTAAAGAAAGCAATATGTAATATAAAAATATACTGGATGGATTTCACCTGAAGTGTCAGGCCAGAAATTATCCACCGCGGAGTTGATGACCACCATGGTGAAGCTGAAATCAATCTCGGCCGAATCGGCCGCAGGAGCAGACAGATGAGCCGGCCGCAGCGTCGTAAGCCAGTGCGGATGGGTGAGGCAATCGCAGGTGCGGTAAGCCACACGGATGGGCGAATCAACCACGTCATATTGATGTAAATTGGGCCGTAAAAATGGCGGGTTGCACATATATTCGTCGAGCATCATGGCACGGTTAGATGCTAGCGCATGATAATGGTGGCGCGAGCTATACATCCATGACACGACCATCGCTATTGCAATGAACAATTGTCCTGCATAAATAATATTGCAGACCAAGGCAAGGATAAACTGTTCTTTGACAAAAATAATATGTGCTAATAAAACAAACTTGGACAAATATCACCTGATGCATCTGAACTCCAGATGATCTTTGCGTGGCCTAGAAATTAACTTATATATGGAGGCCCAGCAGTGGCGTGGATGGGCATATTACTGCTGCCAGTAACAATAAATGACCCTGAGCTTTTTTTTTGAACCGCAACCTTTTTGATAATTCGGAACTTTCTGATAATTCGGAACTTTTGTAGCTGGAATTTCTTGATAATTCGGATGGATCTTTCTGATAACCCGGCGGAACTTTTTGAGCCGGAACTTTTTGATAATCCGGCCAGAACTTTTTGATAATCTGGAACTTTTTGAGCCGGAAACTCTTGATAACCCGGCGGGAACTTTTTGATAATCCGGAACTTTTTGAGCCGGAACCTCTTGATAACCCGGCGGGAACTTTTTGAGCCGGATCCTCTTTGGTTACTCGGACGGAACCTTTCGGCGACTCGGACTGAACTTTTTGTCGAGGCGACCAGAACTCTTTGGCAATTCGGACGGAACCTTTTGTCGAGGCGGTCGGAACCTTTCAATGATCCGGCCAGAAATTTCCGACAAGCCGGCAGAACCTTTCGATGAGCCGGACAAAACTTTTCGACGAGCCGGCCGGAACTCTCCGATGAGCCGGCCAAAACTTTTCAATAATCTGGGCGGAACTTCTCGATCCCTGGGATAGCGCCCTCCAAGAACTCAACACCACCGTGCGCAGGCCCCACGGTGGGCGCCAACTATCGTGGATTTGTCGCGACAGATGTCCTAGTGTGAGGACTTAGTCGTGAGGCTAACGCATCTATGTAGTAGCTTGAGAGAGGTTGAGTAGGATGAGAGACGCAAGGTTTTTACCCAGGTTCGGCCCCTCACGGTGGAGGTAAAAGCCTACATCCTGCTTCATAGATATTGATCATGGTGCTCATGATTACAAGGGCGGTGTTTCGCTACCTCTAATCTCGAGAGCTATTGATTTGTCTGTCTATCTAGACTTGTCCAACTTCCCCCTCTTGGGGTGCCCTGCCCCTCCTTATATAAGTTGGAGGGGCGAGTTACATGTGGAGTCCTAGTAGGACTAGGACTACTCTATTACAAGTGGAATCCTAGTCTTGCTTCCTTCGTAAGAGAATATTCCTTATGCCTTAAACCGGCCCACCATAACATGAGTCGGCCTTCCATGAGCCGCCCTCTGGGCCTTGGGCTTTCGGGTCTTGTCGCTTCTTTGACCCGCCTGCCGGGTCACCAGTAAGTCACCTGGCCCGGCTGGGTCATCAGTGAGTGGAGAGATCCGGACGGGTCACTTAATGAGTCGCCAAGTCTGGGCGGGCCATTAGTGAGCCGCCATGTCCGGCCGGGTCATATCGCGGGGTATATCCCCGACAAATGCCGAAGGCACTAACCCGAAGGTTGTCAATGGCCAAAGAATTAAACACTATATCTCAGGTATGCCTATTAATGTTGAAAGCAATATTATTCAAACCATGACACCGGAGGAACACATAAAAGAAACCTTCCGGAACGCTCCAGAATCGTGAAAAAAGAGGAGGTACGTGATACGGTAAGTAAACAGACTCTGAAAAATCCGCAAAAATATTTTTTGTCAGTTTTGGAATATAACAAAAATTAGGAAAATAAGAAACAACCAGGAAGGTAACCCTGGTGGGCACAAGACACCAGGGCACGCCTGGCAGCCAGGCGCGCCCAGGTGGGTTGTGCCCACCTCGGGTACCTTTCGGACTCCGTTTTTCTCTCGTTTGCTTGTTTCCCAAGATAAAAAATCTTTATATACCCCCCGAACGTATTGACCACCGTATCACGAAGAAATCTTCTGTTTTCTTTTCTCGTTATTTTCTGCCACATTTGTCAAGCTAGGCATCATGTCTTCTTCTCCCTCTAACGACGTAGAAGAGGATGCTTGGTTGATGAAGATTGAATTGAAGAGAGAAGAACCCAAAGAAGCCTTCAAGGGGGACAAGAGCAAGGAAGCTGCTGGAGACCAAGCCCCAGCTCTAGAGCAGACCCTGCCCCTGGAGGAAGAAGAAGAAGACATCCTTCAACCATACTATGAATATCTCACTCCTACTGAGATTGAAGCCTTTAGGATCATTGAAATGGTTCGTGTCCAAAAAAAAATATCTCACCCGTGAAAATATTTTATTGCAAGAGCACATCATTGCTCTTCGGGGTGTCATCCGAAGATTGGAGTATCTTTTGAGCCTGATGGACAAACTCGCTACCTCATCACCACCACCACCTTCTTCATCACCAAAGGAGACTTGAGTATCGGGTATGGGCACTCCCCTTGGCTTGTGCCAAGCTTGGGGGAGGTGCCCCGGTATCGTATCACAATCACTATCTTTTGCCTTTACTTATCTTAGTTCGATCCTTAGTTATCTTTTGATTTAGTCGAATAAAAGTTTTGGTTCGATCTTTCTTCTAGTGTTTGCTTAGTGATCTATCTATCCTTGTAATCATGCGCGAGATATATAATAAAGTTTAGTTTGAGTTTTGCATTATTTACTTTTATGTTCAATAAAAAGAAAGGAAAATAAATGAAAAAGATCATACGCTAATCTTATGGTAAGTAATGACGTCACATAAGGACAAGTATAAGTGGTAAAATTTGTTGGAGATTCACAAACATAGCATTGGTCAATGATGCAACTCATGAAAGAATTAATAAGGGAAGAGAAGATTCACATGCAAATACACTATCTTGGACATCTTTTATGATTGTGAGCCCCCATCAAAATATTATATGCCAAAATTGTTGATGTTGGACAAGGAAGACAACGTAATGATTTATGTTTGTTCATATTCACATAGAAGTCATATTTTCATAGATCCTTTAACATGTGGTGCTTGCTCAATATCTTTTCTAGCCAAAAATTCCGCACTAAGTAGAGATACTACTTGTGCATCCAAAAACCTTAACCCAAATCTTATTTTGAGAGTCCACCATACCTACCTATGGATTGAATAAGATCCTTCAAGTAAGTTGTCATCGGTGCAATAAAGCAATAAAAATTGCTTCTAAATGTGTTAGATCATTTAGTGTAAGAGAAAATTGAGCGTTGTACGAACTTGTGATGGCAAAATAATAAAGGCGACAGACACATAATAAAGGTTGCTATCACAAGGGGCAATATAACTTGACGTTCTTTTGCACTAAGAGATGGAGCATACAACCAAAAAGCGCATGGAAACCTCTGCTTCCCTCTGCGAAGGGCCTATCTTTTACCTTTATGTATTTACTTTTATGCAAGAGTCAAAGTATTCTTCTCTATTCTTTTTTTTTTCTCTTTTGCAAGCAACATGTGGTGAGGAAAGATCTAGGCACATATATCTAGTTGAATATGGGTAGGCATGAGTTATTATTGTTGACATCCCTCGTGAGGTGAATGCGTTGGGAGGCGAAACTATAAGCCCCTATCTTCCTATGTGTCTAGTTGAAACTTTTTGCTCATGGGTATGAGGTGAGTGTTAGCAATCATAGAAGACTATATGATGGTTGAGTATGTGGACTTGCTATAAGGCTCCGATACGTGACCCTTCCTGAAAAGATGATGAATTGTAGTTGCAAAGTTGACTGAGAACATAGTTTGTTGGTTTTCAATAGAGTTTATGCTTTATACTTCGCTGTTGTGATGAATTGTTACTTGTTCATGAGAAGTTTATGACAAAAGTTATGTGATAAGAGTTCTATGATAAAGTTTGTTGCTGTTATAATAATATGCATGATGCTTCTATGTCCGTATTTTGTTTTTATCGACACCTCTCTCTAAGCATGTGGACATGTTTTTCGATTTCAGTTTTTTGCTTGAGGACAAGCGAGGTCTAAGCTTGGGGGAGTTGATACGTCCATTTTGCATCATGTTTACCTACTATTACTTATAATGTTTTTATGCATAATAATGCTTTTGGGAGTAATTCTAATGCCTTTTCTCTCATAATTTGCAAGGTTTACACAAAGAGGGAGAATACCGGCAGCTGGAATTCTGGACCAAAAAAAGCACGTCAGAGCTACCTATTCTGCACAACTCCAAATAAGCTGAAACTTCACAAAGATTTTTTATGGATTATTTAAGAATTATTGGAGCCAATAACTACCAGAGGGGGCCCACCAGGTGGGCACAACCCACCTGGGCGCGTGTAACACCCCCTGTATTAAGCTACAGTGATCACCCTTTTTATGAGGCCATGTCATCATGATTAATAGTGCACAATCATCATTAGCATCATATTGCATTTCAACTCCTAAGTCAAATTCAAATTTAAATGAAAGTGGAATATAAAAGTTGTCCAACATAGAAACTAAAATGTCAGATAAATAACAAATATTCCAGAGGCTATTCTAAAATTGAAACCAACATCATTGGAATTGGATAAGTGACTCGAACAACCTCAAACAGTGGATAAAGATAATATTTAGTAACCATTTATTAAATCTGAAATAAATATTGAATTATGTTTTGTCCAAACTAATTTTAGGTGTTAAGGAATAATGCACTGGTATTTATGAAATAGGTCACACTTTTTACGAAAGCCATTTGGGCTCTAGACATTTAACAGTAGAGAAAAGAGAATAAAGAAAGGAAAAAGAAACAGAAAAGGATAAAGGAACCCCCCCCAAGACTGGGCCTCGGCCCAGCAAGCCACCGGGCCGCAGGCCGGCCAGCGGGCCTACATAGCCGGCCACACACCGAAACCTAGCCAACCCCGATCCCCCCTCGTTTCTCCCCCCCCATCTGGATCGGGATCCCCCGATCCCGTCCGCCGTCGCGACGCCGCTCGCCGACGCCGCCCGTCGCCAGCTCCCCTCGTCAGACCACGCGCAGCACGCGCCCTCCCGTCTTCCTCACCGAGCCGCGCGTCGGCCCCGAGCGACGACAGCGCCGTCTCCGCATCGTCTCCGACGCGTCGCGGACGGCGTCGCCCTGGGACCTCGCGCTCGCCGGACTCCACCGACGCCGGCCTTCCGTCGACCGTCGTCTCGGCCTCCACCCCGAGGCCCCTCCCGCGGTCGACGCCGACGCCCCGCCTCGACCCCGTCGCCGACCCCCCTCCACGAGCTCGAGCCCGCTGCCCTGACCCTGCACCGCGGTGAGGGCCACGCCCTCCTCTCTCTCGTCGCCGTCGTCGCCCCGCACCTGGCCCGCTCCACGCGCGCAGAGAAAGGCCCTGCCTGCCTCGCGCGCATTGCGCTTCGCCGCAGGTTGCCGCTCGGCCGCGCGGCGATACGGTCCCCGCGGCGGCGATAACCTCGCCGCGCCAGCTCCGGCCGCGGCCGCGGGTTCTGCTGCGCCGCCGCCGCTCGCCCTGTGCGAGCGCGCGCTTGACCCCCCCACCGCGCGGAGCGCCGGCTCTGGCGGGCACAGCGCGGACGAGTCCGGCTGTGCCACTGTCCAGTGGGCCCCCCAGAACGTTTTAATAAAGAAAAAGAAAGAAAATAAAAATAAAATAATTAAATAATTAAAAAAATATATTAATTAATTAGTTAATTAATCCTGATTAGGTTAATCTAATTAACTAATTAGTGTTAATTAAACAGTAATTAGTAATTAACTGCTGACGTCAGCATGATGTCATGCTGACGTCATCAATCACTGTTTCGGATAATGTTGAATTAAATAATTAATTAAAATTTCAGAAATTAATAAAAACTTTAGAAAATCATATCTTTTAAACCGTAACTCCGATGAAAATATTTTATACATGAAACTTGCTCAGAACGACGATACGAACCCGAATACATCCTCCGTATTCCCGTCAGATGCCCGCAGCTATAAGAACGTTGAACAATTAGACCGATTTCGATAAATGAATAGTGTCCAACCCTAATTAAATAAATCCGAATAAATCCCTAAATTAACTAAATCGCTTAGTTAGGCTGTATATCACCCTGGCCCTGCGTTTAGACATGTCCTGCATCCCTGTTGCATCATTGCCGTGTGTTTACTGTTTCTTCCCCCTCTTCTCTTCGGTAGACTACGAGACCGACGCAGCTGCTGGTGCCCCGACCGACTACGTTGTTGACGACCCCTACTTGCCAGAGCAACCAGGCAAGCCCCCCCCCTTGATCACCAGATATCGCCTATTCTTCTCTATACTGCTTGCATTAGAGTAGTGTAGCCTGTTACTGCTTTCGGTTAATCCTATTCTGCTGCATAGCCTGTCATTGTTGCTACTGTTGTTGATACCTTACCTGCAATCCTAAATGCCTAGTGTAGGATGCTAGTTTGTCATCAGTGGCCCTACATTCTCGTCTGTCTGCTATGCTACATTATTGGGCCGTGCTCGCCACGGGTGGCGATTGCGGATATGTATACTACTTATTACATGTGACATCAGATGGATACTAAAGTCGGGTCGGCTCGAGGAGCACCCGCAGGTGATTCACGAATGGGGGCTGAAAGGATTGGCCTCCTCGACGGCCCCCTAAGTGACTCTTTGTTGTGGAGCGGCAGGGCAGGTTGTGACCACCTAGGAGAGAGGTGGGCCTGGCCCTGGTCGTCGTCCGCGGTGATCTCATAATAACACGTTTAACGAGATTGGATATTTGATCTGAGTCTGGGCACTAGCCTATACGCACTAACCAACTACGCGGGAGTAGTTATGGGTATCCCGGCGTCGTGGTATCAGCTGAAGCCTTCTTGACGTCAGCGACTGAGCGGCGCGCGCCGTGTTGGACCGCGATAACGTAACCGCCGTGATCGTGTGGGTTGCTAGGTCTGCTCGCGGCCGCGTACGCAACGTGCAGGAGCGCACTGGGAGATGGGCCCAGACCCCAGAGTGCCTAGGATTAGTCCGGCGTGCTGACCTCTCTGTTGAGCCTAGGTGGGGCTGCGACGTGTGGATCTTCCGAGGCCGGGCATGACCCAGGAAAGTGTGTCCGGCCAAAGGGGATCGAGCGTGTTGGGGAATATGTGGTGCACCCCTGCAGGGAAGTTTATCTATTCGAATAGCCGTGTCCCTCGGTAAAAGGACGACCCGGAGTTGTATTCCGACCTCATGACAACTAGAAATGGATACTTAATAAAACACACCCTTACAAGTGACAGATATAACCCGGTGGTCGCTCTCTCGCATGGTGGCGACGAGAGGATCGACGGGTAGGATTATGATATACGTTGTTGCTTGGTTAACTTCCAACTAATCTCTTCTATTGCTTCAAGATGGAGGCTGCCAGAAGCGTAGTCTTCGACAGGACTAGCTATCCCCCTCTTATTCTGGCATTCTGCAGTTCAGTCCACCGATATTGCCTCTTTACACATATACCATGCATATGTAGTATAGATCCTTGCTTGCGAGTACTTTGGATGAGTACTCACGGTTGCTTTCCCCCTCCTTTCCCCCTTTCCCTTCTTGCTGGTTGTCGCAACCAGATGTTGGAGCCCAGGAGCCAGACGCCACCTACGATGACTACTACCACCAGGGCGGAGCCTACTACTACGTCCAGGACGCCGACGACCAGGAGTAGTTAGGAGGATCCCAGGCAGGAGGCCCTGCGCCTGTTCGATCTGTTGTATCCTTGTTTGTGCTAGCCATCTTATGGCACCTTGTTTAACTTATGTCTGTACTCAGATATTGTTGCTTCCGCTGACTCGTCTATGATCGAGCATTTGTATTCGAGCCCTCGTGGCCCCTGGCTTGTATTATGATGCTTGTATGACTTATTTATGTTTTAGAGTTGTGTTGTGATATCTTCCCGTGAGTCCCTGATCTTGATCGTACACGTTTGCGTGCATGATTAGTGTACGATCGAGCCGGGGGCGCCACAAGTTGGTATCAGAGCCGACTGCCTGTAGGAATCCCCCTTTCCAATTCCTTGGCCGAAGTTGAGTCTAGACAAAGAAAACCGTTTTACTAACTTGGCTGTGTGGCTTACGGGCCCACATTGCCAACTGGGTGGTATTAGGATCTTTTATTCCTCGTCTATACTCTGGGATTCTGATCTCTCTTCTACTCGGGTTAAATGAATTTTACTAACGCCGACACTTAGGGTCTCGTGATCACATCCACCGGAGTTCTGAAAATTTCCCCCCTTGCTTCGAGATTGTGGGCCAGGTTCTGCTTACAGGATCCTTTTATCGAGGGCACCCTGTGTTGTCACTTGCAGATTCCTCGCCCCACCAGTTTTTCCCGACGTTGATGTAGCCTTTGCTATGTCTCGTTGTGTACTTCCTTACCGCGTGCCTGCGCGCCGCCTAGCTTGTCCAGTTTATGAAATTGCGCCGTTATGCTGTCCGCATGTACCTGACTTTGTGTAAGGATATGTATGTCTTAATTGACTACTTTTATGTATTTGATGCACTGCTTAAACTATTGTCGAGTTACATCATGCTTGTCACTAAGCACTCGCGCTTGCTTTTACTAAACTACCCCCCTGTTGTAATTTAGCAGGATGGTTAGACCCGCTGGTCGTGGTCGTGGCCGTGGTGCCAACGATCCACCACCGCCGAACTATATGGCTGGAATGATGCAGCAATTTGAACTGCAACGTCAGTTCATGCAAGGGATCATGGATCAGTTTCCTCGTCCCAATATGAACCAGTATCCAGGCCCAGGGACCCTGCAGGACTTTATGCGCCTCAACCCAACCGTCTACCGCGGCTCAACTCAGCCCCTGGATGCGGATGACTGGCTTCGCGACATCACCTATGAGTTGGAATCTGGTGGCGTTGCCCCTGCAAACTATGTCACCTTCGCCTCCTTCTTTCTCAAGGGCCCCGCTGCTCAATGGTGGGACAGCCACAGGCGCACTCAACCAGCTGGCACAGTCATCACTTGGCCGGATTTCCAAGCTGCCTTCCGTTCCCGTTTCATTCCTCAGGGAATCATGGACCGGAAGAAGCAAGAGTTCCGCAACCTCACCCAGGGCAACAAGACAGTGGAAGCTTATCAGCGGGAGTTTCTGGAATTATCCCGCTATGCTGAAGAAGACATTCCCACTGATGCTCGCCGTCAGGAAAGGTTTCGCGAAGGACTTCAAGCTGACATCAAGCTAGCGCTCCTTGTGCATGAATTTGATAATTTCTCCATCTTGGTGAACAAGGCTATCCAGGTCAAGACTGGTCTGCAGGCACACCAGGGATCTCTTAGGCGCAACCGTGACACCGGTTCATCTTCGAGCCAGCCTGCACAGAAGCGTCGGATCTGGATTCCAAACAGCGTGTACCGTCCAGCTGCACCTGCTCCAAGACAGTCCTATACTGCACCGCGTCTGCCTCCACCACCTAGGCAGCCAGGACTTCCAGCTCCACCACCCCGAGCTCCTGCTCCCAATCCCAATGATAGTCTGTGCTACAAGTGTGGGCAGCCAGGTCATTTTTCCAGGAACTGCATTCAGAACCAGAACCAACTGGCACTTCCAGCAACTGACCGTAGGAACAATCAGCCTCGCAACAACAATGCCAAGACTTATGGGCGTATTCAGGCCAACCACACCGATTTCAATGAAGCTCAGGACCAGCCTGCCACCGTGATGGGTACTCTCCTTGTTAATTCAGTACCAGCTTCTGTTTTATTTGATTCGGGAGCATCGCATTCATTCATGTCCGAAGAATTTGCATACAAACACGACATTAACTGTGAGGTCATGAACACTGCAATAGTAATACACACCCCCGCGGGTCAATGTCAAACCTCCATGGGTAGCAACGACGTCACCGTTGAAATTGAAGGGCTGGAGTTTCACGCCTCCCCTTTCATACTAAAGTCTTGTAGTATCGACCTCATTCTCGGAATGGATTGGTTGAAAGCGCATACTGCTTCTATAGTTTGCGCCACGAAGATCGTCCATCTTCTACACCCTTCTGATGAAATAATAAGCTACCAGGCTCAAATCATCCAAAATGCCGAGGCGAGGCTTTATGCCTTGAATGCGTTAAACGCATCACCACTTGAAGGCATCGAGAACATTCCAGTTGTTCGCGAATTCCAAGGTGTTTTCCCAGAAGAACTCCCAGGGATACCCCCTGCTCGAGCTGTCGAATTTGTCATCGACTTGAAACCAGGCACCACTCCTATCGCCAAGCGACCCTACAAGATGTCGCCGCATGAACTCCTTGAACTTAAGGAGGAAATCGACGCTTCACTTCGTAAGGGTTTCATTCGCCCAAGTTCCTCTGCTTGGGGAGCACCTTCTCTCTTTGTCAGGAAGAAGGATGGATCAAACCGATTGGTCCAAGATTACCGTCCTATCAACCAAGCAACCATCCAGAACAAATATCCCCTTCCTCGGATAAACGATCTGTATGATCAACTGGCGGGTTCATCAGTGTTCTCTAAACTCGACTTAAGGTTGGGTTACCACCAGATCCGTGTTCGTGAAGAGGATATCCCAAAGACCGCCTTCGTTACTCGATATGGCTCATACGAGTACACTGTCATGTCATTCGGCTTAACCAATGCTCCCGCCACATTCTCCCGCCTGATGAATTATATATTCATGGAATACCTTGACAAGTTCGTCATGGTTTACCTGGATGATATCCTAGTATACTCCAAGAACAAAGAGGAACATGCTGAACATCTTCGACTTGTTCTGGAAAAACTTCGAGAGCATCAACTATATGCTAAGTTTTCCAAGTGTGAATTCTGGCTTCCCGAAGTAACATACCTTGGGCATGTCATCTCCAAGGATGGTATTGCCGTCAACCCCGAGCGAGTTCAGGCTATTCTTGATTGGGCTCCTCCAAAGAACGTCAAGCAAGTTCGAAGTTTTCTCGGACTCGCCAGCTATTGCCGTCGATTTGTCGAGAACTTCTCCAAGATCGCCAAGCCCCTGACTAACCTGCTTCATAAAGGCGTCAAGTTCGATTGGACGAAAAAGTGTCAGGAAAGTTTCCAGACGCTCAAAGACAAGCTGACTTCTGCCCCAGTGCTTGCCCCTCCTGATTCCCAGAAGGATTTTGTCATCTATTGTGATGCATCCCGTCAAGGATTAGGCGGTGTCCTAATGCAAGACCGCAGAGTAATTGCTTATGCTTCGCGTCAATTGCGTCCGCATGAAGGGAATTACCCAGTACATGACCTCGAGCTTGCTGCCGTCATCCATGCACTAAAACAGTGGCGACATTACCTTCTCGGTAATCGTTGCGAGATCTACACCGATCATCAAAGTCTGAAGTATCTGTTCACTCAGCCAGACCTGAACCTCCGTCAACAGAGATGGATGGAGACCGTAGCGGATTTTAACTTGGGTATTTCTTATACCCCTGGCAAGGCTAATGTAATGGCCGATGCCTTGAGCCGCAAGTCTTATTGCAGTCACCTCCAGTTTCACGAAGTTCAACCTTCGCTTATTGAAGAATTCAGAAAGCTGAATCTCCACATTGTTCCTCCTGGAGCACTCGCTTCCCCTCCTGAAGGTTCCTACAAAATGAACCTCCACGTTGTTTCCCAGGGTTCTCTTAATACCCTGGTTGCTAAACCAGATCTCGTGGACAGCATCAAGACGCTGCAGGGTTATGACTCTCAAGCCCACAAGATTAAGTGCTATCTCGCTGAAGGAAGGCCTTCGTTCTTCACTATTGATGATACTGGCACCTTGTTCTTTAAAAGTCATCTAGTGGTCCCCTCTAAAGGTAACCTGGGTATGACTCAGGAGGTCATGCAAGAAGCTCACGACACTCCGTTGTCTATTCATCCCGGCAGTACCAAGATGTACCAAGACATCCGTCAAAGATTCTGGTGGTCAAACATGAAGCAAGACATTGCTCGCTATGTTGCTGAATGTGATGTTTGCCGTCGCGTCAAAGCAGAACATCAAAGGCCCGCCGGAACTCTGCAACCAATTGCTGTTCCTGAATGGAAATGGGACCATGTTGAAATGGACTTTATCACTGGGTTTCCCAAATCACAGAAAGGTAATGATGCTATTCTTGTCGTCATTGACCGACTTTCCAAAGTTGCACATTTTCTAGCCGTCAAAGAGACGATCACTGCTAGTCAGCTCGCAACTCTCTACATGTCCAAAATTGTTTCACTTCACGGTATTCCACTGGTTATCAGTTCAGACCGTGGCAGCTTATTCACTTCAAGATTCTGGGCAAGTTTCCAAGAAGCTATGGGAACTCATCTGTCCTTCAGCACCGCTTTTCACCCTCAGTCTCAAGGACAAGTTGAACGAGTCAACCAAGTTCTCGAAGACATGCTTCGAGCTTGTGTCATATCCTTCGGAAGGAAATGGGAAGAATCTCTCCCATATGCCGAATTCTCTTACAATAACAGCTATCAAGCCAGTCAGAAGATGGCCCCCTTCGAAGTATTGTACAGACGAAAGTGCCGAACCCCTCTGAATTGGTCAGAAACTGGGGAACGTCCACTCTTCGGTCCGGATATTATCCAACTTGCCGAAGATCAAGTTCGCGTTGTCCGCGAGCATTTGAAGACTGCTCAGTCACGTCAAAAGAGTCAGTATGACCGCAAACACAAAGATATGGTCTATCAACCTGGCGAAAAGGCTTATCTTCGAGTCACACCGATGAAAGGTACACACCAATTCGGGATCAAGGGCAAGCTAGCTCCTCGCTATATTGGTCCTTTCACTGTTCTTGAAAGGCGTGGTAGAGTGGCATATCAGTTGGAACTTCCACCGAACCTTTCTCAGGTTCACGATGTGTTCCATGTATCACAACTCCGCCGCTGCTTCAAAGCCCCTATCCGCGGAGTAGATCACGAATTGCTTGAACTGCAACAAGACCTCTCTTATAAAGAGCATCCGGTCCGCATTCTCGATCAAGCCGAGCGTCGCACACGCCAGAAGGTTATCAAGTTCCTCAAGGTTCAGTGGTCAAACCATTCTGAGGATGAAGCCACTTGGGAACGCGAGGATCGTCTTCGCGATGAATACCCCGCTTTGTTTCTTTCTACCTCCTAAATCTCGGGACGAGATTTCTTGTAGTGGAGGAGATTTGTAACACCCCCTGTATTAAGCTACAGTGATCACCCTTTTTATGAGGCCATGTCATCATGATTAATAGTGCACAATCATCATTAGCATCATATTGCATTTCAACTCCTAAGTCAAATTCAAATTTAAATGAAAGTGGAATATAAAAGTTGTCCAACATAGAAACTAAAATGTCAGATAAATAACAAATATTCCAGAGGCTATTCTAAAATTGAAACCAACATCATTGGAATTGGATAAGTGACTCGAACAACCTCAAACAGTGGATAAAGATAATATTTAATTTAGTAACCATTTATTAAATCTGAAATAAATATTGAATTATGTTTTGTCCAAACTAATTTTAGGTGTTAAGGAATAATGCACTGGTATTTATGAAATAGGTCACACTTTTTACGAAAGCCATTTGGGGCCTAGACATTTAACAGTAGAGAAAAGAGAATAAGAAAAGGAAAAAGAAACAGAAAAGGATAAAGGAACCCCCCCCCCGACTGGGCCTCGGCCCAGCAAGCCACCGGGCCGCCAGGCCGGCCCAGCCGGCGCCTACATAGCCGGCCACCCCCCACCCGAAACCCTAGCCAACCCCCGATCCCCCCTCGCTTTCTCCCCCCCCATCTGGATCGGGATCCCCCGATCCCGTCCGCCCGTCGCCGACGCCGCTCGCCGACGCGCCCCGTCGCCGCCTCCCCCTCGTCAGAACCACGCCGCAGCAACCGCCGCCTCCCCGTCTTCCTCCCGAGCCCCGCGCGCTCGCCCCGACGCGCCGACCGCGCCCCGTCTCCGCTCGTCTCCGACGCCGTCGCGGACTGCCGTCGCCCTTGGACCTCGCCGCTCGCGGACTCCACCGACGCCGGCCTTCCCGTCGACCCGTCGTCTCCGGCCTCCACCCCGAGCCCCTCCTCGCGCTCGACGCCGACGCCCCGCCTCGACCCCGTCGCCGACCCCCCCTCCCCGAGCTCGAGCCCGCTGCCCTGACCCTGCACCCGCGGTGAGGGCCACGCCCTCCCTCTCTCTTGTGCCGTCGTCGCCCGATGCCGTCCAGCCGCTGGCACGCGCTCCGCCGCGTCTCCGGCGCCGCACGTCGCCGCCGCGTTGCGCTCGGCGCGCCCCCGCTCGCCTGGCTCCCGCTGCCGCGCGATAACCTGCCGCGCACGCCCGCTCGCTCGCCGGCCCGCGGGTTCTGCTGCGCCGCCGCCCGCTCGCCCGTGCGCTCGCGAGCGTTGACCCCCCCACGCGCGGACGCGTCCGCTTGGACGGGCACAGCGCGACGAGTCCGGCTATGCCACTGTCCAGTGGGCCCCCCAGAACGTTTTAATAAAAGAAAAAGAAAGAAATAAAAATAAATATAAAATAATTAAAATAAATAATTAATTAATTAGTTAATTAAATTAGTTAATTAATCCTGATTAGGTTAATCTAATTAACTAATTAGTGTTAATTAAACAGTAATTAGTAATTAACTGCTGACGTCAGCATGATGTCATGCTGACGTCATCAATCACTGTTTCGGATAATGTGAATTAAATAATTAATTAAAATTTCAGAAATAATAAAAACTTAGAAAATCATATCTTTTAAAACCGTAACTCCGATGAAAATATTTTATACGTGAACTGCTCAGAACGACGATACAAACCCGAATACATCCTCCGTATTCCCGTCAGATGCCCGCAGCTATAAGAACGTTGAAACATTAGACCGATTTCGATAAATGAATAGTGTCCAACCCTAATTAAATAAATCCGAATAAATTCCTAAATTAACTAAATCGCTTAGTTAGGCTGTATATCACCCTGGCCCTGCGTTTAGACATGTCCTGCATCCCTGTTGCATCATTGCCGTGTGTTTACTGTTTCTTCCCCCTCTTCTTTCGGTAGACTACGAGACCGACGCAGCTGCTGGTGCCCCGACCGACTACGTTGTTGACGACCCCACTTGCCAGAGCAACCAGGAAGCCCCCCCCTTGATCACCAGATATCGCCTATTCTTCTCTATACGCTTGCATTAGAGTAGTGTAGCTGTTACTGCTTTCGGTTAATCCTATTCTGCTGCATAGCCTGTCATGTTGTTGCTACTGTTGTTGATACCTTACCTGCAATCCTAAATGCCTAGTGTAGGATGCTAGTTTGTCATCAGGGCCCTACATTCTCGTCTGCTGCTATGCTACATTATTGGGCGTGCTCGCCACGGGTGGCGATTGCGGATGTATACTACTTATTACATGTGATCAGATGGATACTAAAGTCGGGTCGGCTCGAGGAGCACCGCAGGTGATTCACGAATGGGGGCTGAAAGGATTGGCTCCTCGACGGCCCAAGTGACTCTTTGTTGTGGAGCGGCAGGGCAGGTTGTGACCACCTAGGAGAGAGGTGGGCCTGGCCCTGGTCGTCGTCGCGGTGATCTCATAATAACACGTTTAACGAGATTGGATATTTGATCTGAGTCTGGCCACTGGCCTATAGCACTAACCAACTACGCGGGAGTAGTTATGGGTATCCCGGCGTCGTGGTATCAGCTGAAGCCTTCTTGACGTCAGCGACTGAGCGGCGCGCGCCGTGTTGGACCGCGATAAAGTAAGCCGTGATCGTGTGGGTTGCTAGGTCTGCTCGCGGCCGCGTACGCAACGTGCAGGAGCGCACTGGGCGATGGGCCCAGACCCCGAGTGCCTAGGATTAGTCCGGCGGGTTGACCTCTCTGTTGAGCCTAGGTGGGGCTGCGACGTGTGGATCTTCCGAGGCGGGCATGACCCAGGAAAGTGTGTCCGGCAAAGGGGATCGAGCGTGTTGGGGAATAGTGGTGCACCCCTGCAGGGAAGTTTATCTATTCGAATAGCGTGTCCCTCGGTAAAAGGACGACCGGAGTTGTATTCCGACCTCATGACAACTAGAAATGGATACTTAATAAAAACCACCCTTACAAGTGACAGATTATACCCGGTGGTCGCTCTCTCGCATGTGGCGACGAGAGGATCGACGGTAGGATTATGCTATACGTTGTGGCTTGGTTAACTTCCAACTAATCTCTTCTATTGCTTCAAGATGGAGGCTGCCGAAGCGTAGTCTTCGACAGGACTAGCTATCCCCCTCTTATTCTGGCATTCTGCAGTTCAGTCCATCGATATTGCCTCTTTACACATATACCATGCATATGTAGTATAGATCCTTGCTTGCGAGTACTTTGGATGAGTAACTCACGGTTGCTTCCCCCTCCTTTCCCCCTTTCCCTTCTTGCTGGTTGTCGCAACCAGTGAGTGGAGCCCAGGAGCCAGACGCCACCTACGACGACTACTACCACCAGGGCGGAGCCTACTACTACGTCCAGGACGCCGACGACCAGGAGTAGTTAGGAGGATCCCAGGCAGGAGGCCCTGCGCCTGTCGATCTGTTGTATCCTTGTTTGTGCTAGCCATCTTATGGCACCTTGTTTAACTATGTCTGTACTCAGATATTGTTGCTTCGCTGACTCGTCATGATCGAGCATTTGTATTCGAGCCTCGTGGCCCCTGGCTTGTATTATGATGCTTGTATGACTATTTATGTTTTAGAGTTGTGTTGTGATATCTTCCCGTGAGTCCCTGATCTTGATCGTACACGTTTGCGTGCATGATTAGTGTACGATCGAGCCGGGGGCGCCACAGCGCGCCAGGCCCCCAGGCGCGCCTGGTGGGTTGTGCCCTCCTCGGCCCACCTTCGGTGCCCCTCTTCTGGTATATAAGTCTTTTGACCTAAAAAAAATAACGAGGGACTTTCGGGACGAAGCGCCGCCATCTCGAGGCGGAACTTGGGTAGAGCACTTTTTGCCCTCGCGGCGAGCGATTCCGCCGGGGAACTTCCCTCCGGAGGGGGAAATCATCGTCATCACCAACAACTCTCCCATCTTTGGGAGGGCCATCTCCATCAACATCTTAACAACACCATCTCCTCTCAAACCCTAGTTCATCTCTTGTGCTCAATCTTTGTACCGGAACTTAGATTGGTGCTTGTGGGTGACTAGTAGTGTTGATTACATCTTGTGTTGATTACTATATAGTTTATTTGGTGGAAGATTATATGTTCGGATCCACTATGCTATTTAATACCCCTGATCTTGAGCAGGATTATTATTTGTGAGTAGTTACTTTTGTTCTTGTGGTTATTGAGAGAAGTCATGTTGCAAGTAATCATGTGAACTTGATATGTGTTCGATATTTTGATGATATGTATGTTGTGATTCACTTAGTGGTGTCATGTGAAAGTCGACACATGGCACTTCACCATATTGGGACTAAGGGAATGCATTGTGGAGTAGTAATTAGATGATGGGTTGCTAGAGTGACAGAAGCTTAAAACCTAGTTTATGCGCTATTCCGTAAGGGACGATTGGATCCAAAGTTTAATGCTATGGTTAGATTTTATCTTAATACTTTTCTCGTAGTTGCGGATGCTTGCGAGGGGGTTAATCATAAGTAGGAGGGTTGTTCAGTAAGAACATCACCTAAGCACGGTCCACCCACATATCAATTATCAAAGTAGCGAACACGAATCAAACCAACATGATGAAAGTGATATGATGAAATTCCCGTGTACCCTCAAGAACGCTTTGCTTTCATAAGAGACTGTTTTGGCCTGTCCTTTGCCACGAAAAGATTGGGCTACCTTGCTGCACTTATTTACTGTTACTATTACTTGGTCGTTACAAATTATCTTGCTATCAAATATTGGTTACCGACAATTTCAGTGCTTGTAGAGAATACCTTGCTGAAAACCACTTGTCATTTCCTTCTGCTCCTCGTTGGGTTCGACACTCTTACTTATCGAAAGGACTACAATTGATCCCCTATATTTTGTGGGTCATCAGAGTTCCACTCTCCCCGCAACTAGTCAGACATCTCCCGGCAAATAATGCATAGTACATAAACGGGAAAATGTAAACTAGCTACTCTAGCTTCTGACACCCCTCTCTCTTCCCCACAGTAGTGTCACGCGATGAAATCTGCCATGTCTCTAGGACGTGTCTCACTGTTGCGTGCCTCATAAGGTATTTTGCAAACATTGCAAAAATCATATAATGTCATTTCCTTAGGCTCATCATAGAAGTGAAATTCTACCATGGGAGGTTCCTTCCTAGAATGAAAGCGAAAATTTTGCACAAAGGTATTAGTGAGTAAGAGGATCGGTCACACTTATCTTGGAGGAAGGGAATGATCCCGGCCTTGTCCGCCAAATAATAGAAATCCTCATAATCCCCGCCTCCTCAAGAATATGTCCATTGGCCACTGCACGGCCGAACTTTCGCCGCACGTGGAAGATTATACTTGGGCTTTTTCACAGGGGTTTCCTCGGAACCTCGACTAGATGAGCCCCTTAACCACCTCCTCATGGTTCTCTTTTTCCTGAAATTTTCTGAAATTTTTAGTGAATCAAAATAAAGTGAACAAACTTAACAAAACTAATAGCAACTACTCCCACAATGTCTAGAGGCTATATCATGCAACAAAACTATTTTGGACCATATAAATTTGACATGCAAGCTCAAGAACATGTCACCACGCAGCAAAAATTTGCAATATACAAAGCACTAAGAAAAACTAATTGGACCAACGGAGGAGTCACATACCAATGACAATCCCCAAAACAGTTTCAGAAATGGAGCTCCGAGCAAAGAGATCGAAAATGGCAGCGCAAGATGAGCAAGAACATGGGTTTGAGCAATGGAGTGATTTTTCTCTGGAGGAAGAAGAAGTGGATGGGTGGCTGAAATAAGTGAGGGGGCCTACGCGGGCCCCACAAGCCACCTAGGCACGCCCAGGGGGGTGGGCGCGCCCTGTGAGCTTGTGGCTCACAGGTGCACCCCCCTGGGGTGTGTTCAGTGCCCAAAATTCTTAAATATTGCATAAAAAATCATACTAATTCAGGGCATTTGGAGAACTTTTATTCTGGTCATTTTTTATTGCACGGAATAACAGAAATAGTAAAACATAGCATTTTTACTTTATTAATTCTAAATAACAGAAAGTAGAGGATGGGTATAGAAGGTTGTGTTTACTAAATTCATCCATCTCATGCCGTCAAAAGGAATCCATTAACAAGGTTGATCAAATCTTATTAACAACTCTTCCGAATGATGAAAACCGGAGAATCTTCGTATAGCACTAGGTTACCTCAACGGGGATATGTATGTCCCCAACAATAGAATATCATATTTCTTTTTACAGTAGGAACGGGAATTCAAAACCTCCAATAGTAATTGTTGAAATTTTTCCATAGAATTGATACTATTCACTTAAGGTGTTTTTTTCGGAAAGTGTACCGTATGCTCATTACCATTAACATGAAAAGTGACAGCCTTATTGTAATCAGTAACAGCTCTTGCAGTGTTCAAAAAGGGTCTACTAAGGATGATCGACATACTGTCGTCCTCAGGTATATCAAGAAACAAAGTCCGTTAAGATAGTAATATTTGCAACTAGACATGCACATTCTCACAAATACCGATGGGTATAGTAGTTGATTTACTGCCATTTGCAAAGAGATTCTCAGTGGGTGTTAAATTATTCAAATCAAGTCTACGATATAAAGAGAGAGACATAACACTAACACCAGCTCCTAAATCACATAAAGCAGGTTTTAACATAGTTCCTTTTAATGGAGCAAGGTATAGTTGGTATTCCGGATCTCCGTTTCTTTGGTATTCCACCTTTAAATGTATAATGCAAGCATGGTGGAAATTTCAGCTTCCGGTATCTTTCTTTTATTTGTAACAATATCTTTCATATACTTAGCATAAGGAGACACTTTCCGAATATCAGTCAAACGCATGCGCAAAAAGAAAGGTCTAAGCATTTCAACAAAGCGCTCAAATTTTCATCATCCTTATTTTTGAAGCTTTAGGAGGGAAGGGCTGGGTTCTGAACCCATGGTTCCCTTTCATTCCCATGTTTTCTAGCAATGAAGTCTCTCTTATCTATCTTTTATTCTTAGGTTGTGGGCTATCAAGATCAACAGCAGGTTCTTTCCTCACATCATTATCATTACTAGGTTTAGGATCTACATGACATCATCATATTATTATTACTAGGTTCATGTTCATCACCATATTGTGTTTCAGCATCAGAAATAGAAATATCATTTGGATTCTCATGTGTGTCTATAATAGGTTCACTAGAAGCATCCAAAGTCCTATCATCTTTCTTTTTATTTCTAGATGTACTAGGTGCATCAGTATTAATTCTCTGAGAATCTTGTCAACTCTCTTAGGATGCCTTCAGGATACAAAGGTTCCCGAGTCATTTTACCACCTTAGTCACAACTCTAACAGCATGATCATTCTTTTATTGTTCATCTCATTAAGCAAATCTTTGTGCCTTGAGAACTTGTTCTACTTGGTTTTTACCATGGAAGATGTTTACTAACAACCTTGAGATCATAACAGTTCTAAACATATAGTCACTCAAGCGTTCAATCATATAAGCATTTTTTTCAATTGTCTACTAACATATGATTGAGTTTTTGTTTAACAATAAAGTTATCAAATTATCCAAGCATTGACTAGTAGATTTATTATAAGGGATATCACCTTCATCAAACTATAGAGAGAATTTACCTCTACTACCTGTGTCGGGGTATTAAGACCATGTATTTCTTTGATAGGTGGTAAATTTACATCTTCGCTTTAATACCTTTTCTTTCATAGATTTCTTTGCCTCTTGCATATCCCAGGACTAAGAGATAGAATACCTCTCTTCTTCGGAGTTGGCTTAGGAGGTGGTTCGGGAAGAGTCAATCATTATCATACTCAATAATTATTCAATAATACTTCAGCTGTTCAACAGTTCGTTCCCTGAAAACACAACCAGCACAACATCTAGGTGGTCCCTAGAAGCATCGGTTAGTCCATTTAAAAGATATCAAATATTACATTTTTCTTGAGAGGATGATCCGGCAAAGCATTAAGTAATTGGAGAAGCCTCCCCCAAGCTTGGGGAGACTCTCTTCTTCAATTTGCCACAAGTTAAATATTTCCTGTAACGCAGCTTGTTCTTATGAGCAGGAATTTTTTTCCAGAGAGTAATATATATATCCTGGGGACTACACACAAACCAGGGCAAGAGAATTAAACCATATCATAGCATCACCTTTAACGAGAAAGGAAACAACTTAAGAATATAGTAATAGCGAATTTTTTCCTGATGAGCAAATAGGGTGGCTATGTCATTCAATTTAGTAAGATGTTGCCACACAGTTTCAGTTTCATAACCATGGGAAGGATCAGGTTCCACCAAAGTAATTAACTCAGGATCGACAGAGAATTTATAATCCTTATCAGTAACAAAGATAGGTGAAGTAGCAAACTTAGGATCATATTGCATTCTAGCATTCAAAGATTTTTCTTTCAACTTGACTAGAACTTCTTAAGATCCTCTCATCCTTACAAGCAAGAAAGTCCCTAGCTACCTCTCATCCATAACATAACCCTCATGTATAACAGGCAATTCATATCTAGGAGTGCTAGGTCTAATGGGTGTCTCGAAGTTTTCAGTTTCAATAATTATCAGTTCAGCATTCTCAATATCTTTAGCTCTAGCAAGTTGTTCATCAAGAATTCACCCAGTGCTGCATAGTTTATCAAGTAAGCATCATCATAGCATCATTCATATCAGAAGTAGGCATCATCAATACTTGCAACATATCAAGATTAATAGCAGGTGTGGTGGTGTCGCAAGCTTACTCAAAACAGAAGGTGAATCAAGTGCAGAGCTAGATGGCAGTTCCTTACTCCCTCATCGTAGAGGGAAAAATCTTGGTTCTGGGATCTTTCAGATTCTTCATAGTGATCAACAGATATAAATCCCAAGTGACTCAGCCAAATAGAGCTTTGCTCCCCGGCAACAGCGGCACAAAAAGGTCTTGATATAACCCACAAGTATAGGGGATCGCAACAGTTTTCGAGGGTAGAGTATTCAACCCAAATTTATTGACTCGACACAAGGGGAGCCAAAGAATATTCGCTAGTATTAGCAGTTGAGTTGTCAATTCAACCACACCTGAAAAGACTAATATCTGTAGCAAATAGTATTTAGTCAAAAGTAGTTGAAGTAACGGTAATGTGGGAAATAGTAACAGTAGCACTTTTGTAGTGATTGTAATAGCAACAACGACAAAGTAACTTAGCAAGATCAATATGTGAAAAGTCGTAGGCTTGGATCAGCAATGGATAATTGTGTTGGATAAATTCATCATGATTTGTCATAACCTAGGGTGACACAGAACTAGCTCCAATTCATCAATATAATGTAGGCATGTATTCCGTGTATAGTCATACGTACTTATGGAAAGAAACTTGCATGACATCTTTTATCCTACCCTCCGTGGTAGTGGGGTCCAAAAGGAAAATAAGGGATATCATACTAAAAAAAGACACGTCCGTGACATTTTGGGCTGAATGATTTTTTTTCTGTTATGCTTATGACACTCTATGACGATAATTATGACAAAAACCGGTATCATCATAGATGTGGTGGGCTCCTACTTCTATGACAAAAAATATGACAGAAAATGGGCTTTTCGTCCTGGGCGGGCCGGAGACGCACATGCATGACATTCTTTGGGCCGTCCATGACAGAAAAATAGTTGGTAGAAGCGAGGGCGAGAAAATTTCGGGAGTTCGGTTACGGTGGGTGGTCCGGGCCGAGCGATGCACAAGGATGCGTGTTTCTCTCGTACACGTACGCGCATGTGTCGAGGCGTTGGGCTCTAACTGAACCCGAGTGAGGGTTCGTTACTGAACCCGAGCGATTGCACTAGCTACGTTACTGAACCCGAGCGATCGATCCCTGGTGTTAACTGAACCAGAGCGATTCCTTCACTACTGCTGCTAACTGAACCCGAGCGATCGATCGCTACGCGCTGCTGCTCTTGATGAATAGTAAAGTGTGGGTTGTGTTGAACGAGTCGAGACGTACGTGGTGGGTTGGATGAATAGTTCCGGTGGGGGTTGGATGAACAGTAGCCGTGGTAGTATATATGGCCGTTGTCGATGGATGAATAGGAGCCGAGAGGAGGCGCACAGCTGAGCTGGTGGGGTGTGGATGAACAGGACCCCGTGGAGGGCTGGTTGAACAGAGCCGTGGAGGGTGATGAGAGAAGGGGTCCCTCTAACTACCTTTCCACCTCAACCCAGCTATACGATACCTAGCGTCTATGGAGATGGAACTTATCGTGGGACGTATCAGCTATTAGGTCGACGTGAAAGCCTAGCTCCTGGAGCCCGTGATGGCCTACTGAGGGGTGAACCCTTATGCAGGAAGAGGGATGGGTCGATATAGTGGGGCTGACAGGAGGGATCGCGTTCTGGTGAAAGTATGTGGAGTTTGTGTAGCCAACCCCTCCGATGAAAGGACCCCGTTTCGACCTAAAAACCGGTCGAACAGAAGTACGTTTCCTCGTACTGCGGTACGCCAGACCCGTTTCGGCTGTTCCGTCCAAGCCGGTTGGCTCCCGTTGAACCGGACGCATTCCAAACCCAGTCTGCTGCCTCCGATGAACAGGACGCTGTTTCTCCATTCCGACCCAGCCGGTTGGTGCCTGATGAACAGGACGCCGTTGCTGCCGTCCGTTGCTCTCTCATGTACACGAGCCCTGGCCGTACGTATGCGCGAGTACGCGTTCGAGACCCCGCTCGTATGTTGTATATGGCCGTATTTTTTTGCAGTGTGGCTGTGACGTGTACACGGTAGAAGGGACTGCCTGAACGCTACGTCGGGGGCTCTACTACTACACGTGCCGCCCGTGCTCGGCCACCGTTCATCGTTGCAGAGAGACCGATCGACCAGTATGTACATACATGTTCGCGACAACAATAGTACACTTCGACCAGGTGGGTCCCGGCTGTCAGGGAGGATAAGGACGCACTTCGTGCGTGCGAAAGTAATTGATGGTCGGTCCGAGCGGTCAGGGGAGGATTCATCTTTTTTCACGCCTAACAGGAGGCACTTTCCTGCGTCCGAAGGACATAGCTGGTGGGTCCCAGCTGTCAGGGGGAAAATTTTTTTTCGCAAAATACAGCTAAGCCAAAATATAGAGGCCCTTCCGGTAGGTCCCTGCTATCAGGTGGAGGATATCATTATTTTGCACGTAATAAGGAGGCACTCCTTGGCTGCTGCCGTGGACCCAGCTGTCAGCCTCTCCACGTACAGTCCTCTTCCGATGTTAAGTCATTTCTGGACCACGTTGACCACGCCGCGCCGAGAGACACCAGGCGGTGGACGACGGTGAGGCCTAGGAAGGGAATGACCCGGCGCCGGAAGACTCGACAGTTGTTTGAAGGGAAATATGCCCTGGAGGAAATAATAAAGTTGTTATTTTATATTTCCTTATCATGATAAGGTTGATTATTCATGCTAGAATTGTATTGGTCGGAAACATAATACATGTGTGAATACATAAAAAACACCGTGTCCCTAGTAAGCCTCTACTAGAAAGCTCGTTGATCAAAGATGGTTAAGGTTTAGTGACCATGGACAGTGTTGTAATTGATAACGGGATCACATCATTAGGAGAATGATGTGATGGACAAGACCCATCCGTTAGCTTAGCATAATGATCTCAGTTAGTTTATGCTATTGCTTTTTCATGTCAAATACATATTCCTTCGACTTGAGATTACGCAACTCCTGGATACCGGAGGAATGCCTTGTTGCTATCAAACGTCACAACGTAACTGGGTGATTATAAAGATGCTCTACAGGTATCTCCGAAGGTGTTTGTTGAGTTGGCATAGATCGAGATTAGGATTTGTTGCTACTTCTTAGCTTGCGTTGGTTTTTCCCTTGAAGAGGAAAGGGTGATGCAGCAAAGTAGAGATAAGTATTTCCCTCAGTTTGAGAACCAAGGTATCAATCCAGTAGGAGACAATGCACAAATCACCTAATACCCGGGACAAAACAATCAAACAACTTGCACCCAACGCGATAAAGAGGGTTGTCAATCCCTTCACGGTTATTGCAAAAGTGAGATCTGATAGAGATAGATAAACAGTAAAGTCAAATATTTTTGGTATTTTTGGTTTATAGATCGCGAAAGTAAAAAGTTGCAAAATAGTAGATTGGAAACTAATATGATGGAAAATAGTAGATCGGAAACTTATATGATGGAAAATAGATACTTATATGATGGAAATAGACCGGGGGCCATAGGTTTCACTAGAGGCTTCTCTCAAGATAGCAAATAATATGGTGGGTAAACAAATTGCTGCCCGAGCAATTGATCGAAAAGCACAAAGTTATGACGATATCTAAGGCAATGATCATGAATATAGGCATCACGTCGTGTCAAGTAGACCGAAACGATTCTGCATCTAATACTATTACTCCACACATCGACCGCTATCCAGCATGCATCTAGAGTATTAAGTTCATAAAGAACAGAGTAACGCATTAGTAAGATGACATGATGTAGAGGAATTAACTCAGGCAATATGATGAAAACCCCTCTTTTATCCTCGATGGCAACAATACAAACGTGCCTTGCTGCCCGTACTGTCACTGGGAAAGGACACCGCAAGATTGAACCCAAAGATAGCACTTCTCCATTGCAGAAAAACCAACTAGTTGGCCAAACCAAACCGATAGTTCGAAGAGAATTACCAAAGATATCAATCATGCATAAAAGAATTCAGAGAAGATTCAAATAATATTCATAGATAAGTGATTATAAATCCACAATCATTGGATCTTGGCAAACACACCGCAAAAAAGTATTACATCGAATAGATCTCCAAGAGCACGAGGAGAACATGGTATTCAGAAAAAAGAGAGAGAAGAAGCCATCAGCTACTAGCTATGGGACCCGTAGGTCTGTGGTTAAACTACTCATGCTTCATCGGAAGGGCAAAAGGGTTGATGTAGAAGCCCTCCATGATCGAATCCCCTCCGGCAGGGTGCGGAAAAGGTCCCTAGATGGGATCTCATGGGTACGGAAGGTTGGGTGGTGGAAAAGTGTTTTCGTGGATGCCTCTGGTGGTTTGGGAATATTTGGGAATATATAGGCGGAAAGAATTAGGTCAGGAGGGTCACGGGGGGCCCACAAGGGTGGGGGGCGGCCCTACCCCTGGGCGCGCCCTCTGTCCTTGTGGCCGCCTCGTGGCTCCTCCGACTTCATCTCCAAGTCTCCTGGTGTCTTCTGGTCCAAGAAAAAATCATCGCAAAGGTTTATTCCGTTTGGACTCCGTTGGTATCGGAGAGGTATCTCTGGGCCCTCTCGGTAATAACACATCATAAGCTTGCAAGCAAACACCTAAGGAGTTGGTCATGAGGTGATGTATTACGGAATGAGTAAAGGACTTGCCAGTAATGAGATTGAACTAGGTATGAAGATACCGACGATCGATCTCGGGCAAGTAACATACCGATGGACAAAGGGAATACGTATGTTGTTCATAACAGTTCGACCGATAAAGATCTTCGTAGAATATGTAGGAACCAATATGAGCATCCAGGTTCCGCTATTGGTTATTACCGGAGAGGTGTCTCAGTCATGTCTATAAGTTCTCGAACCCGTAGGGCCGCACGCTTAACGTTCGTTGACGATATAATATTATATGAGTTATGTGATGTGGTGACTGAATGTGTTCGGAGTCTCGGATGAGATCACGGACATGACGAGGAGTCTCGAAATGGTTGAGAGGTAAAGATTGATATATAGGACGATGGTATTCGGACACCGGAAGTGTTTCGGGAGGTACCGGGTACTTATCGGGTCACTGAAGGGGTTCTGGGCACCCCCGGCAAAAGATATGGGCCTTATGGGCCAAGAGGGGAAATGCACCAGCCACCAAGGGCTGGGCGCCCCCCAATGGGCCGAACCGGAGGAGAAGGAAAGGGGGAAGGGAAAGGAAAGGGGGGGATTCGGCCTCCCCTTCCTTCCCTCCCCCTCTGTTTCCTTCCCCCTCCGGCAAATATGCAGGGGGGCGAGCGGCCAAGGGGAGACCCCAAGTAGGATTCGGCCTACTTGGGGCGCCTCCTGGCAGCCTCCCCTCTCCTCCCACCTATATATATGTGGGGGGGCCCTAGCACACACCAGACAATTGCTTAGCCGTGTGCGGCGCCCCCCTCCACCGTTTACATCCCGGTCATATTTTCGTAGTGCTTAGGCGAAGCCCTGCGGAGATCACTTCACCATCACTGTCACCACCGTCGTGCTGACGGAACTCATCTACTACCTCGACGTCTTCTGGATCAAGAAGGCGAGGGACGTCACCGAGCTGAACGTGTGCAGAACTCGGAGGTGCCGTAAGTTCGACTACATCAACCGCGGTTACTAAATGCTTCGTACGGTTCTATGAGGGTACGTAGACACACTCTCTCCCCTCGTTGCTATGCATCTCCATGGATAGATCATTGCGTGTGCGTAGAATTTTTTTTGTTTTCCATGCAACGTTCCCAACAGTGCATCCGAGCCAGGTCTATGCGTAGATGATATGCAAAAGTAGAAACACAGAGAGTGGTGGGCGATTGATAGTCATACTGCTTACCACCAACGTCTTTATTTTGATTTGGACGGTATTGTGGGATGAAGCAGCCGGACCAACCTAACATGTTCACGCACATGAGACGGTTCCACCTGATGACATGGCAACTAGGTTTGCATGAAAGGTGGCTGGCGGGTGTCTGTTTTCCTACTTTAGTTGAATCGAAATTTTACTGCGGGCCGGTCCTTGAAGAAGGTTGAAACAGCAAACTCGACGAAACACCGTTGTGGTTTTTTTGCCGTATGGTAAAGAATGGTTCTTGCTGGCAACCCGTAGCAGCCACGTAAAACTTGCAACAACAAAGTAGAGGACATCTAACTTGTTTTGCAGGGTTCTGTTGTGATGTGATATGGTCAAGACATGATGTGATATACGTTATTGTATGAGATGATCATGTTTGTAGAGATCTGGCAACCGGGGCAGGAGCCTATGGTTGTCTCTTATTGTATGAAATGCATACGCCTGGTAATGCTTTACTTATCACTATGCGTTAGCGTGTTGTAGAAGCAATAGTTGGTGAGACGACCACGACGCAATGATGGGAGATCAAGGTGTCGAGCCGGTGAGTGGAGATCATGACGATGCTTGGAGCATGGAGATCAAAAGCACGAGGATGATGATGGCATAATCATGTCAACATATTTTGATTGCATGTGATGTTTATCTTTATGCATCTTAGTTTGCTTAGTACAGCGGGTAGCATTATAAGATGATCCTCACTAAATTTAAGGTAAAAGTGTTCTCTGAGTATGCACCATTGCTATAGTTCGTCGTGTTGAGACACCACGGATGATCGGGTTGTGATGACTCTACTGTTCACATAAAATGGGGGCGCAAGACAGTTTTGCCATGCGAATACTTGGGTTCACACGTTGACGGAGCCTGAATGTACGAATGGCCTCAGAAACTGGAGGAGACGCAAGATCGAACGTGAATCTATAGTAGATATGATCCAACATAGGATGTTACCATGATGATGACCCACATCTCACGTGAATGATCGGGCAGGGTTAGTTGATTTGGATCAGTATGCACTTAGATGACATTCGAGGGATGTCTATTTCAAGTGGGGGAGTCCTTAAGTAATACTGATAATTGAAAATGTTTTCATGAACCTGTCATTGATGTATTGAATCTTGTTGTAGATCATGGCCCGTGCATACCGTCACCCTGGATTTTAATGCATTTCCATAGAGAGAAAAAGCTAAGGTGGAAAGCTGATGGTAGCAACTACATGGCAATAGGTAAGTAACTTGAGGATTATTCATTGCTGACAGAAGGAATTATGTCTTTGATGCACCCACTAGGTGACAAGGCCCTCGCCGCTAATCTAGACGCTGTTGAACGTATGGAGACGCGGTTGTTGATGCTACTCTATATTCAGTGTGCCATGCTTTACGGCTTAGTACCGGGACTCAAAGACGTTTTGAAAGTCATGGAGAATAGGATGTTCCAGAGTTGAAGTTAATATTTCAAAGCAAACTCAGAGGGGTGAGTGATATGAAGTCCCAACAAGTTCATAGATGCAAGATGGAGGAGAACAGTGTTCTGTTCAGTGAACAATACTCAAAATGCTGGGTGATATATCACTTGAATCAGCTGGGAGTGATCTTCCAGTGGGTTCATTGACAGGAGTTTAATAACTGCCACCAAGCTACAAGGCTTTCAAGGAAACTATAATATGCAGGGATGGAACAAACAATTCGCCGAGCTCATTCGCAAGTGCTTAAAAGCCGACGGAGGTAGAAATCAGAAGGAGACAAGTGTTGTAGGTTAAAAGACCACTTATTCAAGGAAAAAAAAGGGCAAGGAAAGAAGGGGAACTTCAGAGAATGGCAAACCACTACAAAAAAAAGACACAATCCGGTGACATTTGGGCGAATATGAAATTGTTTTTCTATCGTGCTTAGGACATTCTATGACGTACATTGTAAAAAAACCAGATATCCATCAGTCAAGATGGGTGGGGCTCCTACTTCTATGACAAAAAAATCATGACAAGGAAATGGGCTTTAGTCCTGGGAGGGCCGAGATGCAGTGCATGACATCTTTGGGCCGCATGCGGAAAAAAAACTGATAGAAGCAGAGGGCTAGGAAAATATCGAGAAGAAGTTCCCGGTTACGGTGGGTGGCCGGGGCCGAGCGATGCACGGAGGTTGCGTGTTTTTCTCGTATACGTAGGCAAGGTGTGCGAGGGCGTTGGGCTCTAATGAAAGAACCAGACTGAGTGCGTCAATTACTGAACCCG